>JBBPDJ010000004.1:2179545-2245860 GCA_037974625.1 Cucumis cinereus
TTTTATTTTTGGTTTTGAATTTAATTTTAAATTTATTCATATTTTGAGAATCAAATCTTTTTGTTTGTTAAGAAGTTTATCCATCAAAATTGTTGTGATTTTAAAATAACTATTTTTACAATAAATTAATAGTAAGAAAATCTGATTTGAATTTTAATTAGTTAAAGTTATTTTGGTCAGTGTTAATTTATAATTAATAATATTTAATTTATTTTGCCATTTTTACAATTTAAATTATCTTTTGCTATTTATCAAAATTGCTATTTATCTTGTCGACCTTAAATTTTGTTAAGAGAGTTTACTTTCTAAAAGTTACTCCTCAACTCATTGGGCCAACCAAGCCTTCTATGTTACAAATCTTTCTCTCTTTTATTTTACTTGAAAAAAACGAAAAATGCACTTTGCCTTGATTTTGTATGACCCGGATTTGAAGGGAAAAAACAGGACGAACCCGGTCCGAGTTTAAATTTGATTTGCTGGGAAGGCAAGTTTGGGCGATTCAACCATCGTCAAGGCGATTCATCTTGCTCTGCTCAAAACTGGTTTGTCATCGAACGAGGGTTTGTGTAACTAGCACCAGATAGATTGAATCTTGAATTCATATGCTTCGTAAATGAAAGAAAATTTGCACACTCTTCATCTTCATCTTTTTGGTTACTGAGAAAATATCAGTAAAATTCATTTGGGAATTTCAAAATTTTCTATCTTCAATTCGAAGCATTTCATCTGTGGATCTCAGAGGAAAGGAGGCAGGAAGATGGCCGAAGTTTCTATGTGTAGCAGTAGTGGCAGCACGGAGCTCACTCCAGAAGAAGAGAGGATTATGATTAGAGACATTGCTTTGGCTGCTGAAGCTAATACTAAAGAGGGTGACATCTTTTATTTAATCACTCAAAGGTTCTTCCTCCTCCATTTTTCTTAAATCCATAACAAATTCAGAGTTAGGAATTATTGTTCTCTCGAATTTTATTAATGGGACTTTGCAGAGTACTTATAGAAGCCCCGCGTTATACAAGAAAATTATGCAATTGATTCTTTGCTAGATTTCCGCTAGTGGGTATTTAGCCGAGAATTCTTATATTTCTGGACAATTTATGTTCGAAACGTTTTTCCTGTACACCCTCAATCTGTTGTTATTCTGGTTCTTCCCCCACACTTTTGGTTCTTTCTGCTTTGGGGATCGTATATGCAACTATCAGGGCATATGTATCCATATGTTTTGCTTTCTGGGAGATATAATGTGATATTTTTGTTCGCCTCTAAGTACGTTCTACAATTTATACAGAATTTCTTGTGCAGCCATCTAGGTCCAATCTTTTTTTTTTTTCCCTTTCTTTCTCCCTCTAATCATTGGAGGAATGAATGTGAAAGGCCTACCATTTAATGTGAGAAGGGATACTTTTGGTCTTAGCGTTATAGTTGGACTAAGCTGGAGCGATAAAAGAAATCGGTTTAACGCAGATCTTGCTTCTTATTGAAACATTTTCTTTTGGTTTAAGAAATTCTTATAGTAAGCGGTTTTTGCATGGTTTGCTTTTTATGCAATGCCCGTAAGAGTTGGCATTTTCATTAACTTTCAGATATCATAGCGTTACCTTAACCAAGCAATTAGCAAACATAGTCTCATGATTGAATATTACTGTAACAGATGGTGGCAACACTGGATTGAATATGTCAACCAAGACCAACCGATTAATGCAAATGATGGATCCTCTTTTGCAGAGATTTGTGATTCATTTGGTTCAAGCATGTTAAAGAGACCTGCCAATATTGATAACTCTGACCTAATTTATGATGCTGCGTCAGAGGACTCTAGTGCGAGCATTGAAATACATGATACTCTTTTAGAAGGTCGTGACTATGTTCTGCTTCCACAAGAAGTGTGGAACCAACTATACCTGTGGTGAGTCATTAAATGGCCATTGAAACATTGATTTCATAATAGTAAAAATGAAAATAACTCGTAGTCATTGGGCTTGAAGGGAGGAGACCATAGATCTTATTTGTCCTGTTTCTTGTTACTTAAGAAATTTTTTTGACGTAGTTAATGCGACTTTCTAAGAACTAGGTTTTGCCATGTGGTGTCTGAGCTGGATCATAGAGTATTTCTTGTGGTGAATCAGTTGAAAAATGGATTTTTAGCAATAAAAACATTGATTGCCTTTGTTATTGGTTTCTTTAGTTTTAATGATTACAGGGACAACTATAAGCTTTTTGGTCTTTTATTTCTTTTTGTTAATTTATAAGTATAGTTCATTTTTATGAAGGCTTTTCATTGGAAGCATAAAAGTAAGACTTTAGGGAACCAAAAATATTCTCTAAAACCTTAGTAGCTTGCTGAAAAACTGCTCTAATAGTTTTGTTGCTTGGTTTTTTTTTATGAGTATAGATGTTAAATGTATAGAAATAAAACATTTTCGTGGATTTTTCAAAGAGAAGCATCTTCGGTGGCCTAAACATTGTGAACTAGTAAGACTTAATTCTTCCTTTTGGTGTTCTTTGTCTAATTTTTTCGCGAATTTTTCCATCAAGATATTTGTCCGAATTGAGAGCTTTTACATTCTCTGCTTGATCTTTGACTTGTGTTGTTTTGATAATGTTGTACTACTTTCATTATCTTTTGTTTACTTGTATCTTGTATTTTGGAGCATTATTCTCTTTTCATTACATCAATGAAAAGTTATGTTTCTTTTAAAGAAAAAAATGAAACAATGCTTAGTTTAAGGTCTCAAGTGATTCAACCCCTACTTTGGGTATGAATTAATTTTTCTTATCAATTCTGAATTACTTAATAGTTGAATGGGGAAAAATCTGTTTAAGACTAAATATACTTGAGAGGGAATAAGAAAGGCGGATTCCCTTGAGCCAGTTTTACGCGATATAGATGCTGTTATTTATGAACTTTTTTCCTTACAAGAAACTGACTGTTTAGATTTTTTAATCTAGTCTTCTTGTATGGTTGAAATCCATATGAACCATCTTATGAGTTAGTCAAATCTTTTGGTCGGTTTTAGGTACGGTGGTGGTCCAAAATTGGCGCGAAAGGTAATTAGTGCAGGTCTTTCTCAAACTGAATTGACTGTTGAAGTATATCCTCTACGCCTCCAATTATTAGAGGTGCCAAAGGGTGACCGCTCCACAATAAGAATAAGCAAGAAGGTATTATGATAATGTGTCATGGTGTACCACTTTGTTCAGTTACCCTTGTCTCAATTCTATTGAAATTGTTTACCAGTTGGTTTTGGTTAAAAATTTAATATTTATTTGGCAGGAGACAATTGGTGAGCTTCACAGACGAGCATGTGAAATTTTTGATCTTAACTTGGAACAAGTAAAGTTCATATGACCCTGCCACATTCAGAGTCTTCCATTTCTAACTCTTTTTTCAAATAAATGTTTGCTTGTTTCATTTAAATCCAAGTATTCACTACTTTAACCAGGTATGCATTTGGGATTACTATGGCCACAGAAAACATGCTGTAATGAATGACATGGATAAAACTCTCGATGATGCTAACATTCAGATGGATCAGGATGTAAGTCTGTCCACTTTAACTACTTTTCTTGAGAAGTATTTTTTCTTTTTCATTAATTTTTGGTCGATAGTTTGGAATAAACGTGATCTATATTTGGAATTTTGGGTTGTTTATCTATCTGCTTAGACTTGTGGATGATTGACTTTTTTTATTATGTATTTATTTGTTGATAGAAAACACTTGAGTTTATCAAAAACAAATGAAAGAATACAAGGACATACAAAAAAAACCAAGTGCATAGAAATCCCTCTAAGGAAAGGGGTTCCAACTAAACAAAAGGATACATGAAGAAAAAGAGAAACATGGAAACTCACCGAGGACCAAATTTCATTTGGGTCCCTCTCTACACCTCTAAACAACCGAGCTTTTACTACCGTTGGCTTTTAAAAGGCAGGGCTAGGATTTTGTGTATAGTGCAGTTCAAA
The DNA here is from genome assembly GCA_037974625.1 of Cucumis cinereus. NCBI lineage: Eukaryota > Viridiplantae > Streptophyta > Magnoliopsida > Cucurbitales > Cucurbitaceae > Cucumis > Cucumis cinereus. Next base: position 2,183,507 of record JBBPDJ010000004.1, read on the forward strand.
CACTTTTGGTGGAAATTTGGTTGGAAAGAATTCGTAGGACATTTGAGGAAAAACAGCCAATCTCAATATTTTCTGTAGCAATGTAAAATCATCTCCTCTTGGTAGGGTTTTCTCTGTTACTTCACTTGGAGAGGAGGGGTTTTTTTCTTCCCCCTGCTGTGAGGATGTGATCTCTTTTCTTCATTAATGTATCTTCTTCAGGTTTCTAATGAAAAAAAAAAACTTGTATACCTTTGCTTCTATATTTTCCAGATAGGTTTCCTTTCTTTCTCTCTTTCTTTCTATATTAACTTAAATTGGAATGTATTTATTTTTCCAGCTTGGTTTTGGATATTTTGTTTTTATTCAACTGTTTGTTTTCTCTCTTTGTTTTGTTTCTTGATTATATTTCCTTTGTATTAGACTCTTTAATAGTCATGACCTAGTGAAGTTTTTTGATTTATAATTATGGATATGATGAGGGCGCTAAGAGGGTCTCAACCTAGTTGAGATGTCCAGGTGTACCCATTGATCCCTTGATTTTTAGAAACTCTTATATAATCTTCTTGTACTTTGAGCTTTTGTATCAATTTGAATATTAATAAAGAGACTCGTTTCCTTTTCAAAAAAGACAAATTTAATATAATATTTAACACTCCCTAAAAACCCTCTCACTTGTGGGCTTGAAATATGAATAAGGCCCAACAAGTGGAGTTTCATACCATTTTGAGGAGACAAGATTGAAAAGTACCTAATTGAACAACGGCCCCAAGGGAAGAGACACCAGGGTCACTTTAACAATTCACCTGAGGTTGTGACTGGGGGGCACTCGTCGATTCACTCATAATTGCCCGACCAAGGTTGGGCTTGTCATTTGGAGGATGTCTTCTTCCATTTGGTGATTTACCATGTAATTTCCAGCACTGCTCTTTCGTATGCCAGAGTTTCTTACAATGTTCACACGTTGGAGTTTGTTTCCTATTTTACTTGTCACTATCTGAATCAAATAATTTCACACTGAAAGCAGCATAATCAGTAGCAGATACAGTCATGATGTTTATAGCATTGACTCCGTTTTCCTCTAGCGCACCTTCGAACACACTTCCATAAGAAAAGGTATAAGCCTTTGTCCCAATATACGACCGCACACTACATCGAACTTGGAGTTCAAACCAGGTAGGAAATCATAAACACGATCGACTTCCTCAATCTTGGAATATTGGACACTTTCATATGGACAATCCCATATAATATTATGACATGGATCCATCTCCTGCCAGATCAGGGACAATTTGTTAAAGTATGAAGTGACATCCATCGTCCCCTGTTTGCACTCATGAGCCTGTTTACGCAGAGTGTAAAGACGAGACACATTCTATCTTTTAGAATATATTTTATGAACTGAAACTTAGATATCTTGAGCAGTCGCGACATACAACAACAGTTTCCCTATCTGAGGTTCCATACTACTAATTAGTAGTGATTGAAGCATGGAGTTTTATCCTCTACAAATGCGCTCCTGAGGACCCTCTGGTCTAGGTCTTGGTATCTCACTAGTTAGATACCCAAATTTGTGACACCCCTCAAGGGTCTTTTTAATGGACTGGTACTTGGAGAAATAATTCTGACCATTCAACTTTTCTCCTACTATTAACTCGGTGGAATTTTCCGTAGAGCTAGACAAATAGTTTGAAGTAGTTAAAGTAGGGAAAGAAGTTACCCGATTATCTGGATACATCAGTAAACCAGAAGGAATGTCAGAATTCACTGTATTGGAATTTAGGTTTGTGGAAGCACCTAGGGCTGTCCCAAGACCAGCGATTTGTTGCTGAAAACTTGTCAGGAGATTAGCCAACTCTTGTTGTACTATTATCGGGGATAAACCAACCGAACCTTGGTGTTCATAACTAGGTGACGCATGATGAGGAAGACCCGGTTGCTGCGTGAAGCTTGTTGTTGTGGCAAGAAATTTACCTTTGTGGTAGGTGGACACCTCACGAATCTTGGTTTCATGGTATATGTTTCGGCTAGGGTTTCCATCAAAGGATTGTGGCAGCTATAGAATTGGACGGATATGCAAGGTTTGAAGATAATGATCAAACGACTTGGACAATAGTGATAGTGACGGTTTCGGTGGCAACGGAAACTGTGGCTGAAGCAAGACTGGTGCAGAACTAAAGTTATCTTGCACCGATTGTTTTTGCCAATGGCGGCTAGGGTTTTGTCATTACTCTTTGATAAGATGTTCAATGGTAGGAAAAAAGAACACAAGGTGTAACGCCCCAAGCCCAGGATTCAGAATTTGGATTCGACAACTGAAGGCCCCGACATTCTCCTGTGTCCCTGCAGCCGGACAACATCATCCTTTCTTGTCGTAAAGGCTTATTAGAGTGAAAGTTGTTCTCACAAACCAACACAGGTCTATTTTAGCATGTTTTATCCTTACTCACATGCATCCTAGGAAACTTCCTAGGTTACCCAGCATAGAATTGCTCCAAGCTAAGCACACTTAACTTTGGAGTTACTATGATTGAGCCACTGAAAAGGAAGGTGCATCTTGTTGGTATAGGTAGTAACTTTCAATTCTTTTAAGCTTTTCTTAACCTCACTTTCATGTCCTTGGGATCCCTCTCATTCAGATGTGATATCGGTTCATTCATGTCCCCCTCCTAAACTCGGAGCGTTACACAAGGTTTATGTGGAAAACCCTAGAACATGGAGAAAGAACCACGATAGAGAATCTCTTTTATTATTTTCACACACAATGAAAGTTGCAAGAGAAGACAACTTTATAGGCTCTAACAAGTCCTAATACTAAAAAAGAAATAAATTTAAGGTAAAGTAAAATATTAGAATACCCTCGGGGCTATAAACTATCAACACAACCCCTATTTCCAACACTAATAGGTTAACAAAAGTTCATAAACTTGGCCTTTTTGAGTATCTTGTTTATGCTGAGTTTCATGATTAGGAATTTTGATAAGGAACATGATTTTCATGATTGGGAATTATTGTTGATTAGGCCCTTTGGCCATTTCAACTCACAGTTGAAAGCTTGTTATTTCTATATTTCCACATTGATGTTATAAAAATTAATAAAAGGAGAAGAAGAAAGAGTAATGCTGGGTGTACGTGGAAAACCCTAGTTCAGGGAGAAAAAACCACGATATGTGTCTTTTGTATATTTCTCTTATTATCAAAAGAATATAAGGGATGGAATATATATAGGCCATAATAGGCCTTGACATATAAGGAAATAAACAAGGTTATAAAGATTACACAAATACCCTTAGTTCAATATTTTCAACAGATATGTTAGAGACTTGTGCATCCTGGAATTGTGACGATCTCATCATTTTGCACACTACCTTGCAAGTTTTATTAGATTTGGTGGAATCTCTTGTACTTTGAATTTCTTGAGAGCATTTATTGCCTACTGAAATCTAATTTTCTTAAATTTCTTTTTTGATTATAACCTTCTTGAAATCTTTTCATTCTTCATTTTGGTTAGATTCTGGTGGAGATTATAAACCATGGAAATCACAATGCGTTGGTTGGCTGTACAAGTTACGTTCAGGATAATGGAACAACCAACAAGGAAGCTACTTCTATTCACTTAGAGGCTTCTAAGTCAAACTTGATCAGTGCAGGAGGCATACCTAACAAGGGGGCATCTAAAACAGAAGTAGTGCAGAGCCAAAACCCGACTTCTTCAATTAAAGAGTTGGATAATACATATGGGCAAAGTGGTGTTAGTACGAGGGGTTCTTCTTGTGGTCTAACAGGGTTGTTAAATCTTGGTAATACTTGTTTCATGAATAGTGCGATTCAATGCCTTGTCCACACACCTGAGTTTGCCCGATATTTTCGTGAGGATTATCACCAGGAGATTAACTGGCAGAATCCGTTGGGCATGGTTGTAAGTTTCATGTGCATTTCAGATTCGTGAAACCTAGACTTATGTTGTTAATGAATCTGTCTCGATTACAGTAGCAAAGCATGCAAGGTTTAACTTCACTTATGACTACTCAATTGTGCGACACTTTTCCGTACTCTTTTGTTTTTTAATTCTTGGAGTCATAGTTTTGAGTTCTCAACTCCTTCCCCCTATTTACAAATGCTATGAACATAAGGCTATTTATGAAATTCGTAGAAAAAAGTAAAATTGAACCCTTCTTTTTGTTACTTCTGTTCATTAATTTGTTTATTAATGAGTTTGGACCTAAAAACTTCTTCACTCTTCTCCTCCATGAAGCATTTGGGATTCATGGGCCTTTTACTGCATCACGAGCACTGTACTTGAATAGCCTTAGCAAATTTCTTGTTCCAGCAACAGCAGTCCAGCTTGCTTTGAATTCTTGTACTTGTTTGTCATTGTGATTTCTGATTATATACTGTTGATATCCTGCCGGGTTTCAGTTGGAAATTGGTTTAGTTATGCTGGAAAACCAGGAAAAAATCCTGATGCCCTGTTGTTGGCCCCGTTGATTTCCATTTGATTTTTCAATCTTAATTTTTCCAGAAAGTGGTGAAATGTGCCTTAATATTTCTACACTAGATATTAGGTAATAACTATTGCTTGGGATTCTAGCTTGTGATTGGAAATGCTTTCCGTGTTCTTTTTGGTACAAGAGTTTCTGTGTTCTGATGCTTATGTTGATTGCTTTTGAAATTATATGCTCGAAATTTAGAAGCAGCCATTTACTGATAGTCGTATGGTGTCGTGGTAATTTCTTTTGTTATATGTATGCTAAATCGAAGTTGTCTACACAGGGTGAGCTTGCCATGGCATTTGGTGACTTGCTTAGAAAGCTATGGGCTCCTGGACGAACGTCTGTTGCTCCCCGTCCATTTAAAGCAAAGCTTGCTCGTTTTGCACCCCAATTTAGTGGATATAATCAGCATGATTCCCAGGTTTATTACTCACGTAATCTTACTATTTTCACAAATCATTTTATTGGATCAAGAAATCAAAAAGTTTTATTGCAGGAACTTCTAGCATTTCTGCTTGATGGTTTACATGAAGATCTGAATCGTGTAAAGCACAAACCCTATATTAAGTCCAGAGATGCAGATGGAAGACCTGATGAAGAAGTTGCTGATGAATATTGGGCGAACCACATTGCTCGTAATGATTCCATTATTGTCGATGTGTGCCAAGTGTGTAAAATTACTTATTTCAACTGCAATATATTTTGTTTATAAATCACACACCACACACACATATTAAATTTACCTTTTCTTTTGAGAAATTTTAGATAATGTGGATTCCTTCTTAAAGGTAATTGATACTAAGAGTAGTTCATGTATTTTTTAAACACTCTGAAGGCACTTAATTTTTCCAACGTGGAATCCTCAACAAAATACAATGTGTTAATTACAAAAGATGTACAAGAGGAAGATTTACTATCCTCGAATTGGAGATCAGTACTGATTGCAAAAAAGAAGTTAAATTTGGAAGTTTCCTCAAATAGGAACATTCTCTAGTTAACGACCTTACCAAGTAAAAGATTCATTGTAGGTTGTACAACTATGTCCTTGAAGAATGGTTGTATGGGTTGTCATTTGTCAACTATTTCCTTGAGATCTAAGGAATATTCTTTAGTTCGGAGACCAGTGATGCTTGAGAAACAAAAAGGAGTTAAAATTTGGAAGTTTTTTCAAATAGTTACATTCTTTGGTTGACAACCTTACTTGTGTAGGATCTGTTGTGGTTGTACTATTATGCCCCTGAGGATCTGATGTATAAGTTGTACAACTTTTCCCTTGAGATTTAACGATTTTTATCAAGTTAGTATGAAGTAAAAAAGAATTCATGGTTGGTATGAATTAAGGAAGACTTGTTATATGCCTCTCCGGCTCTTTCTAAAGCTGGAAAGCATATGTTGTTTTGGTTTCTACAATATCCTCATTTGAATTATCCAAAATTTCTCTTATTCCTCTCTAACCAAATAAACTAAACCAAAGCACCACAGGAATTTTTATATGGTGTTTTTCCACCACTCGTGATGACTTGACTTTGAGTAGGTCTGTACAAAATCTTTTGGATGTTACGTGGATTGGATGTTGCACCATTGTAGGTTTGACAAACAAAAAAGCTCCCTCCAAATTTAGTGTTTGATCTCATAATAACAATGCCCTTCTTAAATAGGAAATGGAAATATAATCGATAATTAAGTATACCAATGTAACCCTAGAAGCTCAAGTGCATAACTATTTTCCACTCTAACCTAGATTTAAAAAAAAACGTTGCCGCATTTGTGTCGTGTTGTATCCGTGTCTTGTATTCATATCTATGGTTCTTAGCTTCCCATTTTGCCCACTAGGTAGTAAGTTCTTGACGAAGCATGGGACTACACCTTCTGAGTGAAAATCCGGCTTTTAGCACTTGTATTTCTGTTATCCACTCGGTACCTACTTACTCTCCAATTATGCCATTATGGCAAGCACCCTTTGCCATGATCAGTTTTAGTTTTGAATCTAAATCTATCTAGTAAGAAAAGCCAATTTTTTTCTAATGTTTCCAATTCCTAAGTTCTTGGGGAAGAGTTTTGGTCTAGTTTCAAATTCAAAGCTTCCCTTTGGCTGCTTGTGTCAGCAGTTTATTGTAACTATTCACTTCATTTTGGAGTTTGTTTTCCTTGAACATTTATTCATTTCTATAATATCAATGAGAAGTTGTTTTTAATTCAAAAAATTGTTTGACTTTTAGTAAATAGGACAAGGTTGGAGCCATCCCTTCTACATCAGGATGTCTAACTTCCTCTTAGTCTCTTCAATTTTATTTTATGATAATTGATATCAAAAATATTTTCTTGGGTTATTCTGTTCATCTCATTCTCTTGCATATTTTCTGCTTGTCGTACCTTTATTTCAAGACAGCTTTAAAGGTTATTAAACTGATTGTCTTTCACTTTACAGGGCCAATACAAATCAACTTTAGTCTGTCCCGTGTGCAATAAAGTTTCTGTCACTTTTGATCCCTTCATGTATCTCTCATTACCACTCCAGTCAACCACCACCCGCACTATGACAGTGACTGTTTTTACTAGTGATGGTAGTAAGCGTCCATCAACTTTAACTGTCACTGTACCAAAGCAGGGCCGGTGTAGGGATCTAATACAGGCACTTAACGGCACTTGTTCATTGAGGCATAGTGAGAAGCTTCTGTTGGTGGAGGTTTGTAGCACTTAACTTTATGTATAAATTTGTTATGTGCTCAAATAAATGTAGAACTTATTCTATTTCTTTGCAAGCACGTGGATGGCAATGTTTATGCGAAGTCAGGCTTTATAAGGATTTGCATAGGCTTTGATTACTGCTGATTCTTAATTTTGTTTTCCCTATCATTCAACCCTTACATGTTTATGTTCGGAATTTGTGTCTTAGCTGCTTCAGCTCTGTAGTTCTTCTCAATGGAACTTTTTCTGTGTTTACTTGGAGAGAGTGACAAATAATTGTTTCCCATCATCTTGAGTTCCCAGTTTTGAATCTACAAAACATATATCAACGTATACCAAGGCAGGAGATTTATGAGTTTATTTATGTATAGAGGTGCATCAGTACAGGTGAATACCGGCAGGTTTGCTTATTTACTTATTTTTGTTTGGAAATGTCTTCTATGTAGGTGCGAGACCATTTGATTCACAGGTTTCTGGAAGATCCACTGATATCATTGTCCACAATAAAAGATGATGACCATATTGCTGCCTACAAAATTCCAAAGTTGACTAAGAATGCTAAATATCTTCAATTAGTTCATCGAAGCCAGGAACAGTATGTGCAATTTGATAATGCATTCATGCATGTGAAGCTAATTAAGCATTGTTTACTTTTTATGATATATATTTTTTCTATGAGGTTTTGACGTTCATTCTGATTAGGGTTTTTTTTTCCACTCCTAAATGATGAAAGTATCTTTTGTCCCAAATTTGGTTGGGGGTAGTATTGGTTGTAGAAATTACAATGTTAATGTAGCTCATGAATTACTGCTACTTAAAGTAGGGAACAATTTTAAATTTTAACTGCAATACCTTTTGTATCAGGGTTACTAGTGATGCCCACAAAATGTCAGGATGGAGACCTTTTGGAACTCCTCTAGTGTCGGTAGTCTCATGCGATGGCCCAGTGAAGAAGGACTACCTTCAGAGAATAGTCAAAAGAGCACTCTCTCCAATGGCGAAGATTGGGACTTTGATGGATACTGATGTATCTGATTCTAGCATGTCACATGCAGGAGAAGATCTTCATCATCACGACTCTTCTGCTGAAACGTGCACAAGTTCATTGAATAGCGATGATCCAAAATCTAAAGCCCTCGAGCTTCTTAAGTTACCTCTCCAGTTGTTGAATGAGGAAAATGTTTGCATCGAGTTATCAAGTGGAGAAGAAGCTGTGAAACTACCCCCATCATCATCAGTCCTAGTGTATATTGATTGGTCTCAAAAGCTACTAAAGAAGTTCGATACTGGTTACCTAGAAAACTTGCCTGAAGTTTTTAAATCTGGGCCTGTGATGAAAAAAGCTCGAACCGAGCCACTCTCCTTGTATTCGTGTTTGGAGTCTTTTCTACGTGAAGAACCACTTGTTCCTGAAGATATGTGGTTAGTTTCTCTACGCCCTCCTCTTCTTCCTGTCTTTTATTATGCTCAGATGACTGGAATAATGTGTACAACATTTTACTTGTACGGTGCATATGATGAGATGTTATTGGCATCTATTATACTATAATTACTGGTCCGATTTATACTATAAGGACTGGTCTGATCCAGGAATTTATGTGATCTGCTATTTGAACTTTTAGGATATAGCATTCTGCACCTCATGAATTTGAATGGAATTAGCAAAAGTGCCCCACATTTTCATGACATTTCTACAAGTCACTTTAATAAGTGCTTGGTTACTTTAGAATTTGTAAATATTATATCTTTTGGGTTCGTATTGAAGCTTCTGTTTAATCACCCTCTCCACAGTCCCCGGAATTCTGACAGGTCTACTCTTTCCTTAGTGTTCTCTTTGGTGCAATATATTATTTTCTAATAGTATATTAAAAATAAATTATGATATTATTAATTGTTTCGATGGTTAAACTTTTGGCCATTTTTGCTGGATACTTACCGAACCTAGTGAACACATACTAGTTTGTCATTTGTATTATGATAGACCGTGGTGATAGTACAGTAACATAATACATGAACTGCTATCTGATTAAGTATTATCTCATGTGGTTTATTATTAATGTATATTAATGAAGGTTTTGCCCTCAATGCAAAGAACGACGACAAGCCAGTAAAAAGCTCGACCTATGGCGGCTTCCAGAAGTGCTAGTCATCCATCTTAAAAGATTCTCATACAGCCGGTCGATGAAGCATAAACTAGAAACATTTGTCAACTTTCCGATTCATGACTTTGACTTGACAAATTATGTTGCCAATAAAAATAACTCCCAACGGCAACTGTATGAACTCTACGCTTTAACCAACCATTATGGTAGCATGGGTAGTGGTCACTACACTGCACATATAAAGGTGAGTAGAAATTAGCAAGGTTGTTCCTCTAGTTTATATATATATGTATATATATATATTTTTTTCATTTATTATTGTTATTATATTTGGGTCATTCTTAATTGCAGTTAGATTGATTACTCTTAATTTTAGATACTATTTTGCAGTGATACCGTTCTTCCATCCATATATTGTATATCCATATTTAAGTTTGGGTTGCACTAGAGCTTTGGGGAGATTTTTTGTATTTTTATGCCCCCCAACTACTGAAATGTATCGTCCTGGCTTCTTACAAATTCAATCCTTATTTTGTTTTTTTCCCTTTGTCTAGCTAATCGACGAAAACAGGTGGTACAGTTTTGATGATAGTCACATATCACTTATAAATGAAGAGGAGGTGAAATCAGCCGCTGCTTACGTCCTCTTCTATCGGCGGGTAAAGACAGAAGATGTATCACTTAGTAATGGAGTCCAATCATGTGCCTCAACTCAGAAATAGATGTCACTGATCACTGTGCTTATTTTTTTCTTAAAATTGGGATTTCAGGTATGAGCGCATTGAAACTTTATTGCATATATACTCGCCACTTTTGTTCTAGTTTCAGAAATTCCAGAAGCGAGTGAATGCTAAAGAAACTGTCCACTACAAGTGGCTGTTTAGCATGTGAACCTGTTGTGAAGTAATGGAAATCACATGGGATATTTATCCCCATGTTTTTGTAAAAAAAAAAAAAAAAAAGAAAGAAAAAAAAAGAAAGAAATTTTAGAACCAGAAATCTTAAAACTTTATTTGAAATCCTACCTTTTATACTAATGCATGCATGCGTTTCCGTTGCATCATTATGTCTACTAAATGACTGGATTGTCTGTTGTTGTACTTGTACCATCCATGTTCTTGAAAATCAGCATTCCTTGTGACATTGAACTGATTTTTGCTTCCTTCCATCTAGTAGAATCCTTGCGTTTGGTGAATCTCAGAATTTCATTCTTTCAAGAGATTTAAAGCCGAGTTTGGGATGGCTTTTGAACCTAATGATTTGAATTGAAACCTTTTTGGGAGAACTACTAATTAACTGTTTGACGTTGTTTTATGGTGAGCTTGGTATAACTTTTGAAATGGCTGAATATTAGCCACTTCTCAAAACTTTTATAATGTTTAGTTACCTTGTGGAAAAATGGTTTTGAACATCTTTAAAACACCATGTTAAGGTGCTTTTTGGAGAATACACCCAACTAATGCTTATGCTTTTAAAAAAGTAGCTTGTATAATAGAACTAAGATTGTCTTATGTCCTTTTGTTGAGTTGTTATTTAAAGACTCGGAAAGTTCAGATCATGTTTTGTGGAGTTGTTAGTTTGCTGAGATGATCTGAACAGATTCTTCAAGGCTTTCAGCTTCTAGACTCTAGACGGCTTGTAACAAATTGTGCAAGGCTTTTGAGATGAGAGGAATGACTCTGGTATGCTCGTTTCTTTGCGGTGTTACAAAATATCTTGCTCAAAAGAAATAGGTGGAAGGTTTTTAGAAATGTCAGAGTTATAGTAAGAGGTTTGGATTAACTCATTCTTTTGGACAGGAGCTCCTTTTTATGGTGTTGTAATTTGTTAGAGCTTTTTTTCTTTGGATTATGGCTCCTTTTGCAACTCAGAATAAAGTTCCAGCAAAATCTATACCAAACTCAATTCATATCTCCCAAAAAGCATGGCTAGTGGTTAATGGAGTCTCATGGCGTATGTGCTCTGGAAAACCCAATATTAGGGGGGGAAAAAAGAAAGAAAAATGACTTGACTCTAATTCTATCTGTACGGAAACATGGGAATGCAACCAATATTTGAAGATTACAAACGGCTTTGATCACTGTTTTGTTTGGATAATTTGTTTAGATGTCTTGTACAAAGTTTGTGGCTAATATTCAATTTATAGTTTTAATATTATCATGCTTAGGTTTTTATTCACGTGAGCTTCATTGTTCTATGTTTCTCTCATTTTTTTTTGCTCCCATTCTGTTAATGGAATATGTATATTTGAATTTTAATCTTTTTTTTGGTTGGATTTTGTATTCACTTTTGTTCACAACACCTCATGATTGTGTGACAGATTTAACACGGCAAAAAACGCTACCTGGGTGCATCTCAAGTTGTACACATCTCTATCATCGTACTTCATCTCACAAATTTAAAAAAAGGAAAAGAAAAAGAATTTGATTGCCTTATTTATTGGTATAACGTAGAGGATAGATGCTTTGTCCTATTTACAACATTATTCATTTTATTTTAAAAAAATTGACTATATAAGTGATTTTAAATATATATTTTGAGAAAAAATAGATGGTAATCTTTAACAACAATAAAATTACATATACCTTCTAATTTTTAAATACTTCTGTTTTGTCAATTTTCATAATTAATGATTAATGATTAATGATCAATGATCAATGATCAATAGAGAAGAAGTATTTAAAACCAACTCAAAGTGGGAGGCTATTTTATATAATTAACCTTCAAACTAAATCTGCATCGTAAAATTCCTAATAAAAACATTTTGCTGATTTGATTGAGAAGTTATATATATATATATATATAGTTTAGGTCATATGCCATCTTGGGTTTTGTTCAATTAGTCACTTCACAAACTCAAATTGGTCATCCTACTATTGTGAACTCGAAGAGGATGTTAACGTAAACTATGACCTAATTATATTTCTCCTTTATTGTATTCTTAGTGTCTATTTATTGTCTAATTCACCATATTTTGATTATTCAATAATTCAATAATATATATATAATAAAGAAAAATATAATTAGACCATAATTTAGGTCAACCATGAGAAGTTTATAAATTATCTAACATATTTTTACATTGTAGCCAAACATGTAAGAAACACTTTTTTAAGTGTTCATTAAGCATTATTTATAGTGATAGATTGATAGATAGTAGTTTATCGATTTCTATTATTGTTTATCAACAATAGACGATTAAGTTTTGTTTTATTTATAAATATTTTGGTTTATTTTACTATCCTCAGAAATCCAGATAAGTCATACGAACCATTTAAGTATAAAAAAATGAATATTTACAAACTTTTATTGTATTAATAATGAGAGATTTGTTGTTTCTAATAAAAAAAAATAGACCTTGTGTTGACTTATTATTAATAGTTTGTTGAAATTTGATTGATGATTGGTGAAATTTATTCAAAGATTTCAAACATTCAATGGTCAAGATTTCTGTAGAAGTTTCCTTTTGATGAAACAACTTGGGTTTCCAAATTTCCAACTTTGTTACCAATTAAGACTGCCATTGACTGTCAATTTCCCTCCAAAGCTTCCAACTGTGCATGCCCAATGTTTATAATTTCTTTCTTCTCTTCACAGTATCAGAGGCATAATAAATGAGTGTTGGATATGTAATTAGGTAACATAAATAAATCTAAGGTGAAGGAGAGGTTAGTTAAATTATATTATTATTTTATCTCTCACAACATCACATCTGACCGACTGACGGTGGTGCGTGTGTGGAGATAGTTTCAGATTCACATTTGTCCATCTCCTTACCCCTCTAAAATTTAGGGTATCCTTTGAGAGTTGTCAACTTCATAATTTATGGGATTCTCTCTCTCTTTAGATGAGTAGTTTATGCGTAGTTCTATAGTGGCCGTCCAACCCTACAAACAATTCTAAGATACCAAAACAAACTCAAATCATTAACATTTCACACCCAACTCTCCACAAACAGACAAGAACAACAAACTTACACTTAGTAACGATTCAAGCCACTTCAATGAAGTCTACAAACGATTCTAAGACACAAAATAAGCCAACATCATTAACATTTCACACCCAACCCTCCACAAATACACACGAACAATGAAGTTGCATTTAGTAACAAATCAAGCCACTTGAATAAATCATACGAATAATTTTAAGACACCAAAACAAGGCCAAATCATTAATATTTTACACCGAACCCTCCGCAAACACACAAGAACAACAAATATAGCACTTAGTACAAGGCAAATAAGCCAACTATATCTGTATATATCACAATAAATAGAATAAATCGATACAAATAACCCAAAAATAAGAAAAATCCTAAGATAAAATAACTCCAAACATTAACTCTAGCTTAATCAAAGTTTAACATCTTAAATCAACCCAAAAGAAACTTTAATCCAAGATATACAAAAATTATTATCTCAAATCATCATAATGTCTTCTGGTGGATGATTTTTATTGTAATAGTCATTATCAATTTTTAAAAAATAAATACATTATCATAGGTTATCAAATATAGTAAAATAAACTAAAATATATATAAATATATCAAAATATCATAAACCAATATAGACTACGATAGATAATTAAATTGATACGACCCCAAAGTTTAAGGTTCAAATTCATATTTTCCAAATCGTATGTTATTTCTTAAGAAGCTTCTAGAAAAAAGTTGACAATTAATTTTTGCACAAAAGTTAAAAAAAAAAGAAAAAAAAAAAAGGAAAAAGAAAAACTCAATGGCTCTAACAATATTTTCAAACATATTTTGTGGCCTACTAATTTTTGGTCACCATCCACTACCATTGGTTTGGTTTTTGTTTGAGTTCCTTTCATTTTAGTAATGTTTAAGATGTGATTTATTTTTGTAATGTCTTAAAATGTGATTCGTTTTGGATCGTTGGATAACTATTTGATTATTGGTTTTTTAATTTTAATACAATCTATCATTGATAGCATATGAAATTTTGCTATATTTGTAAATATTTTCAGCAATTTTGCCATTTACAATAATTTCGCTTCAAATTTTGACTTCATTTTTTAAAACATGGGTAGAGAGTAGATGTCAAAACAAACGATTTAGAGGGTTGAAACGATATTTATAGATTTAGTTTTTTTTTTCTAAAAAAACGAAATTGTTACCAAAACGGGCCTAAGAAATCATGGTTTTTTAAAAGTAAACTTATGAAACACAACATACTACTTCTACTTCTTCGAGTTTATATTTTGTTATCTACTTTCTACTAATATCCTAAAATACAAAATCAAGTTATATAAAAAAAAAAAAGTTAAAAATTCAAATTTTTTTAACAAGTGAAAACCATAATTGAAAAATTGGGAGGACACAAAAAACATATATAAATTTTAGAAAACGAAAAATGAAACTAATATCATATAGAATTCTTGCTGCTATCATCAATGGAATAATTTTATTCCGGTCAACTCGAATATAACTCAATATTTTATAACTAAGTGGACGCCTTCTAAAATTTACCCTAAATTTTTCATATTTAAATAAAATCAATATCTTAAGCTCATATAGAATTTTCCATGAACTATCATAATTGGAGCATCATGGGTCAAATTATGTGTGTTTAAATTCTACTATCATGATTTGGTATTTAGAAAGACAATGAAAAATAGAATATTTTCACATTGATTTTAGTGTTTATGGATGCAACTCTTCTTATTGATAATAATTCAATCATAAAAGTTTGTGATGGTAAATACGATAGGACAACTATGCACCTCTTGAATACATTTTGGATCACGTTACTTCTGAATCGTTGTTAACATATACTTTATATCAGTTGAGTTAGTTTACTTGTGACTTGAAATATAAATAAGAAATTAGGTCGATTTGAGGTATTACGTATATGGTCTCTATTGAACTATACATGGGTTATGTAACATGGGGTGAGATTTACATCCACTTGTCACACAACATTTTTTCGACTCATTCACTATGTCAAAGAAGCAATCTTATCTAGAACAACACAAAAATTAGAAAAATGGAAGATTTCATTTCAAAATGAATTAAGAGATGAGAGGGTAGTAATTCATGGTATCGTATAAATATCTCTATATTTTATCGTCTTTGTAACGTGAAATCTTTAACAACATAAAGATTAGTTTATTTTATATTAAACATATCATTTTGTTCCCTATATTTTAGAGTTTGTTCAATTTTAATTTACATCTAGTTTCAAAAACTTAAATTTTAACTTAAAGTTAATAAGAGTTGATAAAACAACACTCCACCAAATTTGTTTGTTAATTAACATAAATATTTATTAATTTGAAATATTTTGTGATTTTGGAGAATGCCAAAGAAGTCAAACATAAAGCTTTGTCACAATAAGATAAAATTAAGGAAAGTGCTTCCAATTTTGATTTTTCTAAGTAGTGGAGAACTTTTTCACTTAACTTTGAAACTTTTTAATTGGTTATTATTAATTAAAACCTTTGATTCTTATCTCAATTTCCTTTATCACACCTTATAACAATATCGATATCGATAAGTTTAGACTCTTTTGAGTGGTTTAAATCTCATATATTTGTGTTTGAATGTATTCAACATTTAGACATTCGTTGGACATATATTAGATGAGAAAACTTCTAGTACTATGGAAATCACATACTTCAGTTATTCACAGTACTAGAAAGGGTTCCGTTGAAGCACAACATTGTGAAGAACCTAAAAAGCGTTGGCATAACCATTCATTGATACCAACTTATCGTTGGCAATTTTTATTGAGATAACAGTTGTGATAGCGAATGTCGATGCTATTTTGACTAGTGCAAACATAACCTTTGCCAATAACAGGCAATGGGTTAAAATCTAAATTTGTTGTAACTCATTCCTAGGATCTAGAATTCAGATTCTTAGGTTGCATATATGGATTATGAATAAAATATTAAAATTTCTCAAAAAAAAATATTTTCTTCTTGGGGATTCTTGCAAAATTAGCTTGGTACCCTTTCAAAAAGACAATATATCATATTGGTCCCTCTTTTTGTTCTTGCTTCTAGAGGTAGATTCCAAATGATCACTTTCACTTTCTTCTTGTTGCAACCTTTCCTCTTCAGCCACGCAAAATAAGATCAGTTCATTGACAGTTCGTTTGTGTTTTTAAGTGCTGTAACACACTTTAAGCTGAGTATATTGGGTAGGAAGAGACATCAAATCTCCAACTTTAGAGCTCCAAGTCTTGTGGCAACACTCGACATTTCCATTATGTATTACTTATGTTGCCCTTCCTGGTCTACCCTCATAACGACTAGCTTTGTCAAAAGATCTCTTGCCTTTTCCTTTTCATTTTTAGCAAAGGATCGGATTGTTCTAGTTGTCGATAGGTAGCCACCATAATTTGAACCCATCACTCTAACCCCTTAACCCCTTTTTTTTTATCACTTCAAGTGGGTTTATCATCCGATATAAGAAAATACTTTTTTATGATTATAGATGAAATGATATATAGACGTATACATCTAGATTCTAAGTTTATATCTTGTTTCCTAGATTCTATCTAAGGTCTAGTTATTGTAACAGTAGAAAGAGCTACAATGGCGTTTGATAAAAATAGAGTAATCAGAAAGAGAAAGAGTTGAAGGGTGGCTAAAACTTGCCTTTACATGGTTTTTCATCTATCAGACCTACATCAATGAAGGCACCTCTTGAGAAATACTCAATTTTTAAACAAAGATTAATACAAAGGCATAACAAGAAACTGTGTTTTGTCTAGAAACTGTAGATCAAGAACTCTCTTGTAAAGATATATGCATGCAATCCTTGAAACATCTCCATTAATGAAGATAGATACCATGGAATCGACTACTCTAAGCTTAAATAAAAAGATAAGATGAGATCAAATTTGAAATTGAGCTTGAAAATGCAATTAATCAGTCAGCTATATATATGTCCAACAGCTTATAAGAATCATATCAAATGACTCAAGAAGAGAAGGGAATATAATATAGCATCTTTCTGATATCCCTAACAAGTACTCTCACTAACGTCCTCTCCACTTCATTGAGAATGGAAAAAGAAAGTCGCATCTCATCTCAAGAAAACCAATCCATGGGGTCAACCAAAGATAGAACTAATTGCAATATCAAGAGAAGTTACAACATAAATAGTCTTTCGAAAGGGCTATCTCTCCTAAAGTCCCACACTAGACAATACTAAAGTCATAATTCCCTCCTCTAAAGTGCCCCAAGACAGCACTATCCTAAATATATCCCTTTAACTTAAGTATACTCTCAGAAACGCCTCCCAAGTTCCTGACTTTACTGAGAATGGAAAAAGAAAATTGTGTATCTCATCTCAAGAAACCAATCAGTAATGGGCTAAACCAATAATCACCTAAGACAAACAGAAGAAAAGGTTTGATATATACTAACTCCATCACATCTACAACACCTTTAACTTTTAGCTTTTTGACTGTTGTCCACAGAAGCAACATCTTGATTTTCTTTGGCATATTAAGATGAAAAGGGGATTCACAACTTAAAGAAGTAGAAGTAAACATAAGGATTGTTGATTAGGAAAGATTTGGGAATAAAGAAAAAGATACTGAGCATGAAAATCACTAGGAAAGTGAGAGAGTGAAATATGGTAATCTCTTAGAAAAGAGTACCTGCCCATGAAATTACAGATGCTCTATGTAAAATCCATATCAGAATGATAATTTTGGGTTGTTTAACTGTTTAGTTTAATTCTACTTTGTTATTCTCTAATTTTCACAATTGATTATTAAATTGTTAAAAATGTGTAGTAAAGTGATTCTCGACGTAATCAAAATGATTTTAACTATTTGAAAATCTCTCTCATCCATGTTAAAATTAGTCCAAAACATGTCTTTTACAAAACATACAAATTTCAAAAAGTCTACGTCAAATCCCATGAAATTGAAAGTAAAAAGAAATATAAAGATTTCGCAACCACCCAAAATTAACGTAGCTCAATTGACATCTAACAAATTCTATAAAGTTGAGGTTATTCGATGATCCACCACGTAAAATTAATAATAATAATTATGTAGCATTTAAACACTACTTTGCAGGGAGATTTGGATCGTTTTTGCATGTTCTTGAGCTCGATTGCTTGTTAAATTTATATATACATACATATATATATATATAGCATATCCAGAAATTTTGTTGACAAAGACTAAAAATAATATGGAAAAAATGCAACTGAAAGATAATTTTACCACTATGCTATTTTTTATTATTGGTATAATTTTAGATTTATATATATATATATATATATTAAGTAAAGAACATAAAGTAAAGGGAAGCTCAAGCTCCCCTAGACCTATATTAAATTCGCCCGTGTATATATATATATATATGTTAGAAAAGAATGAATAAATGTTGAAAAATGTGATGTTGTTAGGTTGTTTTTATCTATAGAAGAAAAAAAAAGGGTACAATGAGTACTTTTCTTTTATGGTTCAAACAGAAATTTACGTTTTCCATTTTCTTCATCTGTTAGCTAGAAAGAGGGGACTCAAAGTTTTCAAAACCCTAGAATTTTCGTACAAATACTCCAAAAAAAGAATGATTAGTGATAGATTTAAATATTATTTTCAAAAAATATTAATTTATATCTCTAAACTTTGAAGTGTGTATAATTTAAACTTTAAACTAATAATTGTATTAATTTAGACTCTAAACTTATACATGTGTATCAATTTAGACCTTGAAATTTTATAAATGTATTAATTTAAACTCTGTCCATTATATTTTACATGGACACACCTTCTTATAAAAGTTGATGGTTTAAATTGGTTTAAATTGATACATGTATAAAAGTTCAGGTTTTAAATTGATATAACCTCTAAAGTTTAGAGGTGCTATTACTTTAATATTAACTTTCTTCTTTGTTTAATTTTAGGTTTTTTAATTAATAAAAAATACATTTTCACAATTTTGAAAAAAATTATTGAATTAATGTGTGGGAGGGAGGAAGCAAACCTATAATCTCGGAGGTTTGATTTTTGTCCCACTATTTTTTTTAGTATAATAAACGACGAAACTAAGTTCACTTTGATTTTTGTCCCACTATTTTTTTTAGTATAATAAACGACGAAACTAAGTTCACTTTGACACAAAAATGAACTTTTATATATTAGACAACTAATACGACAATACACGTGTTTAAATTACATTGTTCATTTGTATAAATAATCATTAAAAATGTACATTTAAAATTTAAACATTAAAGAATGATAAACGTAACTCAAAAGTTTAAATATTTAATAGCTATTTAAGCTGACATGATATTCGATAATTAAGTGACTAAAACTACATTTAAATTAAATGTTAAAATACTATATGTGTTCATGAACCTTGAGACGTTCAATTTTAGTTCTTATACTTTCGTATGTCTAATTTTAGTTATATACTCTCGATAGGCTATATTATCTATAACTATTTTACAAATTTTAAAAATACAAAAATATTATTATTATTTAACTGGTGTCGATGTAAGTTAACTTTGATCGATTAAATTCCAACCTTTATTATAAGTACATAACTAAAATTGAAAAATTAAAAACAGAAAATAGAACATAAAATTGGAACAAACTCTAAATTACAAAAGCCAAAATGATTTTTTTGATCTAAATAATTTAAAAGAAAAAATAATTATAAATTTATAAGCAGCCAGAGTGTATAAGTCTACAAAAATGAACTTAAAAGTCCAATTTTATTTTTTATTTCAACTTATGACGTCATCTCTTCTTCTTCCCTTCGTCTCTATATATATTATATTCTTTGTTCTTCTTCACAGCCCAAACCAACTCCATTTCTCTCTCTCTACTGAGTCTAAAATGGAGGAGTCTAGTGACGCAAAATCCAGCCCAACTTCTACTGTTCTCCTTTCTCAGTCGCCGTCGCCGTCTCCCTCACCGCCACCGAGTGTTCAGGCTGCCGTGGTGGTCAGTCCATGTGCAGCGTGCAAGATTCTGCGGCGGAGATGCGCAGAGAAATGCGTATTGGCGCCCTATTTTCCTCCCTCTGATCCTCTCAAGTTCACCATTGCTCACCGTATCTTCGGCGCTAGCAACATCATCAAATTGCTTCAGGTACTTCCTTAATTCCTAATTTTCTGTTTCTCTCTTTCAAATTTCGCGTGTTATCTTCTTGTTTCTAGGTTTAGAAATTATGAATTCCGTTCTGGAAATTGAGAATTGACCTTAAAAACTTAACGAAAAACCATCGGATTAGTTTGGAAATGCTGTTTGAGCAATTGATGTCATCTCTGGCTGGAATGAAGTTAGTAATGAAATTGATCAAACGAAATCTTAATCTCCAAAGAATACGCAATCTTGGTTTCTTCGCTTGTTGAAAATCTGGAGCAATTATAAGCAAACATAATGAAAATTGGAAGAATCAAACGAAAGCACCCCAACTGTTTGATTAATGTCCTCACAGAACAACCCATCATATTAATCACTTTATTGAAATCTTCAGGATCTTCCTGATTCACAAAGGGCTGATGCAGTGAGTAGCTTAGTATACGAAGCAAGTGCAAGAATTAGAGATCCAGTTTATGGATGTGCAGGGGCCATTTGCCAGCTTCAAAAACAGATAAACGAATTGCAAGCAGAGCTAGCCAAGACACAAGCTGAACTTGTCAATATCCATTGCCACAAAGCCAATTTGGTGGCTCTGATTTGCAAGGAATTAGCCCAAACGCCTCCACCGGTGTTGTCGTCGCCGCTGCCGGACCACCGCTCACTTGACAACAATTTCAACATTGCCACTCCTCAAAGCTACCAAGGATACACATCTTTGTTTGAGGATAGCAATATTTGGGATCCTCTTTGGACATGAAAAAGAAAAAGAAAAACTTGAGATTTCTAAGACAAAGGTTTTGGGAAGTCAAAGTTGAATTGGTTTTGTGTAGAATATATGAAAGTTAAGTAGTTGAATATTGGGTAATATTAGGCAGTTGTTAGGTTAGATGGGTTCCTCATTTGCTCCCTTAAAACCAAGAAAAGTGGAGAGAAGAAAAAGGACTGATGTTTACTAGAGACTAGATTAGTGCAAAATATATTATATCTTAGTATATATCTTTCTTTTTCTTATTTTGTTTTTGTTTTTTGGTTACCTACCATTAACTTCTTGATATTGATGTGTGAAGAAAACAAACATCTTTGTCAAAATGTCTTCACTCAAAGTAGTGTCAATTGTTGCAACCCCCATTTTGAAAAGTCAAGTCTACATGTACTAAAGACTCGAATATGATTTCGAAGTGTATAATACAAGTTTTATGCAAGTTGCATTATGTTTATGTTGGTTATTGAAGTCTTTTTAATGTAATATATATTACTTTAATGAATTGCTTATTAGTAGTTAAATGTTTCATGGTTTAAGTTTGAATAAGTAATTGATACTGGTTGGACAACACATCAATAAGTTAATAGATCGATATTGCGCTACAATAGTTGTAAAACTAAATAAAAGATTCTTTTTTTTTTTTCAAAACAAGAATAAATGATTAGTACAATGATTTTTTCACGGTGTTTTTTGTTAGTTTGATTGTAGCTTGGTTAGATTATTATTTCTCGATTTGAAGTTTTGGTGATGAATAAGAGGTTATAGAATCTTTTTTATATGACAACTTTTTTTTTTCCATTGAAGTGATGAGAACGTGTAATCGTAAGCATGCTTATTAATCAGTTTAAGAAACACTTTTCTCCAAGAAATCTTTGTGTCGGTATCGTCCTCTTTCACGAGATCTTCCTTGCTATAACTCTAAGCAAGGATCGGCTTGTGTGAGCCACTAAAATAAGGAAGAGCGAAAATGGAGATGGAAGAATTTGAGAGAATTTTGGGAGAATGAGAGAGAAGAAATTGAGAAAATGAAAAATCTCTTCTCTCCCCTTCCTCTTCTTCTTTTCATTTTTTTTAAATTAATTTTATCAAATAGATAAAATATCTTATTCTCCCTCTTCTCACTCTCATGAGAAATAAAATTAGGTTAAAACCTAATTATTCAAAAATTTACTTTAATATCACTTATTAAAATAAACATTTATTTGAATCATATTCAAATACATATTTTTCTCGTAGTTAGTTCTAGTATGACTCACATCCATATTCAACTATTTATTTGAATCAAATTCAAATACATTTATTCTTTCGTATAAATTCAATATAAATCTCATTCATATTATCTATATGTACTATTGTATCTTCGTACATTAGTTATCTTATATTAATTGTATCTAATAATATAAATATACTTTTCTCTTTAATTAATTTGAACACTTCAAATTATTCTTTTAATACATTAATCCTTGTTGATATGTTATGAGCTAGCAAGAATACCTCATAGACCTTCAAATTAGAGTCTCCAATGACAAGAGATTAATTAACTAGACTATTTTTAGTTAAATTAATCAACATCCATTAATTGTAGGTCACTGCCTTGAAGATTTGCAGCTACACTCTAGGTAAGTATTATGTGTCCATGGATGTAACCAATCAAGAACAAGTTGACCCTTCAAAAATTGCTCATAACTATAGCTTGGAAAAATTATCATTTTACCCTTGTAGTTACATATAACTCCTTATCCACTAATTCTCTAATGAACAAATATTTTACAATCCAACTATAAACTAACATCTCTTGGGCCAATGACAGGTTGGTGCCTCATTGTTCAAGATTTGGAATCAGTTACTAAGGGAGCGATTTATCTACTATCGCAAGGAATGAGAAGGAGTGAATTTCATCTTGTGTAGATGTGTTCCCAACTTCTTATTTTGACAATTTTCTAAAATGGTAGACTTGTTGAGTTGGTTATCAAGGTCACTCTCACCCATACCGATCAAATAACTGTCGTCATAAGCAGGAGTTCACAACTCCTCAAGATTAAGGTCAAGTCTCTTATGGTCATTCTAGTAAAATATTGGTTCCTTCAAGAAACAGTGTTATAAAGAGAAACCAATAATTGCGCAGTCCGGTCTATGTATGAACTTCTTCATACAAGATACCCCACTCACATGTCTTCACATGAACAATCTGATTCACGTTGTTTCTACAATTTACATCTCATGTAACAATTACAAAAGTGGGTCGTATCCACAATGTTACCAAAATAAGGCACCACAACTCTATCCATTTACTACAAACCTTGTAGGTTTTAACTTGAACGTGAACTACTTGTATGTCAACTACATACTATTCAAGAAACATCATATTACCTTTGATCTTAGTTTATTTCATTAAATTAATGCTACTTAAATGTCAAATAAAATACATATGATTTTATTAGATAAATAACTTGTGTTAACGAAAAACTACAAACCACGAGATTTAGAGCATCAATTCTAACAATATCAGTATCAAATAGTAATTAAACAACAATCAAATAACAATATATTAGCAGTCGTACATCAATAAATAAAATAAATTCAACGGGTCCTATTATAATATAAGAATTAAAATTATCTAAAAAAACATT
This sequence comes from Cucumis cinereus, assembly GCA_037974625.1. NCBI lineage: Eukaryota > Viridiplantae > Streptophyta > Magnoliopsida > Cucurbitales > Cucurbitaceae > Cucumis > Cucumis cinereus. The sequence goes on from JBBPDJ010000004.1 coordinate 2,207,246, forward strand.
TAAGAATTAAATTAATAATTAGCTTATTTCAAATAATAATAATAATAATAATTTAGCAAAAAGAAAAAAGTTAGTTTGTATTTTCAATCGCGAAGGTGGCGCGTACTCGGTTGAGAAAAGGTACGATTCAGCGGAATTTGGAAGATCATTTCTCTGTCTTTTCCATCTTCCTTCCATAATCATCTTCAACAAATTCTCCAAATTCCAACAACCCTTTTGATTTCTTCAACATTCCTTCTGTTTCCCATACTTTTTCACTCACCATTACTCCACTCCACTCTTCTTCTCTCCCAACCTCACACAACCAACAATCAACAGCAATGGCGGACACCATGGACGACGATTGCATTCAAGAATTAATCACCCAACAGCGTTCCGAACTCCTTTCCGCCAAAACCCTTTTCTCCGATCTCGATTTTGCCTACCAACTTCAACTTCAGGAGGCAATGGATGCTTCTCTTACTTCTAAACCCTCGATCGAATCATCTTCCTCACTTAACACCGCCGACCCTGTTTTGGATTCTGAAGAAACTGGCGCTTTGGACTTGGCTACCACTCTTATGCTCGAGGACATTGCGAGGTTTGCTATGGAGTTCAAGGACCGGGAGCACTGTCAGACTGAGATGAGGAAAATGAAGGAGGAGCTTGATCGTCGGATTCACGACCAGAAGTTTGCGGAATATATTCGGAATGTTCCTGAGGATGAGTGGAGGAAGTATGGGGATGATTATGAGAAGCCGTATGGTGAAAGTTACTCGTCTTCTTCTTCTTCTTCTTCTTCTTCGTGGAGTGTGGATGCTGAATGCTTTAGGGTGTATTCGAAGGGGTTGATTAGTGAAGAGAGGATTAGAGATATGGTGGTTAGGGTTGCTGGGATTGGGGTTGCGGTTTGTGATCCTAAGGATAATCTGTTGTTTGAGAAGATGAGTCCTATAGAATCTATGGTGGATGGTAAAGAAACCAGCAGTGAATGCGCTGAGCTTGAAGCGCTGGTTGAAGGTCTCAATGTTGCTCTTATTTTAGGCTTGAAAAATGTCACTTTTTTCTGTGCTGATTACATGCTCTACCAGTATGTAAGTTGCTACAATTGTTCATTCATCCCTCTTTTTAATGTCTATATTATTCTTTTGCTAGAGTCGAAGAAGCACGGATATATACATTTTTAAAAGAAGAAAAATCAAAGTAAATAGTAGTCTGATGCATTTATATGATTAAAAAATTAGTTTGACGTATTTCACAACCAAATTTATTATCATTTGTCATATATGCCGACTTTCGACTAACACATTTATTGTGCATTAGGTGTGTGATACATGTTTCAACAAGTGTTGCAGTGTGGGACATGTGTAGGATATAGACATGCTAGCACAAACAACTTCCTAGGTTAGAGTTGCTGATTTTTGTTCTTTGAATATAGTTCTCCGTTGGAAATCATTTAAGAGTGTTTGGGTATGAGAGTTTATTTGATTTAGAATTCTCTGAGGAGATGTTTTTTACAAACAGGAATGGTCTTTGAGAACATTAAGCAAATATTAGTGTGAGGGCTGACAAGTCATACACCCTGTTGAAGAGCCTTTGGAGCATAAAAATATGGCTAGTAAAAGTTATTGTCCTATCTTAAGCCATGGTCGCGACTCGCCACCTACTTAGATTTGATATAATCCTTCAAGTTAACTTGACAACCAATTGTAGGTGGAGTGTGCGAACAGGACATTCTCGGATATAAAAAATACAAAAACAAACTCAGGGGGGATACTTAGATTAGTGCTTAAATAAAGAGCTCTGTTTAGAAGCCATAATAACCGCACAACCTGCAAGTTCCAAATGTACCTAATAAACTAACAAGGTGGGTGGTATTGGTTTCATACCAAAAAAAAAAAACTAATAATAATAATAAATAATAATCATATAATAATAATAACAAGGCTGGTATAAACTTTTTATCTGCTGCATCATGATCTCCACTGTCCTTAGCGGATGGCTGAATATATGACCGAGACTAGTAGTTTGAAGTCTTATGTTAGATTAATGTTTATGTCCCAGTTATTAATATATGAATTGCCAGCTTTTTCACTAAATCCTTACTGACAAATAAATAAATAAATAAATGTCTTTTCTTTTTCCTTTGAGTGACTTTTCTTTGTTGACATCCAATGATCGTATTATTTTAATTTAATTGGATTGAAGGCATTGCAAACTCTAGCACCCGGTAATATTTGTCTCCCTTCTGACTTTCCATATCCAATGTGAGAAAAGGATATAAGAAAAAGTTATAATTTGATATCCTAATCCATGCTCTGTGGTTACAGCTTACAGGTAGGGTGCCTCCAGGAACGAGCTCCATGGCAAAATTGGTTAATGAGGTGGTTGTTCTTCAGGGAAAATTTACGTACTGTAACCCATCTCTCGTGACACGTAATGATATCAAGTTTGCTTTTAAACTTGCAAGAGAGGCTATAGTTTCTCAAATCACCTGGCCTGAACAAGCTGACAATGGAAAGTGCTTGAAGGAAACTTGCACAATTTGCTTTGAAGATATTAGTGTGGATCAGATGTTCTCAGTTGGTGGTTGTTTGCACAGATACTGCTTTTCTTGTATGAAACAGCATGTAGAAGTAAGGTTGCTGAACGGGAATGGGATGCAGGCAAACTGTCCACATCAGGGTTGTACGTCGGAAGTTAATATTGAAAGCTGCGGAGAGTTCTTGGAACCTAAGGTGTTTGAGATAATGAGCCAAAGAATTAAGGAAGCTTCTGTACCTGTTCAGGAGAAAGTTTATTGCCCGTATTCCAGGTGCTCAGCATTAATGTCCAAAACCGAGCTGTTAAGATATACTGAGGTTTCGTATATTGATGCGGAACGAACTGGGGCAAGGAAGTGCATGAAATGTAACAAGTTTTTCTGTATAAATTGCAAGGTTGGTTGGCATTATAACCTGACTTGCTACGACTACAGAAAGTTGAATCCCAATCACCGTCCAGATGAGCAAATTCTGAAGTCTCTTGCAACAAGGAACCTTTGGCGCCAATGTGTTATGTGTAACAATATGGTTGAATTGGCCGAAGGCTGCTATCACATCACCTGCAGGTCCACTATTTAGCTTTATCGATACGCTTGCTCCATTATTTCCTGGATCAACTGTAAATTGAGCAAAAAATTATAACAGTTAAAACTGCAATATTTCTTGGAGGTTGAGTTAGGATAACAGTATCTGAAATGGATACTGAAAAACACCCCTCAAAGTTGGTTAGCTGCACTCTTAATTTACTGGATATTGATTTGTCTTGTCAAAGAAAACAATGATAATTGACATTTGATTTGTTGAGGTCAGATCAGTTTTAGAGAGAATTTTATCCTAGTTCTGTGATTGCGCTGTGATATTGCTGCAAGTTTCTTTTGTTCATTGGAGTTTTCTTTCCCTCCTTTTTAAATTTAAATGGTTTCTGCTCGCAGATGTGGATATGAGTTTTGCTATACATGTGGAGCCCCCTGGAAAAAGAAGAAACCTACGTGTAAGTGTCCGATTTGGGATGAGCGGAACATCATACGTCGAAGATGAGCTGAGGTTTTTCGGTGAGAATTTGGGGGATACCTGCCCCCTTTCTTCTCCTCTTCTGTTTCTTTGCACAGTTTTGTAAGGTAGCCAAAGATAGTAGGGTATTTTGTGCAGTCCTCTAGTTGGTGACATACTTAAATTAGATCACAGCTTTTGTCTGACTTTAAATGTCTCATTTTCTATCTTGCAAGACAACGTTAGTCGGTTTAGGAGGAACTGATGGAAGAAGACGAGTAAAGAGAGCAAGTTTCACTTTCATCACTTTTAGGTTTGACATGAAGAGTTCTCATGTACAGTTTTCTTAGTCCACAAATTTCTTTTGTGCTTAGAAAAATAGGTGTTTAATGGAACTTTGGAACTATTGTGTTGTCTAATGCATTAGAACAGAACACTGATGCTCTTGTTATTCTTCTTAAACTTGTTTCAAGATTGTCTGTACATGGATTTGACTTGTCCAAAACCTCTTGAATCTTTAAAGAACATGGCCCACAACTCTTTTGGGAAAATCATGGCCAAGATAGCAGCAGTTCAAAAACTTGGTTGTGCTGTTAAAAGTGGAATTTGAGAATAATATTCTTATGAAATGTTCTCACTATAATTTCTTGTATAACTCACAACTCCTCACTTTGGAATGGTTAAAAATCAAACAATCACACGATACAACGTTTGAAAGTAGGTCGTATTAATACGAGAAATTGTTGTTTCTTAACTAAAAAAGTATTTCCTTTCAAAACTAACATCTTTTCTAAAATCTATTTCTGTTTCTAATATCTTTCCCATATTTTTGGATTTTAAGTGGAGGGTCTCACGACATGAAAATACCTTTATGTTCCTTAGTAAAAAACGTGGATTGGATAAAACTTGCATTTTCCATTAATTGAGGTATTTTAGGGTTTTGGACTAAAATCCTATCAGAAATCACACACATACCCTAAACCATACAATCCAAAATTGAATGGGCAAGGAAAGAAAATGTTCAAGGAAAGAAAATGGAATAATTGAAGATATAAGGACTAAAATTGAATAAAAGTCATGCTTTGAAAACATAATATCAAAAGGGGACTCATTTGTTTACTAGTGTTTCGTAATCATAATGAAATATGTGGCACACTTCTAAGTTTGTAATCAAAACTCACAATCTGATAGCGTTGAAATTTACATGCTAATATCGTTACCGTTATTATTACAAATATTGTGACTATTACCATGTTAAAATAATGAAAATCAATAGGAGAATTACAAAAATGTCCCCATTACTATTATCGTTACTATTTTCGATTAACTTAAATCGATAACAATAACAATAAAGATAAGAAGATAGATTAACTTTCCTAAATATTTTGACAAATGTGATCTAAAGCAATTAATATGATTGATTCAACAATAAAATCTCATTATGATTATATCATTTTCCATCCTGAATTGGTAAGAATGGACAAATTAAAAAAAAAAAAAAAGAATTATGTTAAATGACAAAATTCTTTAAAATATTACAAAATATCGCAATCTACATGTGTTAAACTACGATTGACTAAAATAGACTCTTACCATGTTTATTTATATATTTTATAAATATTTTCCTTAACTTTACTATATTTAAAAAGAAAATTAAAAAAAGTGACGTGGGTCCCACGCAATCCTAAATTCGTATCATGCAAAATTGAAAATGGATAAGGGGAAGGTGGACGTGGACGATGCACTGAACTCTCGTCGCCATTACCATTCTCCGAGTTTTTCAATTTCTTCTTCCTTCTCAACTCTCTGAAAATGGCGTCAGCCTCTGCATTTACAATTTCTCCATCTTTCCCAATCTCAAGCTGCCACAAACCTAAGAGGAAACCCATTTCCTCATTGATCTTCTCTCAAAAGGGTTCTCAATTCGTGCCCCGAAGGGAGATTTTGAAAGGATTCACTCTCCTTCCTCTTTCTTTCCCTCTTTTCGAATCGTTAAAGCCACTTCCTTCTGTATCCAAAGAGATCGAAGTTGGCTCATATCTCCCTCCCTCGCCGTCTGACCCTTCTTTTGTGTTCTTCAAAGCTTCCCCAAGTGACACCCCGGCTCTTCGTGCAGGTATTATGACTTTTTTCTCTATTTTTTCTTTACCGTAATTTGGTTGAATGTAGCTAAGGTTTTACTTGTTAGTCCTTGTTATGAAATCGTCAAATTTAAAAAAAGAGTATGAAGTAAATAGTAGAGCAATGGATACAAAGATTTACTTGGTTGATTGTTAGCTATGTACATGTTTTAGAAGTTTTATATATAACTCATCCTCTAAATTCTAGGGTCAAACGCCCGATGCCACCAAGCGTGTTGTCCCTCGACCCATGACTTGCAAGACTTGTGCTTGGTGATTGGAAGAGTTAGATAACATATTCAAAACATTATTAGGATATAAGTAGAATACTTAATGCATGGGGGAGTCAGACATACTATTAAATACGTATTGTTTATTTTAATGTAGGTCCATGGATTTCTCTATTTATCCTCCTCTATTGTATCGTTCCAAATCATAAATGAATATGAATTCTCTCCATTTTCTCTCTAAGTTTGATCCGTTTGAATAGATCATTGGACAAGGAAAACTTTCATTTTAATAAATGGGGTTTACATTTTATTGTTTGGAAACCCCTTTAGAATATTATGTTTCCCTAATTGATTCTTCGTTTTGCGTTAAGGATTCAAACTCAGAATTATGAACCAAACAATTATGAGATTTTTGTTACTTTGGTCGTGACTTGTGAGAATCAAGTACTTTTTGGTTGGTTGTTTTGGATAACTGCTTCTTTGAACTTAGTTGGAAAACTATCTGTGAGTGTTGGTCGCTGATCAGTTAATCAGATTCATCCATAATTTTGAGGTTGTTTTATGGCGTAGCCAACTGTTGTTATTCCTTGAATTAGTTTGTTCATTTGAGAGCTGGTGTTTTAGTCTGAATTGGTTGTGTTTACAAGGGTGTGAAAAAGTTCTTTGGAAACTGAATGTGGAGTAAACTTGAATGGGTGGGTGTTCTGGGAGATTAGATGCTTCTCTATGTACTTGCTGATTGATATATACAATAGTACTTTTACTTCAAGCGGCCTTCTTGAATCTAGTTCCAATTTTCTTCCTTCCCTTTTGAAGCTGATACCAATAAGAGTTTCAATGTAATCAAATAATTCCACTTCTAAGAGCTGTTTCATTTCCATGAGTTGTCTCCACTCCATTTCTAAGCTTTTTTAAGTCTTCTCATCTCATCTATTGACGTGAGTGAGAAGTTTTCTCCATGTTGGTCTTTCTAGATTATAGATATGCCTTTTGATTAGTTTTAGATGAATGTTAGACACTTCGAGCTTTTTTATAGTATAAACAACTGCTTTATTGAATGTTCTTTTGTTTATGTGAGAAATTAAAGATTCAAAAGAGTACCAAACATCATTCGTTTCACTTTTTAAATTCCTTCGGATTCTGGATAGCAGGCTCATTCTGAACTAAATATGCCAATTGCGTGCTGTTAGCCACCCTATCTTCAGTTTCATTGTGTAGGAAACTTGCCAATGCTAATACCTTCTAGATTTTTACCATACGTATGGCACAAATAGTTCAGCTGACAGTTATTTCTTTATTGTGAGAGATCACATCTAGTTATATACATTTTTAACCTTGACGTAATAGTCTCCATCTCTTGCTTCTGAAATTATGAAATCAATCCTATCTAGGACGGATTGACCGAGCACATTATTGCTTACAATGTTCTTTATTTTTCGATCTCTTTTAAGTTGTTAAATAATTTATATGCTAATGGTACTTGAGATTTAGTTCTTTGCAGGAAATGTGCAACCATACCAGTTCATTCTGCCCCCAACTTGGAAACAAACTCGTGTAGCGAATATTTTATCTGGTAATTACTGTCAACCCAAGTGTGCAGAGCCTTGGGTGGAGGTAAAATTTGAAGATGACAAACAAGGGAAAATCCAGGTAGTGGCTTCCCCTTTAATTCGTCTGACTAATAAGCCTAATGCTACAATTGAAGACATAGGTAGCCCTGAGAAGGTAATCGCTTCTCTTGGCCCTTTTGTTACTGGAAGTACATACGAACCTGACGAACTCCTTGAATCATCAGTCGAGAAACTTGGTGATCAAACGGTATAATCCTCCTGTGTCTTTTACATCATTATTTCTTTCTGATGAACTTTCCTATAGAGATATGATATTATTTGCTTATCCCCACTGCAGCAAATTGTTTTTTTAATAGACTTGGTAGTTCATTCCTAGATTCATTTTAGACTTTATTCCTTAAAAAGCTTCATGTCAGAACTTTGGATAACACTTTTAGGGCTAATAATTAAATATATAGCAAAATATTTTACTCATTATTAAACATAACTTAGGATGATGATGAAACTTTCAAAAGAGAAGTACTACAATTGTAGTACAGTTCAGAGTTTATAGCAGTTTCTTCTGAGTTTAGTACTTCAATTTAGATCAAGTTCATCTTTTAACTCTACTTTGATGATGAATACTCAATATAGGAAGCTTATTTTATGTGGTTTATGCAGTATTACAAATACACATTGGAAACTCCTTATGCTTTGACGGGTACACACAATCTGGCTAAGGCAACGGCAAAAGGAAGCACCGTTGTCTTATTTGTGGCTAGTGCTAATGATAAACAATGGCAATCTTCTGAGAAAGTTTTGAGAACCATGCTTGATTCTTTCCAGCTCTAATTCCTTTTAACACAAAGTACAAATCAGGTTATATATTTCATAATGTTTCTTTTATGCTTCTAGCTTCACATTTACTGAATAATAAACTTTTGAGTTCTTCAACATTCCTGTTGCATATGTGAATGGCTGTTGTCTTCTTGGGCTATTATTTAATTTATTCAATTAGTTTTCATTCATTCTAACAGGTAATATGTGGATGGAGACGAAGCTTTGATCTTTTTGGTGGAGGCAGAGTTTCTCAAGATGGGCTTTTCTTATCTTGATTTTATTATTTTTATGTTAAATTATAAGTTAGTACATAAATTTTGTGATTTGTATGCATTAGATTCTTGAATTTTCAATAGTAACTAATAAATTTTCCAACTTTCAAATTTTTTGGACTTTAAAAAATGTTTCATAAGTTCTTAAATTTTGAATTGTGTCCTCTAATAGATTTTTGACCTATTCAATATTTTTCAAATTCATAGATTTATTGTCCACAGAAATTGAAAGTTTAAAGTTAAAGTATCATTAGACATGAAATTTGAATCTATTTGAAATAATCGATTAATTTTTCTTTAAATGAAATTAGGTGTGCCTAGTTCGTATTCACACAAAATTGTAAGTTAAGGGACCAACTAAACATTTTAAAGTTTAGATACCTATTTGATACAACATTGAAAGTTCAATAGCCTTTAGACACTTTTAAAATTTCTTTAAAGTATATGTGCATCGTATCAAATAAGTCGATTATTTCTTTTTTTAAAAATTACTAGCTTATAAATTAGGTATCTATCATTTCCAAAGTTTTATTTATGTGCTTAGACTCAAAAATTATTTTAAAACATCTTATTTGACCATAGGTTTAATTGTGCTTCTTAAAGAACTACGAAGTCATAATTCAAACACAACTTGGAGTGGTTCCTGAGTTTGGATGGAATTTTTATACAAACAATCTATTTTTAGATGTCCAAATGAAATTTAACTTTGCCTTCTGAAAATCTAAGCTTTTTTGTTTGTTCGGATGTCTTTTGTTTACATCATCATAACGTAAAATCACCTAAACATGACCAGTTGAATCGCATGTTGTTGGGCTAGAATCTTACTCTCTTCATCTCAATGCTCGGCCTTCACTTCTCCGTCGCTTCTTGACCCTCGACCTCGCTCTCACTCGTTACGACTCGATCCAAGGTCTTCATCAACATGGCCGAATGGCTAATTTTTCTCCACTTTCTTCATCTACCCGACTCTCCAATTCTTTCTATTATTTCATGAATGTTTTCTTTGATTTCTAGTAGCATCTTTTTTTTTCTCTTCCTGCAATTGGAACCCATTAATCCTACTGGAACAAGAATGCCAACGAACCCATCTTCCAATTTGATTAGTCATAACTTTGGTGTTTGATTGTCATAATCGGTGGCAATCGATTGCCACATCCTGGTAGTTTAAGCCATTTTTTATAATCCGACCATCCTAAACGAATATGATCATCGCTCATCCAAGAATTCACTGCAAACATGAATCCCCTGGGTTCTCATTTCCAGCTAGTCTATTAGAACTTCAAACAATAACTCTGTTCCATCACTGACAATAACACTCAACATCATATTCAAGTGCTTTTGATGATTGTTCAGCTGCTTTCGTATCCAAATTCAGTGGAGCAAGGTTTGAATAAATCTCACATGATTTCGGATGAGCAGCATCACCAACTGAGAATACATGAGTTTTCTTATCTATCTCAATCCAGCTCCACCCTGCACTTCTCCTTACCCTTTTTTGTTGCATCTCTTTTCTAATCTCACCCACCTGTGTCCATAAACCAGCTCTCGCATAGATATGAGCAAGCGTTACATATGGTGCAGCATTACTTGGATCCATCTCAATGAGTCGATACGCCACCTCCCTCCCAAGCTCGACCTCTTCATGAACTTTACAAGCACCTAAGAGGGAACACCACATTACGTAATTAGATTCGTAAGGCATTTGCTCCATCATTTGCTTGGCCTTTTCTACATTCCCATTTCTGGCATAGAGATCAATCAAACAAGCATAATGATCAATTTGAGGATCTAAACTGTATTCACACCTCATTTTATTGAAATATTCAGCTGCCTCATCTAGTAATCCTGCATGATTGCAAGCTGTTAGAACTGCAGTAAAACAGACATGATCAGGCACGAAACTATCTTCAGTCAACAAACTCTCAAAGAGCTTTAATGCTTCTAAGCCTCTACCACATTGAGCAAAAGCCGTAATCATCGATGTTGACAACACACTGTTCTTTTGTAATGTCTGATTGAATAAAGAAAATGCCTCATCCACGCTGCCACACTTCGAGTACATATCTAGTAAAGAACAGACTACAAACACATTATTTTCTGATCCCATTTTTGTAACAAGAGAGTGAACTTGCCTTCCTTGTTCAAGTACTGTTAGACACCCACAAGCATTTAAAACACTAGTTAATGTATGGTCAGTTGGGCTCAAATTACTTGCTCTCATTTCTACAAAAAGTTTTAACGCCTCTTCCCCATACAAGTTTTGAGAATAGCCTGATATCATAGAATTAAATATGATATTATCCTTCACACTAGTCTCAGAAAAGAGCAGAGCAGCTTCTTGTATTCTTCCTAGTTTAGAGTAACAATCAATGGTAGAGCTAATTACAAAACTGCTAAAAGTAAAACCAAATTTGATAACATGAGCATGAAGCAAAGTTGCAAGATGAATCTGAAGTTCATCCTTCAAAGTTGGGCATGAACTAATAACAGTGGCATAAGTAAAACAGTTGGGTCTAACCTGAGTTACCAACATATTCTTGAACAACAGGATGGCTTCACTACCACACCCATTTTGAGAAAGCCCTGATATTATAGAAGTCCAAGATACTTGGTCATGAGTCTTCATATGAGAGAAGACCCTTTTGGCATTCACAATGGCATTACATTTGGAATATAAATCAACAAGTGAACTGTTCAAAAATACGTTCTCTTCAAATCCGATTTTGACAATTTGGGCATGAATTTGCAAACCCAATAACAGATTATGTGCTTTAGCACAAAAACTAAGAGCAGAGCATAGAGAATACTTGGTCAATTTTGCTCCTAAGCTGCACATTCTGCAAAGTAACCTAATGCTTCAAAGGCATTAACGCAGTTTCCACTTTTCCTTTTGTAATTAGTAACATTTTGACATTGCTTTGGCTGAGATTTTTGGGCGGATGAAAGTTGATTGTATCATAGCAAGATGCTTGAAACATTTCCAATATAATGGCTGCCTTGGATTGGATTTCGGGGATTTCAGCTCGCCGGAGATGATAAACGGACGAAAGAAAGAAAATTTGTCGATCGCGGCCGTAACATAGACAAAAATTCATAGAAAACTCAAAATTTCAACAGAAATTACAAGACTCGACATCAATTGATCGCTTATACTCCAATAACTGCTTCGGGTGACTGTAATTGTCCCGGGACGAAGAGCATTGCTGTTCGAGACTTCGAGAAATTGGGTTTTTCGATGACCACTTCCTACCCATTCTTCTTCATTGGTGTTGGTGCAACATCGAACTCGAAGTAGCGGATACGGTGGAGCTCCAGAATCTCGGACGGCTGAGTCTTGGTGGTCTCCGTTTGCAGGGTAGCCGTGGAGGAGAATGGATATGGCGGCGGCCGGCGTGCGAGCGAAGTGCAAACTGGAGTGGGCTGGGCTGGGCAATTCCAATCATACATTGCAAAAAGAAATCCAGTGGGAGTGGGCTACGAAGGTTCTGTTTAGTTTTTGAGTGTTATCGAAAATTGAGTTATAATAATTTATGTTTCGATTATTATCCAAAAAATCGTAAAAACTACTTCTAAAATATGTTAATATTACACTTTCAAACTTTCGATGGTAACAATTACAATAATTGTAAAAATTTATTAGATCTACAAAGGATAAAAATTAAATTATCAAACTTATATAATCAATATAATTTATACAATCATGTAAGTATGATATCCAATTTTAAATTTTGGATAAGTTTGAGGGTTCAATTTTTTATTTTAAAAGTTTAAAAATATAATTGTAACTATCAGCATACTTTAGAGGTGGTTTTTACAATTTGTTCTAAATTATTTTAGTTTGAGTTATAATAGTATAAGTTTGATGAGTAAACTATTTTAGTTATAGAAGAAAATAGTAAACACTGTAGCAAATAATAAAATTTAACACTTATGTCTCAAGCAACTTCTCTTAGTTGAACATATGTATAACATCTCAATATATTTCATATTTATGTTTATGTACTCATCTTTTATCATCCCGATTTGAAGGGCAGTTTTAGAAAGTTTAGAACTGTAATTCAATGTCTACATTTTTTGGTAGCTTAAGAGACTTTCTGGTGAACCAAAAGAGATTTTAAAAGTTCGAGAGCATAACCATACTTTTGTGTATTACATATATCACACGACATAGAGTTTATCATATTTAAACCCACCCCCCAAAGAAACACGCTCGAAGGGTATTTAAAATAAAGTTAAATATTTTTATCAAAAGTCAAGAGCAAAAATGAAACCGATAAACTTCAAAATGAAAGAATATAATAATGCTATTTAATTAGAGATACGATTCCATAATCTAGAAGTAATATGATATATATATATATATATATATATATAGTTTAGTTTGTATAAACATATTGAATTCGAAACAAATCAAAAGTACACACTAAGTCCCATATCACAAAAGTACATTATGTGTGTATTTTATTTTGATCATAACTTTTATAAATACGTTGATCAAATGTTAAACCAACTGGGTTTAGATTTGGTCATGCGAGCAGTGCTAGCAGGTTCATCATTATCGATACGTCGATTGTTTCGAAAGGCTGCATAACCAATAACGTAAGAGATAACGAGAATGATCAAGACGATGATGTTAATAACCGACACCTTCCTCCAACTCTTCTTGAGACTAGCTAGAACCCCAGCCTTGCAAGAGTCACAAGCATAGCAAAGTTGGTCCTGGGCATTGCTCCATCTTCCACAATCAGGCTCACCCCCAACCAGTCCTCCTCCAAAATCCCACATTGTCTCATTCACATACACATATCCACATACTGTGGGAGGCTTGCAACAACCAGACTTTAAGGGAAAAATAATTAAAAAATTAAAAATTAAAAATTAAAAATATTTGTCTTCCTATACTGTTCAATTAGAATCTAGCAAAAGCACTTTTGTGGTATACAAAGAGAGGAATATAATAAAGTTTTTGGGATAAATTTATATTTTATTCTGTTCCCACTATGTACAAGATTGGATCTGTAGATTCATTTTGGATCATTTCAAATATTCTACATTATCTTTTATTTTATAAATGTCCAACATTAATTTTGACTTCTTCAACAAAAATTGTTACATACCTTCATTTGTGGACAATATTTTCTTAATTTCTCCCACCTACAAACTTATTTTTTTGTCAAATAAGAAAATCAATTATTATTTTCTATTCAATTTTAGTCCTTGTATATTTAATATATCTTTAATCTAATCTTTCGAAATAAATTTTTTATTAAAATTGATTGAATAATTTTCATGCAAATAAAATATATTATCAAAATTTATTGTAAAATTATTGATAAAAAATAAAAAAAAAAATTATAAAACAATCTATTTTATTAAAAATTTATGGATTAAAATTGAAAAAAGCGTAAGTGTAATTTAAAGTAGAAAGAACAAACCCTAAATGCACGGCGGTTGGGACGCAGTTATTGGGAAATGCTCCACTTTAAGAAAGGCCACCGTCCAAAGGCTACGATTACGCCACGTTTATCCAAACTGTGATTATTGTGTTTTAAATTTTAATTCAAATTTGGTAATTTATTATATATTGGATCTTTTTTTTTAAGGTTTTGATCCACTTTTTATTTGGGTTTTAAATTCCACACATTTTTAGTTTGACTTCAATTTAATATTTTAATTTTTAAAACATTACAAATTTTATTTTTAAAATTTGAGTTTTGTTTTAGATTTGGTAACGGATTTCAAATTTATACATATAATCCCAATTTTTATTAAATACTCATCAATTCATTTAAAATATCTACGAAGATAAATTTTAATAGATGAAAAATAGTAAAACATAATTAATTATACTTTTTCTAAATTAATTAATAGATATTAGCGTTAAAGAGTGGAAAACTCGTAAGTAATAAAAAAGTTTAAAATTTATATTTTAAAATCTACCGGTAAAACATAAGACTAAATTGAAACTAAATTCAAAATTTTATAGGAAATTAAAATACATACGGTAGAAAAGGGGTATAATAAAGTTGTCATAAAACTCATAAAAGAAAAACAAATTAGAAATATATTAAGAAAATTAAAATAATGAAGATAAGGATATAAAATGGGGTAATTAAAGTGGGGCCCGGGAGATCTGACGTGGAGTGGAGAGGCAGAATTTGCGGAGTGTTTTAACAGAAACCATGGATGGGGCGTGTATTTCGGCCCATTGCTAATAATAACAACACCCACATGCAACAAAACTCTCCTTAAAATCAGATCTCCCCTTTCTTTAATTTTATATATATATATATATATATTATATTATATTTTCATTTTACTATTTATAATAAAAACTATTTATTGAAAATATTTTATTCATTTTACTATTTTTGATATATATATATATATATATATATATAATAAACATTGACAATAAATAATGGAAGCACTAATAGTCAGGTTGATATTATAAATTCTATGTTAAGTTAGACGTTGATTAAACTTATTTTAGTGATACAAAAAAAAAATTTACTGTATAATTCTAATTAACTTTGAAAACCACTACGAGACGATAAAAGTCGGAGTAATATGTCTTAATTATTATTTAAAAATAATAAATCTTTATTTAATATATTTTTTAAGAAAAGTATAATAGTTAACAACTCACTAGTTTACCTTTCTTCTTTTCATTTTAAAAAAAATGTGTTTTAAACATATGTACATTCACATACAAATTGAATTTCTTTCTTTCTTTTTTTTTTTTTTAAATCAAACTTGAAGATATAATTGACATATATTTTAAGAAGTTGACTTATGAGAGAGTTAATTAGAAGAAATATTATAGAACATTTTAAATATTGTAAAATGAACCAAATTAATATTTATAAAAAATAGTAAAATTTAAGATATTATCAACATTTATAATAGACATTGATAAACTTCTGTCACTGTCTATCGGTGACAGTGATAAACACGGATAAAAGTCTATCATTATTTATCGATATCTATCATCGATAAATACTGAAATTTTACTATATTTTGTAAATATTTTAACATTTTTGTCATTTACGATAAACTTTTCAAATATTATTTATTCTCAAATATATATTTTTAAAAAGTAAAGACATTAAAAAACAAAACAAAAAAAAAAGCTCCATATGAGTGTTATCATTACCATGCAAAACTGAAAATTTATTATATTTTGTAAAAATTTTAGGATTTTTGTCCTTTTTAATAATTTTTCAAATTATTGCTATCTAAACCACTATTAATAACAAATGAGTTTCATTCTAAAATATATATTAAAAAAGAAAAGGAAATAATTATTATTAAAAAGACAAAAAAAAAAAAAAAAAACAAAACAAAAAAGCTCCATACGTACGTACCTCAACCGGAGTGAGATGTCTAAGGTAAAACATATCAACGGTCTCCGGCACGCCGGAGATGGTTCTACCAATTTTCCGGCAAGCTTGCGAGTCTCTAACACATGAGCTAATCTTACCCCAGTAAGTATCATCGGCAACACGGTCCCTAAGCCAACCAGAATAGTCTTGCAAATAATAGTCGAAGTAGTTACGGTTAGGGAGAGGGCGACCAGAGCCTTTCTCGGTGACGGCGTAAGCAAAAATGATGAAGCCTACGAGGGCGCCGATGACGAAGAACATGACAAAGAGGTAGAACCACATGAGGAAGGTGTTGCGATAGCAGGCGCCACCGAAGCCAGCGAGAGAGACGACCATGATAGCGACGCCGATGCCGATGAGGGGCCATTGGAGGAACTTGAGACAATCGGTGGTGTTGGCGCGGCTGCTCAGCCATACACCACCGCCGATGATGGGGAGGGAAAGGAGGAAGGTTATGAAGTTTAGGAGACCGATTAAGTGGTTGCTGGCTCTCATGCTGATGAGATGCTGCTGCTGATGATGATGATGATGGGGATGATGATGATATGTTTTCTTTTTCCCTTTGTTCTTCTATTTTTTGGTTGTTTTGATTTTTGGGAAAAGAGGGGATGGGTTTTATAATGGTTGTGTTTTGTATGGAAATGGAAGAAGGGAAGAAGAAGAAGAAAAAGGTGGAGATATGTAATTGGATTTTTGAGCAATGGGAGGTGAAATTACCAATTTGTCCTTTATGAAATACTAGTGTTTAAATTACAATTTTGTCCCTCTACAAGAGATGGACAAAATTGGGTATAGGAAGTTGATTTTTTTCAAAAGAAAAACCCTAGATATTCAAGAGATGACGATTTATCATAGCGAGGATATGCGTTCAAATGAGACGAGGAATCTTGAATATTAGACAGAGAACAAGGGAGGGAGCAGATAGAAATTTCTCTCTGTTCGATAAATGGAGACAAAAACGGAGACTATATTCTTGTTCCTGACCCTAATCTCACCTCAATGAATAGTTATATATAAAATTTACACACTAACGTTCATTTAGACTCTTTGAATTATATCATCACCAACTCTCTTTTCTAATTTTCATCTACAATTTTTAGACTATAATATAATATGTATTTAATATTATGATGTTTTAATATTTAAGATTTCCTTCTTTTAAGGTGATGAATGTTGTAATATTAGAATTCAAGATTAGACTATATAATTGTGATATTTAAATATTATGTCGTCAAATATTTTAGTTACACCTTTGCAGGTCAAATATTTAAACACATTACTTTTATTAGAAAATTTATAGTCTTCTATTTCAAGAGAAAATGTATTGGAAATAATTTCATTTAATATTAAAAAAATTTAAAAAATCAAAAAATTGTTGAATATAATTGAATCAATTTAAGAAAACCAAATAGATTTTTTTGGGAGTCCAGTCTTGACAAGTTTTATAGGAGAGGAGAATGAAATGGGGAGCGGGATAGGGACACATGAAAGCTACCCAGATCCCACCCTAGCTCGTGGATATCTCTAAATCCATATGCATGGTTTAGGTTGGGTTCAGTGAAGTAATAATTAATTAAGCAAATTACAAAAATAGTTTCAAAAGTATGGTGATACTTGCAATTACATCTTTAAAAGTTTTGTTGTAAAATTGAGCTCTAGAATTTTTACAAGTATTAAAATTGGATCTTCAAACTTACAATAGTTCTGTAGAATATGACCACCAAAAAGATAAAAATTGAATTATTAAACTTATTTGATTGCTGCAATTTTTATAATTAATGTAAGTTGGAGGGTGTAATAATTGCTATAATAGTAGTTTTTACAATTTGCCCTAATTATTTTAGATTTGACTGTGTTTACTTTGGGTGTGTTTGGTCTAAGAAGTTGATAGGCCACATCACTAAAAACATTAATTTTAAATGGGTAATTATAATAGGTGGAAATTTTATAGGTTATAATCAAGTATATAACCACATTTTTTTAAAAAATTCAAATATAACAAAGTCTATCAATGATAGACTTCGAATCCCTGATAGACTCTTATGATCTAAGACCAATATTTGCAATATGATTTATCACTTTCAGGTTTCTATTATTGATAGAGACTCTAATAGATTTGCTATATTTGCATTTTTTTAAAAAAACGTTATCATATATGCTAATACTTGAAATCTAATTGTTATATTTGCAAGTGTCTCATTTTAATTATATCTTATCAACTCCTTACATCAGGTCTCAAAATTTCACTACTCCTTAGACTCCATAACTCTTAATCCTCACCATTTAACTCCTTATCTCGGCCACCCCATTTAAGTTACGCAAAGTACTCCATATGAATGGATTAGAAAAAGATGCATTAGAGAGAAGAAAATTGAAGGATTGAAGAGAAACAAAATTCACAAGAAGATAAAAAAAACATAGGCCTAACTTAAAATAGGCCCAAATGTATAAAACAAAAATTGGGCTTTAACCCCTCTTCAAAAAAATAAATAAAAAATAAATAAAACATAAAAAATAAAAAATAAAAAATAAAGAATAAAAAATAAAAAAGACAATTGAAATGTTGAAGATGACTAGTTGGTTATTGGTAGGCTTATAAACTAGGGGAAATTAGCAATTTTAAGTTTTCATTTGAAAAAAATGGGACATAAATCCAAGTTAAAAACTAATTTGTTAAGGTTTTAGGTTTGAAAATCATATTTATAAATATTAGTTTTACATATAAAAGAGGTGTTTGATCCCTAACTTTAAGGGGCCCTTTAGAGCACGTTATTGGTTATTATAATTAGGTTATAATAATTTGTGTTTAGAATACTGTAGCAAACAATAAGAAAATAATGAATGCAAAATAGTAAATATTGTAGGAAATAGTAGGGGTGAGCACGATAAATACAAAAATTGAGTCGACTGATCAAAATCGACTGAGTCGAAGACAATCGATTGCATATCAAGAAGAGTTCAATCGACGTCGAATGTAGTCTAATGTCTCAGTCCGTAAATTTGATACTTTTTGAAGGTGCCTTTTAGAGTCACACAAGCATGTTACTCCAAAATCAATGTTTGTGAACCACTATATATGTAAACATTATTTTTAATAGCATTTCTCTCTCTTTTTTATGTTACAGATTATTATCAACGAATTTGTTTGATTTCAATGTATGAAAACAATTTGCTTAATTATTATTGATTTGGGTTTTAAATATTAGGTTACAAAGACAAAAAAGTAATAATGGTTATTTTTTTAAAAAAAATTATCAAACTCCCTATGCCCTCGTAGTTAGTACTGCAATCTCTCGATAGTTGATGCATCGTCGGGAGTTTGATTTCAAAAATTGAGTTTCTGAAATCAAACTCCCAACGATGCTAAGGCCGTCAGGAGATAGTAGTACTTTTGACAACTATTGTACACCTATCGAGAGTTAGACGTCGTATGTGGGCGTAAGTAGTTGTTATCAACTTCCAACGGGTGATATTAAGACGTCAAGAGATGGTCTTCAATGGGTATATCCCAACCAAACTTTTGACACATTTTTTGACAATTTCTCGACTATTTCTAGCATCAAGAGAATGGTGTTTTTTTGTAATGAAAAATCTCAAACTGACAACATTTTTTAAAAGTTTCAAAGGCTTAAACTAACCAATTGACCGACCAACGATCGATCCGCACTCCTTCATGGACGTAATTGGTTTGAACATTTACGAAATCAACACAGTCGGTTTGGTCAGAAAATTGACTCTGACCGACTGATGCACATCCCTATCAAATAGTAAATAATATAGCAAATGGAAGTTTTGGAATAGTGTTGACTGTAGCTGGAGAGTACAAATAGTATTTACTGTAGCAAGAAGTAGTTATTATAGTTTTAGGATAGTTCTTGTCCAAAAGACCCCTTAAGTGAGTAGCCGACTCCATGTTTGAGGCTTCAGTTTAGAATAGTTGGCATTTTCAATTATAGTAACCTAAAAGTAACTATAATATTACTATTTCAAATCCATTTTTTGTTATAGTGTTTTATTCTCTACTCATCATTTTTTTTTTTCAATATTTGTTACAACATTTACTATTTCTTATCTAATCTATGATAGACTATATTGCTAATAGACTCCTACTGACGATATGGTCTATCATAGATAGACTCACGAAGCTAAATCCAATTTTGCAATAATTGCAATTTTTTACGTTGCATTATATTTACCAATACGTTGGGTCTAATTGTTATACATTTGTAACTGTCTCAAACTAAAATGGTTTGCACTTCAAATACATATTATTATAATCCAAATAAAATAGTCTGCACCCTAAATACAGATTCTTATTATGCTCCAACACTTATTTATTTTTATTATCTATTTTAATTTTTACTTATGTGTTCAAAAAGTTAGGTCAAACTTTTAAAACTAACAATAATAATAATAATAATAAAGGCAAAGGAAAAAGTAGTTTTGTTTTTTTTTATTCTTTGTAAGAATTTATCTTTAAAATTTATTTCTGAAAACCATAAATACGAAAATTGAGGAAAAAAAAAAACAAGCCATTTAAAAACTAAAAACGAAATCATTATAACAAAGCTTAAAGAAATAGATTTTAAAAACTTGTTTATGTTTTAGTATTTTGGTTAAAAATTCAAACGTTTCTTAAAAAACATGTTCAATGTGGCCATAAGTGTTTGACTCAAGTGACACTTGTATGTACCAGAGTTCCAAGATGTTTCAGATTCAAATTTACACACTGTCTTTATTTAAAAAAACCTTTCAGAAAAAAGTATATTTTGCATGTGTGTGAGCGTACTATATTTTGCATCGTATTTATTTTGATCAACCCATTTATTGGCCTACATTATGACATGTTTAATCATATATCATTACAATCATTATAATATCTTATTAATATTATAATCGTATCGATTATATGAAACTTCTCAATAGTCTTAAATGAACAATTTTAGATCATTTATTAAGATGGCAAGATTGTTCCTCCATCAATTCTTACAAATATATTCTCTTCCTGAAATGTTTCAGATTAATAAAATGGACGATTAAAATTTTCATACTTTCAATACTTCTTTGGGACATTAAATAAAAATTTTCAAATATTATTGAAACTATAATTTATGTTAAAATTTTGTAATTAAGAATTAAGGTATCCATTTTTATTTTCTAAAAGAAATTAAAAAATAGAGTAATTGAAGGGCATATATGAATATAGTTTAACATACTTACGTTAGAGTTTTGAATTAAGAGTAAAATTTACTTTACATCGTAAAATAAGAGATTGAATCAATTTTATCCGTTTAAATCTCAAATTTGAAAGATTGTATACTCTAAAGATTATCTAATTCAATTCATCATAATTAAAGCTTTAAATTTGAATAAAATGTATCAATTTACAGACTCGATTAAGTACAATGCTTATTTGCATATGACCGGGTCGACTACACCTAGTTCATTATATTCATGGTTGTCGCTCTATCCATCACTATCTTTTCCTTATTCTCACCTACATTTTAACTAAGCTCAAACTCCCCATCCATCAAAGTTGATGAAACTACCATGTCTATCGTCGCCTAAGACGACATCTTAACTTGGATCTTCCTCACACGCATAAGAGTCTATTTGTTTTGAGTGAGTCCTTCTATTAGGAGTGTATCTAACAATGTAGATTGATACATTTATTCAAGTTTGAGGTTTAAATTGATATAATTTGCCAAGTTTAATGTCAAATTTTCATTTTGATCTCTATACTTCAAATCTCGTTCAAATTTAATTTTTATACTAAAATATGTCAAATTTTAGTCTCTATACTTTCATGAAATCTTAAGTTTAGAGTGTGTTTGAAATATATTTTCAAGTGATTAAATTAAAAAATAAATTGTTTAAAAAATATTAATGTGTTTGGCAACCACCTAAAATGAATTTTAAAAAAATAAAGACGTAAAAACAACTTTAGAAAAATGAATTTTTAGTGTTTAATGGTTAATCTCTCCTAATTTTTATGAAAAACTCTAGTCACCACCTTTAGCAACCACTGCTGGCCAATCTCCAGTCACTATCTTCCATGACATTCACAGACACCATCTTTGCCCCCGTTAGCAGTCACCGTCTCGATGACCTCCATTGGCCAACCTCCAATTGTTGCTTGTCCAATCTATTGTCACTGTTTTTCGACAACCTCAATCAGCCAACCTTTAGCCAAGGTCTCCCTTGACCACGTCGGTTAATCTTTGACCATCGTTTACAATGACCAATCGTTGGCCATTGTTTTCTTATAACCCCTATTGGCCAACCTCCGACCATTTTTTTTCGACGATCTCCATCGACCAACCTCTGCCCACTATTTTTCAACAATGTCCATCGACCAACCTCTCACCACTTTTTTCCAACGACCTCCTCCACCAACCAACGTCCAATAATTTATTTCGATGACCTTCATCGAGCAACCCCCCAACCACCATCTTTGGTAACTGTCGTCAACCATCATTCTTGATGATTATCGACCAACTTTGTCCATCACTTTCACCAGTAAATTTTTTATAGTAATTTGTTTCTTCCACGTATATCATCATTATTATTAGGAGCATCTTCAAATAAAGCAAAATGAACAAAAAAAATTACAAAATATAGCGAAATTTCAAATTTTATCACATCAATATCTATCAAT
The DNA here is from genome assembly GCA_037974625.1 of Cucumis cinereus. Classification (NCBI taxonomy): domain Eukaryota; kingdom Viridiplantae; phylum Streptophyta; class Magnoliopsida; order Cucurbitales; family Cucurbitaceae; genus Cucumis; species Cucumis cinereus. The sequence continues at coordinate 2,229,813 of JBBPDJ010000004.1, forward strand.
GACATTAATAGAAACTGCTAAATGTCTATGAACGATAGAAATTTAAATTTTGTAGTATTTATAAATATTTTCAGTAAAATTGACTTAAAAATACTAAATTAAATGATTAAATAAAAATTGACATTCGAAAATACACCAAACACAAACAATAATTTAAAATGAGAAATGGAAAGATTGAAAGGAATTTAATATTTGATTTTATAATCATATGGCGACCACCATATTTGAAGACTAGAATTTATTAAACAAAAACGACAAGCCGCTAAATTGGTAATCCACACAGCAACAACAACTGCACTCTCTGCTTCTCTCTCTCTTTACCCCATTAACCCCAAACGGATAGAAACAAACATCGAAAACTGGGAGACGCTGAAGATTAGCCAAAGAAACAACAGCCAACCTCTGCTCAATGTTTATCCACTACTCATAATTCCTCTTTATTCCCACTGACATTATTCTTTCTACTACCAGGTGACAATTTCTCTCTTTAACAATGCATTCTGTTCATCATTTCTGTTTCAATGGTGGGTTTCTTTTCTTGTTTGCTTCACATTTCCCAACCCTTTTCTCCTATTGCATTGTTATGAACACCCATTTGGCAATTTGTCTTGGTTTTGTTTCTCTTACCTGATTTTCTTGGCATCCAAACAGAGTAAAACATACCCTTCTTCTGTTTCAGCGTTTTTCTTAGCTGATTTTGGTTTTTGAGTTCTTTTTCAACGAATTTAGTTTGGTGTGTGAAGGGTTTTCTGTAAAGTGCTTTACACTCTTGGGCTCTCAGGCTTTTGGTCTTTTCCACTCTGCAAAGTGAAACTAAATCTTGGAACTACTTTTCTCTAATGCTTTTTGTATAACCCACTTTGTGTGAAAAGTGAAACAAATTTGCTTGTTGCTTTTTCTTCATCTTCATTACTTGCTTTAGCTGGGGATTTGTTTGACCCTTTTCTTCATTTTTGATTTTGTGCTTTGACCCTTTTGATTTTAACTATTTCTGTTTGTTTTCTGGGAAATTTGTTCATGTACTTTGAAGCTCTGGGAGGAGCCCCACCTTTTTGAATCTGTGAAAATCGTTGGTTTTTTGGAGTTTTATTTGGGACATGAAGTTGGACTTGTGATGATTTTTGTAACAATTGGGTGTTATTAAAAAGTTAACAGCCTTTATGATGGCTATTAGAATCTTGATTGGTGTTTTGTCGGCTTGTTTGTGTTTAAATGTCAACCAAACAGTGGACTGTTTGTACCTACTCCTGCCCTTATTTCACGGCCAAATTGGAGGAACATATTTTGACATCCATTATTGAACATGTACTGATGAGAACTCCCACAAGAAACTAATCTTCAGTGCTTTACTTGAAGCGAATGAGTTTCTTTTTGAAATACTCATCTCCTTCACCTCAATCATGACTACTGGTTCTCTCCCGTATTTCTGAGTTTTGGTTTAACTTTTTGAGCATGCTTGAGTGCACTGCTAATGTCACTGTTCAAGTCTTGATGATTTAAATTTAGTTGGATTTTGGAAATGAATTTTTCTCAAAGCTTTTGTTCACATATATCCTCAAATGTTAGAGATATGATCAACTTAAAACTCTCTCCTTCAACCACAGCATAACACAAGTGATAAAGGTAAACGATACCCGTTTTTTTTTTTTTTTTTTTTTTTTTTTTCTTTTTTCTAACCCAAGGAATTTCTGGAAACAATTGCTTGGCTCTACCCCATTTAGTTACCAAGGAAACACGTACAATTTTAAATTTTAGATAGGTACGTCGGTACCATGGTTTAAATATTTTTCCTTTTTCTATATAGGAATAGGGAAAGTTTTTTGATATATTTCTTATTAGCCTTTTTAGTTTTTCATTAGCTCCCATGGCTGCTAGATCAACCTATGAAACTCTCATAAATGGATTGTAATTTTGAATCCTTATAAAAGATAGTCATGTTGTGAAGAAAGGCATGAGAGTACCTAAAAACGATGAAAATTTTCTTTTTATACTGTTTCCTATTTCATAATAGACAAACAACTTTTAAACTTGTTCATTTACAACTCCTTCAATTTTTTCATTCTTTACTATTTCTTTAATACCTGTTCCATTTTAATGTAGCTTGATATGTGTGAATGTATGCATTCATTACAAGGTAAGATTTTTATTTGGGTAATAAAGTACGAAATTAATGCTGTCACTTCTTTTCCCATTGTGGCTTCAAATGTGATGATGAGGACCACATGCTGTTCATGAACCACATTTATTTCCCTGAGGTCCCTCCATTGGATTCCTACCCTCCCCATGTTGTGATTTTAAAATTTTTATTTTCACTTGCAGGTTTGGTGGGTCAGGAAGCATTGAAGGAGGATACCAGACTAAGCTTTCATTTACTTCATTTTCAAAAGGGTAGCTATGCAGACCCCAAAATCAAGGTAACTTTCACCTTCACCATTTCCTTTAGTGTTTAGCTCAAACAAAATGTAGAGGATTGAGCTGTATTATTTAACAATACATTAGTACCATTCATTTTGTTTGGCTAATTTATGTGAAGAAGTAGTTGTTGACTAGTTTCAGTTTTCACCTGCTCACTCTTGACTCTATTGTTAAAGTGAGAGGAAGAATTGATTATTCATATTTTGAGTTTGTGTACTTTTCAGCCTAGCCTGTGCCCTATATTTGAAAATTCTAAACGTTTAACATTTGAGTCGATAGAACACATATAGATATATTATTATTTAAGTTCAGTTAATGTCCATGTTTTGTTGATTTCTAGATATTGTTTTTCTGGAGTAATGAAAAATTTTATGTCCTTGCTTTTGAGTTATGGTTCATATGAATGTAGATGGTACAAGCTTCGTCAAAGACCTTTTAGTCTATTTTCTTGGTGTTTCCTTTGCCATTAATATTGTTTTGTTCTTTTTCTTAGTATGGTATACATCTTATACCATCATCTGGATAAACTTTCTGGGTTCATTTTAGGGACTTGAGTTCTATGTGATGGAGTAGGAAAGGTTATGTTATCTTCTTCAGTGGTTATACTTTACAGATATACAGAGGCCAAAACAGTGGAAAGCTATGTTATTGATGATCACAAACATGACAGTACTTTGATAAAATTACCATAGTTCCTGTCTTAAATAAATATTATTTGAGAGACATGTATGTCCATGCTGGCATCAGATAGATTTTTATGAATAAGACCATTAAAATCATTTATAATGAGAGAATTTTGTTTCAACCTTTTGAACAAAATAAGGCCAGAAGATTGTGGTATATAAACAATTGTTATGAACCAATAAATAAAATTTAAGAATAAATTATACTTTTTGCACTGCTGGGAGTTGATATGCGATTGCCTTTCCACGTTTTCAATTGATAACTTTATGAAAAATCTAAAAATCTTTTCGATATACACATCGATTATAATTCAACTTGCCTTTTTTGGTTTTCTTTCTTTGTTTTTGTAACTTCTAGATTGATGTGATGATAAGTAGATATGCAACCGTAGACATAGTATTAAGTTTTTTGTCTATTCCACTTATCATCATATTACTTCATTTGTCAATAGAACGGAAGCACCTCAAAAGGCTTCTCCTCGAGTTGCTCGGAAGCTTCGGCCGTCTGCGCTGGAATGTGATTCTACTTCCTCCTCAAACCAAGTAAATAATAGAATCATCAAAGAAAGAAGCCCTAAAGTTATTGATCGAAAGTCACCTAGAAGCCCTGCGAGCAGCGAGGTAATCTTAATTGTACCTTTTTGTTTTGGTTGAAAGTTGAGCTTGTGAATGGTGCTTCAATCTCTATAGTCTATACTTAAGACATAGAACAGTCTAGATATTCAATATTATTAAATTTGGCATTCAAATTCTTGGAATTTATACTTTTAGAAAGTGAGGTGAAGTAATTCCTAGCCTTCTTTTGATTGAATAAACCATCTTTACAGGTATATGTTCTAAGCTCTCTCATGCACTGGTTTCACTTAATGTTTTTTCCTATGAAACGATATCCCATTTTTTTCATCTAATCCTCGTAATAATGTTTTGCGGCTTCTCATTGAGGCATTGGCTGAGATTAGTTTGAATTGTGACTTCATAGTCCTAAAAGTTGTCCGTAGAAGCTCTATTATTTCAAACTTCTAAATAGGTCATAAATGTTGGGTACTTGCCTAAAAATTATTGGCTGGTTGTATAATCTTGTATTACATGATTTGGTGGAAGCACTTTTGTGTGATCTTTTCTGTTGAACTTTGTTTCTTTTTGTTTAACCTTCATAATTGTAATGCCTTCAGCCATCAGGTCCTTCTCTTATAAATCCTTTTTGCCCGTTTAATTTGCTCAAACCCCCCACCTTTTTGTCTTGCAATTCGACTTCCCTTTTCTTTTCCAAGCTATGGAAGGATTAGTTTCAAACAGAACAATTTGACTTCTCCTGGCTGGTTATATTGATGAGGATTAATACAACAGATGTTGTCCGTAGATCTTCGTCTATAGTTTTATGCTCAATGGCATGTTTCATGTTTTGTTTTTGAGGTGGACCTCCTCCAATGCCTCTGATATTTTTTTTCTGAGGGTTGTGAGAAGTTCTTTTTGAAATTTTTAAGACCTATTTTTCTTGTTGGTTGCTTCAGAAAAAGCGTCCGAGCAAGATTTCCGAGTTGGAATCTCAGGTTTCTCAGCTCCAAGAGGATCTGACGGTAGTGAAGGACCAGTTATGTTTATCTGAATCATGCAAGAAGGAATTCAAGCAAGATGCCGAGGAGGCCAAGAATCAACTTGTAGCCATGACCTTAAAGCTTCAAGAGTCTGAAAAACTAGTTCTTGAGCTCTCTGCTTCTGAAGAAGCTCGTGTTATAGAATTACAACAGATCTCACAAGACCGAGATCAAGCCTGGCAATCTGAGCTTGAGGCCATTCAAGAACAGCACAAACTCGACTATGCTGCATTGGCTTCTGCTGTAAATGAGATTCAGCAGCTAAAGATCCAGCTTGAAATGGTAGCTAAGTCTGAAACGAAAAAAACCGAGCATGCAGATTCAGCAAATAATGAACTCGATAGCTTGAGAAGTAAACTTGCAGAAACTTTGTGTCTTGTGGAAAGAATGGAACACGAATTGAAAAACTGTCGAGAATCTGAAGCTCAGGCTCAGTTACTTGCAAGAGAAACTCTAGCACAACTTGAAGATGCCAAAAAACGAGTGGAGGAGCTCAGATTTGATGGTATGGAAGGAAAGAAGGCTTACAACGCTATTGCTTTAGAGTTGGACGAGTCGAAAGCACGTGTTAAGTTATTAGAAAAACTTGTTGGTAAACTCGAAACAGATGTTGCTAATGCTAGCAGTAACCTTTTGCAACATCCCGCAGTTGAAAACGAGAAAAAGAGAGGAGAAGATCATATTGAAGAACTTTGTTCTCTCAAAACAGAGATTGAACAACTGAAAACAGCCCTCGAAGTGGCAGAGACCAAATACCATGAAGATCAAATTCAGAGTGCAGTTCAGATAAAGATGGCTTATGAACAGGTTGAGCAAATAAAATCCAACATGAATTCTAGGGAGTTTAATCTAGAGCAAGAATTGAAAAAATCCAAAGCAGATATCGAAGAGTTAAAGGCTGACTTGATGGATAAGGAGACTGAATTACAGGGTATCTCAGAGGAGAATGAGCAATTACAAGCGAAGATTCAGAAGAACTTGTCCAGCCAAAGGGAATATGAACTCGAAAGGGAGATCAAGGAATTGAAGGAACATCTTGCGGAATTGAAGTCTAGTCTCACTGATAAGGAGAGAGATTATCATAGCATTTCGGACGAAAATGAGATGCTAAAGCTCGAAATTAACAAAAGAATAATGATCCGAGCAAAAGCAAGTAATGGAACAACTGAAGTTGAGGACACAACAGCTGCTGAACAAGATGCTCTCATAAGACTTGGAATTGTGATGGAGGAAGCAGACAAGAGCAACAAGAGGGCCGCTCGAGTGTCCGAACAGTTGGAGGCTGCTCAGGCTGCAAATGCCGAGATAGAAACAGAGTTGAGACGGTTGAGAGTGCAGTCGGACCAATGGAGGAAGGCTGCGGAGGCAGCAGCAGCAATGCTGTCTGCAGGAAACAATGGGAAGTTCATGGACCGATCGGGATCATTGGACAGCAGCTATGATTCAGCTGCAGGAATGTTTAATGGGTCTTATTGTGAAGAGATAGATGATGATTTGCTGAAAAAGAAAAATGGAAATGTGCTGAAAAAGATAGGGGTGCTGTGGAAGAAACAGCAGAAATGAAGGTCAAGGACTTGGGATGTCTGACTTTGTATTATGAAAACCATATTGCTTTCTTAGGATGTATTTACTCTTAATATGATGCTATGCTGTTTGTTTTTCTCATCTTTCAAGGGGTTTGGTTTGGTTTGGTTGGTTTCTCTTTTTTTTTCAGATTTCTGCAGCCTCAAAAGTGAAAACCTTCTGATTTTTAGCAAAATGAGCAGTGGGAAAGTCCAAAGTATTTCGTAAATGGAAACTCTGAAAGAACATGAATTGAAAAGGATTCTGAGCTTGGGGAGTAGAAATTTGAAAACATCATGGTTTTGGATGAAAAACTAATTTAGAATTTTTTAATTCAATATGTGGAGCGTTAGGATTTAAACCTTTGATTTATCGATAGCAAATAATTTAGAAACTTGGAAGAAAAATAGAAAACATTAAACAATTTTGTTTAAAAATGATGGTTTTTTATGTTTGTATAATGTCAACTATGTCTTATTCATTCTCCCTTTTCTTCTTTATTACAGGATTTATTATTTTCTACCTAGATTGATATAGCACTTCAACTACTGACTATTATAATCAAAACTAAAATATTCTACACTCTAAATACAAACTATAATAATTATTGGTTAAAATAACCAAGTCATACTCTATATACCCTTCAGTTGAAGTCTTACACCGATCTATGATTCATATCACAAAGTGCATATTTTACTATATATTTTGGTGCATTCTTAAGTCAAAGCAGAACGTTAAGTTAGAGTAAAATGAGCAAACACATGTCCTTGTATTATATAAAGTTGATTTAGAGGGATTTAGACTGATTATATTGATTTTTGACATTATGCAGATTTATGTCTAATGTGACCACATCACTAGATCAGATGCTCCCACATCAATACTTTTGACTAAACTGTATATTTTTGTCTGATACGCTTGCAGTAAAGTGATGCACTCGCATCAGAAAACCCTAATTTTTCAAATTCGTACCCAATCAATTTTGGTTGCTATTTTTCGGTCAAATATGTTATTCCTAGTCTAAAATAATAGAAAAAGGTCACCATGATTTTAGGTCATCCCTCAACCAATTTTGGTACATAAAGGATGAAAAACCTCTCATTTTCATCATTCAACTCTCCATCCAAAAAATCCAACACAATTTACTCTCATTTTCTGCCATTTTCTTCATCCCCTGGCCATCTTCTCAAATTCTCAAGTCAGTTGTCTTAAGAACGAAAGCACCTCTAATGTGTAGCTAATCTAGGTCATCTCATTCTATGAAAACGTGTAGTGAGAGGAATCAACCTAGGGAATGACTAAGAACTTGAGGAATTGTTTCAAGACACCTTAAAGTTGTATTTTCCAACATTTCTTATATTTATTTATTTTCTTGTAATTCTTTTTTTTTCTTTACCCATTAAACATCATGTTGTAGTTATGATTCTTGATTTAATAAAGTTCATTGTTTTATCATTTATCGTGAGCTAAATTCTTGAAAGGGTTCAATTATGTGAATATCCTAGGGTTTAAGACATGAGCTATGCTTATGTTTCATAACTCTTTGACTTTTGGATTTCATTTGTTGAGTTAATGAATAAATATTGTTGAGTTAATTTGATCGTGATCTAGTGGAGTCTTAATTTTGAGAAGGTTAGGATATAAACTAATGTCACAAAGAAATATGTCACTAGGAGCCTAGGAATACGAGGATGGATCATCTTAGGAATAAGGGATACCGTAGTATAAATAATCTAAGCTTGAATTAATCTAAGATAATAGTTGCTTAGACCTCCTAAAGGAACTAGACACCAAACCGAATAGAAGTAGTATTATGTTCGTGCATATTTCACTATTTTGGTATGATGCAGCCACATCACTTCTGTTGTAAAATATGAAAGGTTGGAACATAATTATATCCTTGTTCAATATTCTTCTTTACTGCTTTTATCAAACATTCAACCTCAAAATCACTTATTTACAGGTTACCCCTTGGTTTGCATCGAAAAGATCTTTCTTAGAAAAATCGAATTGCATTAGTAGTCTTTATGGGATTCGACTCTTGGAATACTTCACGATTCTATTACTTCATCAGCAATGTATACTTGCACTTAGACCATATTTTATTCTCATTCTTATCACACATGGTCTTCCTTGTTGCACAAGAATCTAGCTTGTGAGAATCGCTCATGAAATATGAGAGATCAATAGGAAATGAAAATTTTCAAAGAACTCTCTTAAAATTGGGAGAATTTACTTGGAGAGAATCTATGCTAATTGTTGTAGAGATTATGTGGTAATATTTTGTGTTCCATGAAAGCTCCCCATGACCCTATTTATAGAAATCTACTAGGTTACTCCTAATTGTTGGAATTTGTGTCATAAAGTCTCGTACTTAATTAGTTGATTAATTTAATTGTTAAAAATGTAATATTAAATTTTAGTAACAATTAACATTCAAGATTATTATATGTAGTTTTGAATAGTGTGTAGTAGACATACATGTGGATCGTGTTCAAGAAAAAACCTAAAGGTTCTCTAGTATATGAATAAGATTGAGTGTCTTATTTTGGTGACATTATGAATATGACTCACTTTGTAATAGTTACAAATGGTTAGATTCAAACCGTTCATGCGGAGACATGTGAGTTGGGGTATCTTATATAAAAAGTTTGTATAAAACCGAATCACAAAATAATTAAGTTCTGTTTGGTTCGTGATCCAAAAATTATTTTGAAAAACAAAGAATTTGGTAGAAAAGAAAAATAAAATCTTATTTTCACTGTATTCGAAAACATGTTTGGTTCCAATTTTAAATTTTGAAATTTAGATTCAAAATTGAAAATTTATGTTTGGTTGTGAATTTGAAAAAACAATAGTTCTGTAAACAAATTCTAAAATTACAGAAAACGAAAATTTATTGTTTTTGAAAACATGTTATTTTTAGTGTTGTTTTTAGAAATCGTTTTTTAAAACATATATACCAAAAACATTTTAATTATTTTCTTTGTATTTTTTGTTTTCGAAAACATAAAAACGAAAATGAATCATGGACCAAACGTGGTCTTAATCTCTCTTTGTAAATCAGATAATTGATGATGAAATTAATATTTCATAGGATGATCATGTGTGACACAATCTTAATCTTGAGTAAATTACATATGAACTTTTGTCTTTGAGGTCTTATTCTTTCATTTGCATGAGTGAGAACCTATGTTATGTTCTTTAGGAGAAATGACTCGATCTTAATCTAAGGTCTTGTCCTTATGGAGAAAATAAACACTGAAAATCGACCATAAAAATGTTGAAAATTTCACTATTGGTCGATCGGTTCGATCGGTTTTTTTTTTTTTTTTTTTTTTTTTTTTTTTTTTTTGCAATAAAAGGAAAGGGGAATGGAATTTAAAAAAAATAAAAAAAAAAAAAAAAGTTTTAGAAATTTAACATAGTTCACAAATGATATTTCAAATATCCTAAAATTATAATGTATTTCACATCTAGATTTTGGCCTATTTTTTCGGACAAATTTAACCTTAATATTCATTCACTCTCTTATTAAACTTCAAAATTCTTACAATTTAATTTTATCAAAAATTCAATCAAATCTTAAAAAAAAAATTCAAATTAGCAATTAATACGGTGTATCTTATAATTAACAGTATTTATTCTTTTAATTTATGAATTAAATGATCATGCTTCAACGTTAGATTTTACAATTTTTCCTAGCATTTAACAATATTTAAGTTAGCCAAAAACAAAATCTTTAATACTAATATATTTCAATATTTAACAAAAAAGAAAAAAAAAAACATATTAAAATTGAAAAGAAACATTAAATTGAAGGAGACAAAGAATACTATAAATTGGTTGGAGACAATTAGGTTAAAATGTCAACATTGGGTGCTTCTTATGTTTGGAATAAAAACACAAAAACATCACTTTTTCTTAGATTTAGTTCTCATTTACGACAAAAATCTGAGATCTTTAAGGTTTGACCATCAAATTTAAATTATTCTTAATAATTAATTAATTAATTAATCTCACATTTTAAGTTATATTTCTTCTAATTATTCTAATCTAAATTCCATTAATTTCCGAAATTTACGTCTGAATTAATTGCAATCAAAATGTAATTTCATCTTAAATTTGACCATCTCTCATCCATCCTAATTTCCCATCATTTTCACTATCATTTTTCATGCCTTTATTAGAAAATTTGAATTAAAGTATTTATGTTTTTACAATTGGATATAGATTATTAATTCACTTAAAGTAATAATAAATTATTGGTTTAATTACAATTTTAATTCCTCAATTTCAATTTTATGTCTAATATAGGTTTTTGAATTTTGTATTTTCTCTGTTAGATATAAATTTTTAAAAATTATTCGATCTATTAGATATAAGTTTAAATTTTATATGTCTATAACGGAACTATAGATTTTTTTAATTTCGTATCTAAGAATGATAAAGTGTATAAACAAGAGAGCCAACAAGAGCTTAAGTCAAATGAAGTCCGTAAATACTACTTGTAACCACACTAATTGATTTATTTGTTTTGTTGCTATGTTTTAGGAGCGTTTTCAAAATTAGGACTAAATTTTGAATAATTAAAAAAGTATTTTTCAAAACTTGTTTTATTTGTATAATTCAATTGATAATTCAGCTTTGTTACTTCAAAAAGATGAAATTATTTTTAAATAAAATAATTGGTTTTCATTTTATTATTATTATTATTATCACAATCAATGGTTAGCATATACATGGGATGATTAACCTAACAAAATCTACTATATTCATGTTATGAAAACAAGATCTATTAGTAAATTACAAATATAGAGAATATCATAAGAAACTTTAGGTGTCATGTGAGTTTGGATGAAAGCAAATGATGATAAACTTTGAAAAAATTATTTAATTTTTATGAGAAAAGTAAAAATAAAGAAATTTGGATGAATAAAAAAGGTGGCTATTAAATTTGTCCTTCACATTAGCAAAATTCAAGTAAAATTAGTGCATAATGCAATCATTTTAGCACTAAATTTGTAGAATTGAGCTTTATAAACTTTGAGATGTATTTTAATTAAATATAGTACATTTGTATGAAATAGTTCATTTCATGATGGTCTTAATCAACATTTGAAACTATATATTTTGAAGTACTTCAACCAAAACTACTTCTCTCTCAAAATTATGTTTTGGAAGAATTTATGAACATGCTTTTACACAAATGGAAAAAAAGTATTTGATTTTTGTTTTTATATTTTCGCTCCTCCAAGTTAATATTTATTAAATAATAATAATAATTTTCATACCACTGATAGACACTAATAGAACACTAATCGACTTCAATCAATGTGTATCATTGTCTATCATTTATTGATCCTGGAGTTTTGTTGTCTTTTTTAAATATTTTGGTTTATTTTGCTATATTTAAAAACAACCCTATACTATTAGAAAAAATAGCAATTAACTAAAAGTGAGGACTAAATTTAGGATTTATTGAAAATAAACAGTGATTTGTTATTGAATATTGATTAATCAATTGATAATTATATCGATAACAATTACATAATTAAAATGATAAAACAACAATTTGTGTAACATCAAATTGATTAATCACTATAAAAATGAGAGCGAACATAGTTCAGTTATCGTACAAATGTTAAGATTGAAAAATGTGATTCGTATTTTCATGTTCGTGATTAATGTTTATTTTCTTTTAAAAAAATGTTTGTGTTCAATTTTTTTTAATATGTATTAGTTCATGAAAAATATGATTTTTGTCATTTTCATTAATTAGATTCACAAATCATACAACAAAAAAAAAAAAAAAATTGACGTAGCTTTGAACTTTTATAAAGTACCAGTTTAGTTTGTAAATTTTGATTTGTACCGATTTAGTTTCTATATTTCTAATTTTATACCAATTTAGTTCATAAGTTTTTGTATGTAACAATTTAGTCATCGAACGTTCATATTTGTTACAATTTAGTCCCCAACGTAAATAAAATTTATCAAAATTTGATTTCAATTTTGTAATATTTTATGAAGCAGACATTATATTTTAAAAAATTTACGAGTCTCAAAGTGTAAACTTCGTTAAATTTTCACACTCAATTCTATAGTAGGTACTAAATTGTTAAAGTACGAGAACTAAATTGTTATAAAATTGAAAATTAAGAGACTAAATTGTTATTTTCTTAAAAATTTAAGAACTAAAAACGATTTTTAACGTTAATTTCAAATCTAATAAGAAATTGGAACTACATATTATTGGATAGGGGTTTTATGGTTGGAATTTTGTTTAAATCATTGATTAACAATATTTCTAAATTATAAAAAATTAAAATTTAAAAGACATAAAAACAGCTGAAACCATTGAGCAGTGAGTAAATAAAAATGTTTTTCTCATTTTTCGAGATATTGATCCATTAAAATTAAAATTAAAATTAAAATTAAAATTAAAATTAAAATTAAAATTAAACTAAAATAATAATAAAAATAATGAAATAAAAAATTGACCACATCAGTCTTGACGACGTTTCCTTGTTATTCATTCATTGTTATGAAAAGCACCAATTTGCAGTGTATCCAATTATTGGAATATTCATTCCATTAATTATTATTATTATTATTATTATTATTATTATTATTATTCATTACATATTTATTATTTTTTTGTATTATATATATATATATATATATATATAATTAGTTCTGACAAACTGAGGATAACCAAATCTTGAGTTGGATTTTGTCTGTTGAGAGAGAGATAGTTAAAGCAAAATCCATACCGAAATTACTGCTCATGCTCACTCTAAATCCCAATGCATTCTTTCTTACAAACTTCCAATTTTACTTATTCAATTTAACCATACTATATATATATATATATACACCAAGCATTGGATTAATCAGATTCAGTCTTTAAATCATCATCAAATCGACTAATGTCAGTTCAGTAAATGTTCAAACAGATATCGATCATGAAAGAGTACAAACCAATAGTTAAGTCGATCGATCGATTCGTTTAAGTTTTTGAAATTTGTTGAAAATGTAATAAGTTTGCATTTGTCCCAAACCGACACCGACTGAATTCATCCTGATATCCAACCGACCGTCTTCTGTTTGGTCGGATTTTCGGTCTTTCATGTTCACTAATAGTATTAACTGTGAATTTATAATTTTTTTAAAAAGAAATTGAGCGTATGTTCTGCATAATAAAGAACTCGTACTATTGTAGTACTTGACCATCTAACTTTGACGATCGAAAAATTAGTAATCATTTAAAGAAAGGGTTATAAAGTAGAGAGCAAAAAAGGTTGAATTACTTGATCATAAGAGTTTCGGAGGCCAACCACCGCACCAAGGCGAGGTTCATCATTGTGTAAGACATTCATTTTCATCATCCTAAAATTTAAAAATTTAAAGTTGATATTGATATCAGTGGATATTTTTGTAAATCACAAATTTATAAAATTTATCTAAGTTAATAATTAAGTAGTTCTTATTTCTAAACTGAATCATGGATATTGTTATTAGTATTTCTTTTCCATATTGAGCTAAAATACAAGACATTTTTTAAAATGTTTTTTGAATATTTATTGAAGATGTTTAGAAATATCATTGGATATTTAATATCGATCTCGAATTCTTCAACTTATGATTATTTCGAGACATCTACGAAATATTTTTTATTTTTTCTCTATTAAATATATAATTTCCTATTTTTAATATAACTTTTCTCAACTTTTCATTTTTATTTCATCTCTCAATCCCCTAACTTTTAAGAAGTAATATTAATTTTGGTTATTATTCTATATATCCTCAATTATTTATTTATTGAATTTATGGAGTTACTTTAAATATATATACACACACATAGATATGTGTGGACATGTGATGACAGAATATTTTAGCAATAAAGTGGTATATCTTATATTATCAATATTACTCTGATCTAAACTTAACCATATTCATAGTATATTAATCAAATTAAATAAGACATCAATCTAAATTTTGTATTATCGTCTTCAAGATTTGACTTAGAAACGTTCAATTTTATTCACCGCATGAAACTCATATTTTTCGAAGAAGCTCTATGTTGAGATCCTCACAAAACTAAACAAAATTTTTTTATGGAAATGAAAAAAATGAAATAGACAAAAGGAGACAAGAAAAAAAAAGTCATCAACGCAGTAACAATGATTTGCAGTAACAAAATTTTCTTTCGATTTCAACTACTTTACACAAATTTCCCAACAAAATATGAATTCACATTTTAAACCTTTTTTCTAATTTTTATTTTTTAATTTTTGTTATAATGATTTGCATGGAGAAATTAAACAATATTTATGCAAAAAGAAATTAAAAGAAAAAAAGAATAAAAAAAAAAACTAATAGATTTGATACTTCAAAGGCGAAACTGCTGACTAAACAACAAACCTATGAAATATCACTCTCATTGTCGATAACCATCTCAACGGCCACCAATAATGGTCGGCAAAATCAATCCGACGGTCATAAGTTTTTCAATATAATAACTACTAATTAAAGTTAATTAATTATAATTAAGAAAACAAGAGCCAAAATTAAATTAACTAATAGCACATGAAATGATTCAAATGAACCACCTCTCTTTTAGTACAAAACTTAATCCAAAAAAAAAAAAAACACATTAAACCTTGAAATTAAAATCATATTCTATGGGGGGATCGAAGGGGTTTTTTCCTAATTACTTTCTAAGTAAAAAATAAAAATAAAAATGAACACACAATTTTAAAGAAGGTAAGGGGGGTTACATGAGAGGACTGTTGAGAAGGCCATGCCAAGAAGAAGCATTAGTGAAGGCATTGTTGTTCCAACTTTCGCGAGCCAAACCCGAATCGAAATCCATTGCTGTCATCGTCGTCGTTGTGGTGGTGTTTGAATCTATTACGTTATTATTGTGATTGTTCATTTGCCAATTTGGGTATCCCCAAAGAATTTTACTTTGGTCACCTCCATTCATTTCTCGTCCTCCAAATAGCTCTTGTTTCATTGTCGTCACCGTTACCGCTGTCGTTGTAGCATTGCTATATTGTTGATTATGATGATGGTGATGATCGTGATCGTACGACTGTAATCTCATTTGATCGCCATTACTTTCGATTCCTCCCATGTTGTTGTCATTTCCATAATACATGGTTTGAGAATTATACGGAAAACCAGCGCTGTTCAAAACGTCGACGTTTGGCATTCCCAAAATGGAGAAATCGAAGTCGTTATTGAATGCGGGTGCGCTCCCATTTGAAGAAGAGTTTTTGTGGAGCCTAGCGAATGCGAGAGTGAGATCATGAGGTTGGTGATCGTAAGAGAAGTGGGCGGTGGAGGGGAAGGGATGGTGGTCTTGGGACTTTTTAGAGGAAGCTGAGGAGGAGGAGGATGATGATGATCTTTTGTTTTTACGGCAACCTCCACCAACTGGAACATTGCGGAGGGTACCACCTTGTGTCCAGTAACGGCGGCAGGATTTGCAGAAGTATCTTGGTTGAGATAAGCTGTAGTTGTTGTAGTAGCAAAATTTGGTGTTTGTTGAGTCACATCTTGGACATTTCAACGCTTGTTCTGGTTGTGGCCTTGCCTTTCTACTTTGATCTTTTGAACTTTGACATACCATCATGTTCTCCACTGAATTTGTTTCCATTTCCTATCATAAATCATCATCATCATATATAATTAGTATTAATAATTTCAGTAGTTTGAGGGGGGGGGGGGGGGGGGGGGGGGGGGGGGGGGGGGGGGGGGGGGGGGGGGGGGGGGGGGGGGGGG
>JBBPDJ010000004.1:2245870-2265344 GCA_037974625.1 Cucumis cinereus
AGAGAGAATTGGGGTGAAGAAGTTCAAGGAGTCAACCCCCCCCCCCCCCCCCCCCCCAAAAAAAAATCCCATTTTTCCTTTCCCTTTCACCCCAAATCATGCTTACTTAAGCTTTGAAAAGTTTAATCCATAAAACCCTGGTTAAAAAAACCCTTATAAACCCTACTTCTATCTATTTGTAATCCACTTTGTATTGACATAACTAAAACCAAATCCAAAATTTACAAAACTTGTGTTTTTCTTTTCCATCAAGAAATATAAGAATGGAGGTAGGAGATTTACGAGAAAACAAGCATAAAATTTTTGTAGGTTCTTGAAAACATCCTGATATCAGAATAGAACGAGAGAGAAGAAGAAATCAGAAATCAGAAATCATGAAAGAGGGAGATTAAAGAAAGAGATGAAGAGAAGAAACAGAAGAATGAAAAAGGATGATATAGATATATAAATATAATGGTTTTGTAATTAAATTACCTGATGATGTTGGGCAGTGGGAAGATCCATTGTTGAAGTGAAACAAAAACAACAAAACAGAAGATTTTTTTGATATTGAAGTGTGTAGAAAGAAGAAGAAGAAGAGGAGAGAGAGAGAGAGAGAGGAAAAAGAGAGTAAAGGAAAGTGATGAGAAGTGAGGAAGAAAGAAGGAGGGGAGATGGGTTAATATATAAAGCAATAATCCCAATGGAACAATTTAGAACAAAGAGAGAGAGAGAGTAATGATGATGAGAGGGATTGTGGTTGTTGTTGGTGTTGCCTTCTAAACCTAGAAAACAATAATTTAACCCCTCTCGTCTTCTATCACAAGAAGTTACGTGACAAACATTTTTTCAAATACATGAAAATGAGTACAATTCATGATACAGATAGTAGTCTATTTTAGTCTATCAAAATCCATCTATTTTGTTATATTTAAAAAATAGCTCCGAAACATCGAACTTCCGGAAATAATTAATTAGTTTGTTTGTTTATGAATGTATGTATGTGATGTGATGTGAGTTTGTGAAGAAGAAGGGTTTGAGTTTGATATGAAGCCAAAGTTGAGAGAGAGTCTTCTCTTGCTTCTAAATGAGGGACCCACATTCTCATTGGATGCAACTATTACAAATCTTTGGTCCCCACTTTTCCACTACCATTTTTATTTTATTTTATTTTATTTTTATTTTTATTTAATTTGCAATCTCTCAAAACACACAAAGATTCATTTCCCTATCCAATACAAATACAATCTGTCATCAGATCACACCATCTCTATCTCTCTCTAATATCTTCTCAATTAATTAATATTCTTTTTTTTATTTATTTATTATTATTATTATTATTGTTGTTGTTGTTTTTATTATTACAAGACAACATCAGAACTCAAACATTCTCATTCCATCCAACATTAATTTACTATTATTAATAATAACATGGGCAAATATCCATATACGTTTCTACACTCTCACTTTAAAACTTTCAACTTTCGTAAGTGTATCCAACTAAAAAATAATGATTAAGATTGATTTAAATTGATAAAATCATCTAAGTTTGAAGTTTAAGTTAATACACTTATAAAAGTTTAAGATCTAATTGGTACAACTATTAGTTTGAGATTTAAATTGATGCAACTTCCAAAGTTTAGAGTTTAAGTTTATATAATTATCAGTTTAAGATCTAAATTGATATGACCTCCATAGTTCATGATTTAAATTGATATTTTTTCTAATGATAAAATAAAATATCATTTTCATTTTTCATACGTTCAAGTTTGTTCAATTTTATTCTATATGTTTTTAGTAAATTTTAATTCCCCGACGAATGTTTCTTGTTGATATATATATATATATATATATATTCTCGTAGGAAAATTATTGTTGTTTTTTAAATTAATTTCGATAATGAGAGATTAAATTTAAGATTTATTGAAAATATAGATACGTCATATAAAATCTAATTCAATATTTATTAAATTAACTAATGTTTCAATTTTTTTAGAAAATATAAATACTTATAAAATTGGAACATAATTGAATACTGACATATTTTAAGTTTCTAAAATTATTTTCAACAACTTATAATTAGACACAAATTGAAATTCAAAATGTATAAAATAAAGGGGTAGAAATTAATGTTTTTAGAATTAAAATTAATAATAAAAATATAGCAAGGGAGGGTCCCACTAGAGTGTTTAAATTATATATTGATGTTGAAGGCTTATTTTATAAATTTATTTTATTTTCATTATTTTTGTTTTTTTTTGTTTCGTTGAAATTGATGACGTGGCGCTCATTGTTAATATGAATGGTTAAAGACAAAGCAGCCAAACGATCTCCATCGTCCTTTCTCTCTACTTCCCCCATTTTTTAAAAAAATAAATAAATAATAATAATAATAATAATTGTTCATGGTTATTATTCTTGTTATTGTAATTTTACTCTACCATTATTTTTTAAATCAAAGTATTTTAAATTGTAAAATTACTAGAAATACATTTATATTGACAGAATAAAAGAAATAATATGCATAGTTAACATATATTAATTTTATTAAAAAAAGCGGAAAATATTTATTTGTTATTTTAAAATTTTTTAAAATTTTTTTTGGTAAAATGAGTTGAATGTAATTAGAAATTATATAAGAAAGAAAAGTATTAAAATAAAAAAGTATTTTTTTAATCATAACCAATTAGTTGTTTAAACTATCTTCCATTTTAAAAAAGTTTTTACTTAATCATAACCAAGTGATTTATGATATGATTATTTATTAAAATATAATTAGAATCTTATTCTTTTTTTTAAAAAAA
This sequence comes from Cucumis cinereus, assembly GCA_037974625.1. Taxonomy (NCBI): domain Eukaryota; kingdom Viridiplantae; phylum Streptophyta; class Magnoliopsida; order Cucurbitales; family Cucurbitaceae; genus Cucumis; species Cucumis cinereus. Next base: position 2,248,654 of record JBBPDJ010000004.1, read on the forward strand.
ATGAGAAAATATGCCTACATATAATAGTTAATCCAATTAAATTTACATTATTTACCACTTAAGTTAATCCAATACAATTAAACGAGTCTTGTAGGAGTCTATCATGGATAGATTTTACAGTATTTACAATTTTTTAAAATGCAGCTATCCATTTCAATTACGTAAAAGAACATTATATGTATAGATATGTCCGAAACAAAATTAGGTTAGGTCCCACAAGAGAAATATTCCTTTTTTTTTTTTTTGTACAAATAGAAATTGCTTTAGTTATGAGTAAGGGAAGGGAAGGGGGTCCCCAAAATTCCAATAATAAGTTTGATTATTGAGTTGTCATACTCACATTCATTTTTTTTTGTAATTTATAATACATTAATTATTTGATTATTATAATGTTGACACCATAGTCCAAAATGTACTACAAATTAATATAATTAATAATATAATATATTTGACATTAATTATTATTATATAAAATAAAACTATATATTATATGTAGGCATGCATACTTTGGATGTACTTTTTGTTCCAATGAGTATCTTCTTAGAAGATATGATGTTGTCCTAGCAAATTTTCACATTGTTAAGATATGAAAGAATGATTATTCAAATTCGGTTTTTTTTTTAAATATATTTTATTTAATTAATATTAAAATGAGCGTAGATCTTGAAACTTAGTATCCTAATTGATATATTTTAAAATTTAAAATTAAATGAAAATCAAATTCAAAATTTATATTTATGAAATGAGACCTTAACAATTTGTTTCGATGTCGGTTTGTATGGAAGTGTGTGAAGTAATATTCGTTTTTGTATTTAGAAAAAAAAAAAAAAGAGGAGACCCCTATGAGATAAGATTAGAAAGGTGTTTGTGATAAATATATATATTTTGAAGGGTTGTAGTGTGAAAAAAGGAGATGAAAATTCATGGAAGATAAAAGGAGAATATATTCTTGATCATCTCTTTAAGTTTTTAAATTGATTGTATGTGTTGTAATATTTTGCCACATCATTAAACAATGGAATTTTTCTTGGAAAATTAATTTTCAAAATGTGTGTATGAGAGAGAGAGAGAAAGTACAATTACTTTGGGAATCACTTAAACTTGGGAAAATGGGTTGTACTTTGTACATATATTTAGGTTCTATATGATCATAAATTTTATATAAATTTAAAATAATAATAACGAACCATATAGTTCAACTGATATGAAACTATATTATGAATTGATGTATTGCTCGTATTAGTAAAGTTAAATCTTATAATTAGAGCATAATTCAACTAATTAAGGTATTTATCGTAGATTTTTCTACTCTAACGCTCTATTGAAAAAACTAACCTCTAAAATGATCAAAGTGAATTTTATGTACGAATTGGAATTTATGAAATTTTCTTCAATTTTTAATTCTTATGGAAAATTTTCAATCTTTAAAACTTCAATGAAAATTTTTTCTTGGGGTTTAAAGTTAAGGTTAAGCTTGAAAAGTTAAAATAGTAAAAGGTAAAATGTTACTTGAATGAATGAGAAAATGATATTTTCACCACGTCGAGTCCTCCATTTAAAATCTCAAGAAGTAATGTTAGAAAAAGTAGTTTTTACCAAAGCGGTTTATATACCATGTATTCAAAGGTAAAAATTAAGCAAAATGATCTACTTATTTACAAATATAACAAAATAATAAAAAGTTTTTATTTTGTCTTTTTACCATTTTGCTAAATTTAAAAATATTTTTAACGATTTAGAACAAAATTAAACAACCTATTTATGTTTTCTTTTAAATATGAACTCAAAATGAACCTAAGTTGTGACCACTAAACATAACACATACATAAGTTATATGTTACATATTATATTTTAAACACAACTTGATTGTATTCGATTTAGTTTTCACACTTCTTAGACTAACATTACAATAATTAACAAAAATCGAGGTGTATAAAAGAGAAAAACGAGTCGTCTTGAACCATTACGACATTGAATTTCAACACAAATCTTTGGTTTCCCATTGCAAGGGAGACATATAAAAATGATATAACCCTAAAATAGAACAATAATATATTTTAGTATAGTGAATGAGGCATAGCTTTATTGGGGTCTCTCATCATTGTTAAATCAAATTTAATAAAATAAACTATATAATATGTAACATAATGATATAGGACCGATAATGTCGGAAAATCAAAGGGATAAAAACATGTTTTTTAACACCAAATAACACATACAATCATCATAGATCTTTGTTATCATTACCATTTGAATCCCCATCATTTAATAAATATTATTATTGCTTTTATCTCCCCCATTTTCACATGTTTAAATCTTTAAAAAAAAATTAGGTTAAATCGTAAATTCCTTTTAGTTCAACAATAGAGAGGATAGAGGATGGAGGATCGAACATTCTACTTTAAGAATAGAAGATAAGCTCATTTTGACATTCAATCGTAAATTTAATCCCTACAAATATATTACATCATAAATTTTATATTTTCGTATTAAAATTAGGGTATATATAGAATGTTTTGTGATCTTACGTAAATTAGAATTAAATCTGATTAGTTCAATGATGGTTTCAATCGATTTGAGACCAAGTCTAATCTCTTCTTCTAACTTTTGACATATGTTTGTCAGTTCCAATTTGATGTACATTACTAGAGTTAATTAATATGATATGCATAATTAATTAATTATAGTTGTGTAAGATTTTCTTGTATGAATGGATAATCATGGGATTTTGGGAATTAAAGTGCATGTGTATGAGAATTAAAGATTCTCCTTGGTTTTACCAAAAATAGTAATAATAATAATAATCTATTTATTATAAAATTATTATTATTATTTTAAGAAGATGGAATCTTTGAATTAACTAAACTAAGTTTCTTCATTTGAATCATTAATTAGTTTAAATCTTGATTTAGTGATTAAGAAACTGATGGGTTTAATTGGATTTCATTAATTTAGTTTGACATTAAGGATCAAAATGCAAAATTCAAAGTTCACAATTAAATTATATTTGAAACTAGATTAAACATAGATTGAAGATTGAATAATCATATTATATGAACATAATTAAAGTCTAAACTTAGGTTATTATATGAAATATTTATTATTAAAAGCAAAAGTTTGAAAGAAAAGATTCCAAGGATATATAATACATAAGAAGGTTATAATGACTGTTTGATGTCTAAATTAGACCAGACATTAAAGTCTAGTATTACATAAATCCAAATACTACAAATCAAATACTATTTTTCTTTTAAAAGTTGTATGAATTTTCAATTTATCGTAATTAAGTCATTTTTTTTACTCGATATTGGTTAGAATATTATTTTAATTATCGTACTTTAAATTTCGTTATTTATTAGTTTTGTATTTTTAATAAATCATTAAGGTAGGTCCTCGATTTTTTTGAAAAAGTTAATAATAATAATAATAATAAATAAATAAATAAATTGTAAAAGTTAATTAAATTTAGTATATGATAGATAATTGGGGGTGGGGGGGGGGGGGGGGGGGTTTAGGGTTAAAATTTGAATTCTCTTGTGTAAAAGAAAATGGGTAAAAAAGAGAAAAAGAAGAAGAAGAAAGGTAAATAGAAGGTGTAGGAAATGTTGGAGGTGGATAAGATGTTGTGGGGCCCTCTAAACAAAAAAAGAAGGATAAAGAAGAAGAGAGGTGGGACCCACTGAATAGTATAGTTGACTGGTCAACAAATTTCCAGTCAAAGAAAACACAAATATAGATATAGATAGAAAAAATAAATAAAAATAGAAAAAAAAAAAAAACAAAGTAATTGAAATGATGGGGAAATGTGCAATAGAGGAGACAATCTCTATCTCCATTTCAGTCTCAAAATACATCATTCATTCTTCTGCCAAAAAGCCACCAAAATAAAATTTAAAAAAAAAATCATAAATTTTGTTATTTATATAAAAATTTATTATCATCTTTTAAAAATAAATAATAATATTTTATAAATTAAAAGACACTTTTGGTTTTAGTAACAATTTAGTCCATAAGTAAAAAATAATTCATCAAAATTAAATGTCTCAGATTACTTTGTATTTTTACAAAAATATTTAGTTTGTAAATAAATAATTATTTTAGTTAGAATTTATTTTTAAAAAGAATGGAAAAAGAGAAATAGGAAAATGTCAGAAAATTGTTGGAATTTAGGTTAATGTTAGAGTTGTTCCCTTATGTTTGGTTTCCAAGAAATATGCTACTCCTTCCATGACTAGTCAGTCTCTTCAATCTCCCATAAACCTTTTTTTTTTTTTTTTAATTTTTAATTTTAATTTTATTTTTGGTTTTTTTTCTTTTTAGAATTAATTAATGAAATTAATTAATTTGTTTTTCCTATTTTATACATTTGGAGCCTTCCCAATCATTTTCCTTCTTCTTTGTTTCACTCTTTTGGATTTTTGCATTTTATTTATTTCCCTTCATTTTGGATTCTACATTTCATATTTTCTCATACATTTTTTTATTAAAAAAATTAATGTTTTTATTTATATCCATTATATAATTTTTATTTAAATGATTGTTGGTTTAGTTTTCGTTCCGTACATAAATTTCATAATGTTACGCATGCATTAGTCTTGATTTTTCAATTTAGTACTTAAGTTTTAAAAGGTTATAATTTTATATTTGAGATTTTTATTTTATTTTAATTTAAGTATTTGGTTTTAGAAATTTACATTTCTTCGTTAAATACTTACTTTTTTTTTATCTATAATGTTGATATCTACTAATTAATTTCATAGAATGGTAACTATTTAAGTCTCATTATCTTTTTAAGACTATTGAAATCAAATTTGAAATTTCACAGCATAAATATTTTACATTTAATAATAGACATTAACTCCAAATACTAAAAAGTATTATTTTCGAATATAGCAAAATGAAATATTTAATAGCAAAATATCACAGTCTATCAACGATAAATCAAGATAGACTATTATTTGTGTCTATTAATATGGTTCATTAATGATTGACATAAATAGTAGTCTATTGCAGCTTATCATTGATAGATTGTGAAATTTTGTTATATTTGTAAATATATTCAAAATTTTATCATTTAAAACAATTAAGCTACTAAAAATGAATGTTTAGAAAGAAAAGAAAAACAAATTAAGAATTAAATCGAAAGAAAATTCAAATTATAATGATAAAATTAATAATAAAGATGGGTTTATATACGTAAAAATGTATTTAAATTAACAACGGCGGTATTAAAAAATAAAAAATGTTATAAAATTGAAAAAAGAAAAAAACATGTGTGTTAATATTAATAATATTAATAGAATTTAAGATATAGGAGAAATGGGCGGGATAAACGGGGGGAGGGGACAAAGTCTGAATGAATGGTCGGTGGGAAGTGGGACCCAAATTGGGATTCCACTAACTCACTTGGATGACGTGGCATTCACGAATAATTACATTTTACGAGGTAAATGCACTCCTCTGGACCCCTCCACACCTGATCCCATCTTCAGCTTCTCCTCCTTCACAAGCAACGTATCTCTCCTCCTCCTCCTCCTCAATTTTCTCAATTTATATTTTTAATTATATAAATATATTCCATTTGCTTTTGCCACGTCTTCTCTCTCTCTCTTTGTGGGCCCCGCTTGGCTATTCCACGTCATTCCTCTGGGTCCCACTTGCAGTTTCTTATAACGGTACGGGAGAGACAGACAGACAGACAGAGAGGTTGCTTTTTTTATTTTGTTTTTTTCGACGTAATCTGTAGTGTGGTGGGTTGGGTTTGTTTTGGTTTGGACGTAATGCCTACAAACCACCTAACGACGTCGTTTGTTTTCTACCTACAATTGGTTTGGAGATCAAAACAACAATAACAGATAATGGGCAATCTCTCGTTTTTCTCGCAAATATTTCTATCCATTAAAAAACAAAATAAATAAATAAATAAATTTCTAAAATAATAATAATTTTTTTTTTATTATTAAGAGAATATTGGAGACATTGATTTGCTTCCCTATGAATAACGGTTATCTTTAAGGATGTGAATTTGTTTCAATTCTAAATTAGTATGTCACATTTTCTGAGACTAAAATTAAATATATTAGTATAAATCAATTTCTATGATAACATATATCGAGAGAAAGTATCATGGTAGTGATCGAGGATAACTTTAAAAAGACTCCCTATGCTAGAATGTTTGAGCCTCTCACATAAAATGGTTACGATACATATCTTTTTTTCTCTAGAGAAAGTGGGAGAACGTGTTAGATATAGAATAAGCCATGTTTCACCGACTTTATTGCATGTGGGAGAAATTGTTGAAAATAGTTACAAATGATTCGATTCACATCTTTCATGTGGAGATATGTGAGTTTAGGTATCGTATATTAAGGGTTTGTATAAGATTATTTTACAAAATAATTAATCTCTCTTTGTAAATATGTTAATTGATGAGATTAATATTTGATAGGATGATCACATGTGGTTCCATCTTAACCCTAAGTGAGTTATGAACTTCTACATGTGTGGTCTCATCCTTTGATTTGCACCGATAGGAGTGACTCAAGTCGTTGACTCAATAAACCTACCATTTTATGAACTTAATTGAATTGAGAGTTGAGAACATAACTTCACAAGATGAAATTCACTTATTCCTACGTAAGGTAAGTAAATGAGTAGTTCTCTTAAGTACTGATTTCGAAATTTAAATAAAGGACTTCATCCTCTCACTAGCCCTTAGTGGGATATCATATATGTATGTTTAGGGTTAGCCTGTTTGATTGGATAGTTGAGACAAACACCCTAATACAATAATCAATTTCTTAATTAAACTAGATGGTCGATAGATTAGGTTTGATAACATCCATAAAAATCAAACATATTTACATTGAGCCTAGAAGATTTCACTAAGACAATCAATACCGTGGATAACCTAAGATACTAATAAATTTCGTTCTTGAATTGACTAATCATGCAATATTGTAAATTGGTTATTATGAACAACGGATCAATCTACACACAAGCATGTTTTGCTCCGTGCTACTCGACGATTAACAAATCATTACATGTCACTTATCATATTCAAATCTTTAGTCTAACAAAGAATAGATGAAGGATGATCAAGCCTATCATAGATTCTTAGTATAAATGTTACGAACTCATGAACCATGAACATTCAGCATGAAACCTGAATTAAGATAAAAAAAACCCTAACAATAAAAAACAATGACCTTAGCAACAAACTTCTGACCTTAGCAACAAGTAAGGTTCAAAGTTGATGATACAATCCAAAGCATATATACAGAAACGGGTTGGCGCTGTGACAATTGATCTGCATGGTCGTATGAAACTATGTAACGTTGTATGGCCCTTTCATGCGATGCTGTCACAGCAATAGGACAGTGTGGCAACACCATCTTCTTTTGTTGCCTTCTTCCTTCAGTGTTGCAGCGTTGCGCAACGTCTACCCTTGAAGCCATTTTGGTCTAGGGCTCTACTTTGTTCTATATTAGCTGCATCTTCTAGCTAATGCTCAATTTTAACTCCTTGGTGCCAACACCTATAAAATAAACAAATTTAACAATTAAATAGCATTACAATCCCAAGTTAAGCTAAGTGGAGTAACACAATTCTAAGTGCTATAAAAAAATCAATATTACAAAATATATGTACAACGCATATACCATCATTTACTTTTTGGTGTGTTTACAAATATATCGAAAAATATAAATATACATTCCATATATTGTTCATTATAATCTTTTTTCTTGAGAGATCCATTAAAAACCAACTTATCATCGAAACAACCTCCTCAATTATCGTTTGGGAGATCCGATAAGAAATATTAAAACCCCAAAACCAGAAAACCGAGGAGGAAGAGACACAGTCGCGCAAAGGAATAGGAAAAAAAATAGGAGAATGTTGTATATATCAAATATACCTTGTATGTTTATTCGAAGCTTCTTGTTTAATAAAACTATTGTCATGCCACCACTATGGATTGATTTTGTGATCAATAAAGATTGTACTAATAAAAACCGTAAACATAAATGAGTTTAAACAATGATGACCACTTTTCTAAAATTTAATGTTTTACAAGTTGCTTTGCAGTTCGTTAAGATAAATTGAAAGAATGAATTTTTAAATCGGTGGTGAAATAGTATATGGATAAGATTGGATGTTTTATCTTGGTAAAACTATCAGATACGATCACTTTGTAATTATTAATCCAAATCATTTTGTGAGAAGATATCCTATATAAAAAGTATGAAGTTGCAAGATATACTTTTAGCGATTAAATGAATATTTGACCCAACTGTAATTACAAACAACTCGTGAATAAAAAAATTGCTGGTAATGATCGTATGCATAGACACAACTTGTCCTATAGTGCATAGGGGTACAATCATAGGTCTATGGTAGAGTGACATTAGTTAATGAATTAAAATTGATTAACTAAAGAGTTACATAAATTAATTAATGTGTTATTGAAGCTTATAATAGTAAATTCATGAAGTCCCCTTGCTAGCTTGTACAAAAAATTAAAACACAAAAATATCAATTTGTTGAAATAGTTCAAATTAGTAATTAGTATATTTGATATATTAAGTAAGAGAACATATTTCTTGTATTAGATACAATAAATATCAAATAAAATTAAATACATTAAATATAAAAAAATTATTAAGGTATGAAGAGACGTCATTTTATATATATATATATATATATAGAGTTGAAAATGACAAAACTACTAAAAGTATTTATAAAATATAGCAAAATTTTACATTTCATCAACGATCTATAGAATCTAAAATTTTGTTATATTTTATTTATGTTTAAGTTTATTTTACTATATTTAAAAACACTACTAATTCAAATGAAATTCAAAAGGAAAATATATATTATGAAAATTAAATATTTGAATTTGATTAAAACAATTTGAAGGTAGTTTATTGTAATATGAGATATTAAAATATAAATATATTATTAGGAGAATTTGATTATCGACTGGGATTCAATTACATTAAAAAGTATTATTTTAGTTTATTTTATTTTACTATATTAAAATAAACTAAAATATTTACAAAAATTTTCAAAAGTTTCAAAAGTTTGTAAATGTTTCAAAAGTTTTTTCATTTAAAATTTTTTTTCTAATTTTTCCCTAACTAACTATATAATGGATGGAAGTCATTGTACACAAAGATCTATTCTCGAAAAAAGTTATTGATATCCGTGAGTGTTTGGACCAGCTTACGTGCACCTCAACTAATGTCAGGGGACAATCCACCTGACCCTACAATATTTAGATGTCACGAAAATTTGTAGAAAATTAAGGTCATGAATTGAACCCATGTCCTTTTAGTTAGTTACCGAGATTGTCTCACTTCTTATCACTAGACGAACCCATAATGCTTAATTTGTGTTTAGTTCTAACTAAAATCAAAGCAATCCAATGTTCTTGCTGTTGGATGAATCGTTTATTAAATATTTAAATTGTATATAGATGTTCATAAATTACACATCTCTAAATATCTTTATCATTTCATATCTCGTAAAATCTATAAATAGTGACGAGACATACCTATGGTTGAAAACTCGAGAACTAAAAATGTTGTTTTTCCTATATTTTTAAAGAAGAATGGCAAAATAAATTTTTATAAATGAAGTCCAAACACCTAATTAAGAGGCAGAGTACTACTATAGGACTTCCTCTTCATACACTATCAATGTCAGAGACCCAATCTAACATTTTCTGGAAAATTAAAATCTTAGTTAATGGTGAAATGAAAATACTAAAATTGGCTACAACGCTTTCTAGAATATAAAATTAAGTTATTTCATGAGATGGAGAATCAATTAGACCCAAAATTCATAAATCAAAGTTCTTCATGCTCAACTCACCAATAATTAATTATTCAAATCAGAAATCAACTCACATTGGAGTTTTATCAGACCCGAGTAGCTGGCCAACTATATTGGTTACCTGAAGTACAACAAACTAAGATTCAATATCTTTACTAAATAACCAATATACATATATTATTAGGATGAATTCAGGCAGTCAACAATGGACAATGCAAGTTCAAGCAAAGACATGGTTTTATCGTAAACAAGTTGATCGAAGAAGCGATTTCTTTCAAACCGGGGAGGAATGAATTTAAAAATTATGTCCAAGGAAGCATCTAAAGTTATGTGAGAGATTGTGGCTAATAAGTAGTCCCGTAGACTATGTATGCACATTAATCATGTCTTGGAATCCCAATAACACGAAACACAAAATAAAACTATATTTCAATATCATAAGAAAAGTTACACGATGATAGGCAAACCAACTGATCAATCCAAGAGTTTCGATCATAGAGTGTATGAAATTTCTTTAATTTGGAATCCAAGGGAACATGTTTTAACTCTTTGGAGAGAGTCCAGACTCATGTCAACCCGAACAAAGTTCGACTGGTATAGACATATATCTTCAACTAAGAGGTTAAGAGGTTTCAATTCCTCAATCAGCATTTTTGTCTAAAGAAATTTACCAATGGCTTTTGTTTGATTAGAAGACGGCTGGTTTCATTCATCAAATAACCAGTATTGATTTGTAGATTGTAAGTAGACAACAAAAACACGTGGATTCATTCAAATTTCATTCCAAACACTACAGAGATTTTATTGGAATAAGGACAGTGTAATTAATAAAGTGCTTTGTACAACTTGAACATCACATATCTCATCTCATAAACTAAAAAACAGAGCATAAAAGATAGAAATCAGCTTACATGCCAATACTTGGAAACACAGCGGTCAATGCAACTATTTTCACCCATATTCAGCTCAGATTCCTTGTACCTAAAATAAAATAGATGGCATTTGTTAAATGACAAAAGACCATGTATAAATCTCAAAATGAATAATGAGATAGAATCAATCTTATAATGCTAAAAACAACAGCCCTAAGAAATTGAATTCTATGATTAGAAAGCATGCAATGTTCAATTAGACAACTGACCAACCTCTTATCAACACATTTGTCGAAACATGATTGTGTAAGCCTGAAAGACAGAAAAACAAAGGTATGAGGTTCAAAGTCTATGAATAAGTTAGAAACGTGAAGCACAGATATCTCAATTAAATAACACATATAGAACCTTTTTAAATGAAAGTGCTTCTTTGTATCTCTCGTTTTCCAAATATTTTAAGTAAAAGGTGAAACAATAAAAAGAAAAAATGTATATAAACCTACTTGTTGAACAATTCAACTCGATATTCCATCTCCTTTTCTGCCATACCAAAAATCTGCTCAAATGCAAAAATATCAAAATAAGTTTGTGTTGATAAGTATGAATTTAAGATCTAAAGTTATATAATAACATGATAAAGTATATCAAGAAAAGCTAATAAAGCAAACATTTTCATCACTCCAAATGGCCAGAGTTCAGTAACAAATGTATTAAAGCATGAAAGATAAAATTAAAGCTGAAAGTCAGCTGTGTAATGAGTGGCTTCCAATCAATTAATGAAAAAATTATCCTTCCACCATCTCTCTCCTTCATACCCTAACAATTACATTTGTTCAATTTGGAGAAATCCACCACAATAATCCACAATTTATTTGAGATTTCTTAATGTACTCTGATCTCAATCCAAGTACTAGAATCCCAAATCACACGACTATGAATTTGCAAAACAAGGAAAAAATCGAATAAAGAAATAGAAACTAACCTGTTCCTTGTCTACAGCTGATGACATATCGTTCGGAGAGCCACCGAGACTCTGAATCAAAAAAAAAAAAAAAAAATCGCAATTCCATAACTCGATTACAAAAACTTAAACTGGATACTATCTATTGAAACATAAGCTATAGAACAAGACATCAGTGAGACATAAGAAGCTTTGTAATTTTCTTTCAATCCTCTCCTGTCTGCCTTCCATGACAAGAAATTCCAATGTCTTTAGTAACACTGAACTCTTTTTTACCACTACTTGAGGGGAGAAGATCATCATCATCATCATAAGACTTACTTGAACTTAAAAGTCAGTTGTAGAATGAGTTTTACAAAAGGAAAATGATGAATCGAGATATCATCTTCCCTCTAGTTTTCCAAACACCAAATTTCCTCGAAATCGTAAACCTTAAAGATGGATGCCATGGGTTATATATTTCCTTCTTACTACTTCGTTGACTCCCACAACAACAATCAGGAAGATGATATCACAAATCAGAGTTGAAAGAATAAAAAATAAGTGAGATATGACAATTGGACAAGGATCAATCTCAATTTTGCATGTTCATGAGCTACACTATAAGCAAAAAAACTAAAAGAACAATTACAGAATCAGAGACAAACATAAAATTACACAAACAAAGGTTCAGATTTGATCATGAAATAGTGAGCACATAGATTGAGGAACAAGCAAAAAATGTTATTGTCTGCATTACATTAGACTTGATCAAGATTGCAATCCGCTAGATCTTAAGTGCAAGGCTTGGCTTAACTTACTACAACAAAAAGGTAGATATAGTTAAAATTATCCCTTATGCACATCTAAGTTTTTGCTCTTTGCTTCATACTCTCTCTCAAATGTTTGGTTAATTTAATGAATTGACATTTCCAATTGAGACCTCAACATCTCAACGTTCAGACATAGAAGCAAAAAAACTATAAAAACTAAGCAGTGATCAAATGGAATAAAATCAAAGCAATTACATCTACAGATAGTCAAAGAATATAGGAAAACTCAAATGGTCAGAAAGCACAAGGTTTTGAGCAAGCATCGTTTAGGAATTTGATGTTTTTAGAAATCAAAGGGTCAAAAGGACAAGTTCTCTTTCAAAACCAGATAACTGTTTATAGAAACTTTTACCAGATGGGCCATTTCTACTTCTAGCAATTTCCCTCCATTCACACCTATTCAGTTTTGAATTCCATCCAATTCAAACTCTAGAACTTGACAAGTGTTTAAATCAATACCTCCACATACGAAATAAATAAACAGTAAACATTATTCATAAACCAATCAATAAATCACCAAATCAAACCAAAAAAATTGTGCGAACCAATCAATTAAAGAAAAGAAAATAACTCCTCGAACTCAACAATAGAACACAAACACAGAAACCAGCAACCACAAACAATAGGAATACTCATGACAACTCATAAATCTTTGATAAAGAATAAAAATACTCAACTAGTTTTATTCTCTATGGTTTTATCACAAATCTTTTCTGAAAGCAAAGTTAGACCTAGAAGTAGAACAGTAGAGAAGCTAATCCAATCAAGCAGAGAATTGCAGACAACAGAAATTGAAAAAAAAAAAAAAAAAGCAACTAAATCAGTTCAAGGACCGAGATTACATGAATGGGTTTCAAATGCAAGAAGAAACGCAAAAGGGTATCGAGCTACACCGTTAATTAAGCTGAAACAGAGTGAGATTGGGTAAAATCCGAAGAAAGCTATAGAAAGAAAGAGAGAGAGCACCTGAAGTGAAAAGGGTGTCGTGTGTGAAGATTGAATAAGCTCAGACAGTTGTTAATGGAAGCAATGGATGAAGCGAGAGAGAGAGAGGGAGAGTGATCGCAGTTGAGAGAAAAGAGAGAAGAACAAATGAATTAGCCTTGGAATAAACCGAAAAGACGATGCAAATTTTGAAAATACACTTATTTCAAAAATAAATTAAAAAAAAATAAAAACAAATAAGTAACGAAGTAATGTAATTGATGAATTAATTGTCAATTAATGGTAATTAAAGAAATATGCTAATCAAATTAGATATGTTGTGTAACTGTCAGTGATACACAAATTTGGCTAATTTTGTACTAAATTATTTCTTTAATTATCGTTTTGAACCATTAGTTCTAAATTAACAATACTTCATCAAATTTTAATTTGTAGTTTAATCTCTTAAACTTCCTCATCCTCGACAGCCCAATCGCAGCCCCTCTCTTCGTCGAGCTTCGAACTGCCTACGAACGGTGTCCACAAAACTGTATCACCCAAGAGCAGCGTCCGGCGACCTCAGTGGCGGACGACACCCAACACGTTTCCTGTCCGTTAGTTTCGGTTGGCCGACACCTTGGAACAACTGTGAGTGACGCCACCATTGTCTTCTAGCTTTTTCTGCAGCGTTTTCTCTAGTTCAAGGAATTTCGATACTTACCCATTCTATTTCAATATTCGATTTGAATTACCCACTTCGTAACGGCTCCAAATATGTATGATTGAACGTATTCGGACGCCAACCAGCAAAGTTTCAAGTCGTTTGGATAACTTCTGATGATTGATATTTCAATTCTATAGAGTTGGTGGAGAACAGATTTCAACTTCTGATGAAGATCATACACATGCAAAGACTCTCATATACACTTTGAATCAAGAGTAGTATGAACTCTTATTCAATTATTCTTGAGTGAATATTTTGAAATGTTAACAAGACATGCACAAGCCAAAGAATTTGCAGTTCATGGACTACTTATCTTTTCTAACCATTTCATCATTGATTTCTCTTAATTCTTGACATAAATAATTAAACAGATTCTTGGTTCTTGTGAACATATCATCAACAAGGTCCTTCAAAAGTTAATTAGGATCTAGCTGGTTTAGATTATTGTTCTTTATTCTTTAGTAAATCGTATTCGACATACTTGCAGTCCGAGAGTGACATTCTGTGGATATAGCATCTCTCATCCCTCAGATAAACGAGTAATATTCGAGTTCAAACAACTGGTAATATTTGAGGTAATTTGACTCTTTAAAAGTGTAGTCAAATGGTTCCCATTTTAGGACATCTTTTCTAATGGTTAGATTTGCTCTTTCTGTTTTTATGCTTTATACACATCCAATCTATGCATCCACGAGATATATAGCTTATGGATCTATGCCAAGTGTGATCCTTTAAAGAAAAATTTTTCAATAAAATCATCTTTTTGGAAGAACATAGGTTGGATCTTTGTAGCTTTGCTAGAACCCGTTTATTTTTATAAGCATATAAACATATTTGAACGAAGGTTGTGTCGTTTCATAACTTTAACAAGATTCAATTATCTATTTAAAATTTGAAGGTTAATCATCATTAATTAGAGTAGTGATAAAAGAGGAGATAGTCTCAATAACTAATTAAGAGGTCATGAGTTCAATCTAACATGCACTCCCTTGTTAAAACAAGATTTTAAATCATGCAATCAATCGAAGATCAAATAGATAAAAGTATTAAAAACGGTCAAGCTATAAAAAATTAAACTAAATTCAAATTCAAATGTGAGTAATAGTCCAAAGAATCCATTGAAAAGCACTCAATTAAGTGCTTTCACAGGCTTCGATTTGTGTTTAGTTTTATTGCTTAAAATGAGTGGTTTGATGCTTTATTTTTTCCAATCATAGGAATCAAGCACTTGGATTGAAAGGGGATGAATAAGCCTAAAATGACGAAAAACCCCTAAAAAAGGTCAAAGTTTGACCTTGGGACAAGTGAAGAAGTCAAAAGAGGGTAAAAAGTGGGTAAAGAAGGAAACATATGACTCCTTGCAACCCGAGAGAGAGAGTGCAATAGGATAGTGTTGTAGCGCTGGTCGTGATGCCACAACTTTTTCAAAACATTTCGTGATATGAACTAAGACGTCCTTGTGTTACCTCGGATCCAATCACATGCTCAAGATCTAGAGCTAAGAAGCAACTACACTTAACATTGAATTCTCACATTTAAATGAATGTAAACTCAATTAAAAGGATTCAAGCAACAACAATTTATCAGAAGCTTTATAATTAGGTTCAGTTGTTGTTATAAGATGAAAACAATTGAACTTTGTAATTTATTTTATTTTGCAAAAGTATACCTTATGTTTATTTGAGTTTTTAGCTTCTTTGAGTTAGGGGTAGAATGAACTTTTTAAGTCCCTTTAGTGCAATAGGTTCTGTTTAAAGAAGGGGAACAAAATATAACAAGTTAGTTTTTTATACTTTGAGATTTAGGATTTTCAATCAATGAAAATTCTCTAGTAGATGACAGAGTTTCATCACCATTCTTTTTCAATTCTTGATTCAAGATCGCAATTCAAGAACCTTTAAGTAAATTTGACCATCTTGCTTGTGGAGTGTTCGAACTTGGAGTAAGAAACTAGTTCTCCTTATCTCTTGATCTTCAATCAAATGGTAATCCAAATATAATCATTTTCCTTGGATTGTGTCAAATTATTTAATTAGTTTATTTTCTTTTTAATATAAGATTCATTTGGAAGAGAAGGATGTGACTTATTTTCTAACACTAATTTAGGGTTTAGGGGTTAGGGTTTCGATCATACTCAATCTCTTCATAAACTTTTCTTCGTATATATTCATAGACCTTAGATTAATGTCAGTAGATCTCACCTTACTTTTAAACTCGAGTCGTGACATAGCGGGTAAAAGTAGGAAATTTTCGGAGCTGACCCATATGGTTTTGGGAAAATTAAAAGATAAAAGTCAACAAAGAAAAAATTAATAATTAAGGAGCTTTAATCTGTTTTTAGTGGTTTGGGGAGGATTTAGTGTAATATTGTAGTTTGGAAAAGATTTTAGGAAAATACCGTACATTTGAAACTATTTAGAGAAATGTGGTAGTTTTTGGAGGAGAGAGAAGGGCGAGGGTTGACCCTCGCCCTTATGTTCGGCCGTATGTGGGAGGAGATGGGAGGAGAGAGAAGGGCGAGGGTTGAACCCTCGCCATTATGTTCGGTCGTATGTGGG
>JBBPDJ010000004.1:2265444-2292774 GCA_037974625.1 Cucumis cinereus
ATAAAAGACATTCCTTCAACTAAGTGTTAACTAAATGGTCCGTAATTAAGAGTTAATTTTAAAAAATATTATATATAAATATTCTCTATTTCATGAAAATTTTAGAAAAAACAATCATGGAATGCTGAAATTGTGGCCTTATATAAAATCAAAAAAAGAATTATGCAATGAAGGAAAATTTTAGAAAAAACAATTATGGTGAAATTGTGGCCTTATATAAAATTTAAAAAAAAAAAAAAAGAATTGCATGAAGGCCGACCATAAAAAAAAAAAAAAAAAAAAGAATTTGGTCGAGTGTTAACACTCGACCATAGAGAGAGGCAAATTTACGGTATATCTCTAAATACTTTCAAACCTACCATATTTTGATAAAATATTTCCAAAACTACAATATTCAACCAATTTTTTCAGTGGTTTGGTTATATCTAAATATTTTAATGATGTTGTCGGTATTAACTCCTTAATTAATACTGACACAACTGCTATGTTTCACCTAATTTTTTTCATTTCTTTTCCAAACATTTACAAAATAATACATGATAATATTCAATAATTGATAATCCTATCATTCAAAATAATGATAATATTATTATTATTGATATCCATTAAATAGATGCATTATCCAACAATAATTTCATCATTTATGTTAGGGTTCTCAAATTATAAAATTTATTAGACATAAAACTCATCACCTCATGACACACAAAATTAAAAGTCAGAAAATTTTATTGACATTTTTTTTGTAGGGACAATTGTAAATGTACGGTAATTAGATTTAAAGTATTAACATATATAGCAACATTTAAAAAAAAAATCTAGACTCTTATGATCTATTATCAGTGATAGACCACATCGTTGGTGGTTAGAAAAATTTAAATTGATAGACTTCGTTATATATATATATTTTTAAATGTTGTTATATACACTATTATCTCTAAAAATGTTACCCAAATTACAATTACCTTCCCCCCCCCCCCCCCTTTTTTTTTTATGTTAAGCAATATATTGTTTGACCCAAGGAGTTGGATAGTGGGATCAAGGGAGTACTGATCTTTGTTTGGCCTAAGTATCGTGTACTTAAGACTAAAAAAACATTAATTTTATACTTTATTAACTCATTAAATTGGGAATCACTTCACTTCTTGTCTCAAGCTCTCTTTAGAAGTCCATTAAACACGTATTAGAAAGTTGAGAGACTAAACTTGGAAATTGGAATACAGGGGAAAGAAAAATTGGTCCCTAGGTTTTAAAATTTACACTTTTAACCTATTTTTTTTCACAAAATGCTTGCTTTGCATCTTTAGTGATAATGTTTATTAGTTAATTTAAAATAAAATATAATTGATTAAGTTTTACTATTTTTATCACTATTAAAAAATTTAATTTAAAATTTTAGTAATTAATAGGCAATAAATAAAAGTGAGTCTTTAATGAAAAATCAAACCTAAAAACGTAAATTGTGAAACATAGGGATCAAACGAAAACCAAACTCAAATCTTAAAAGTAAAATTGATATATCATTTAAATCAAGTGACTAAATTAAAATCAAAATTGTAAATTTAGAGATAGTAGTGATGATTAATTGATATTAACTTATTAATAAAACTATACCTAAAAATAGAGATAAAAAATGCATTTTCCCTGACAATCACACACACACATATATGTATATTCATTTGTTTATTTATGCTAAAAACACTTTTAAAGGGCAATTTAGTCATTTCAAATAATAGTCAAATCCAAATCACAAGATAACAATCCCAACTCCCAAGTCATTTCTTCTCCTATCATCTCTCTCTCTCTCTCTCCCCTTCAATAGTTTGGCAAATTCAACCAAACTCCAATTATGAATTACAAAGAAAACCCATCAAAATTTTGATAAAAAAGAAAAAAAAAAGTTTTTCTTTTTTTGGGTCATTGTTTAATCTTTGGCTAACTCCAAATCCAACACCCACCATTTTCTCTTTCTTCCCCTCTAAGCATCACCCACCAAAACAACAAAATCCATACTCTCTATCTTATTATATGCTTATCCACCCAAAAAATGAGTATCATATCCCATGATTGTTCTTCCTAACATGGTTGAGATTTCAAGAACTTCCAACAAAAAAAGGTTCTTGAATTTCAATATCATCAATCATAGAAGAAATACCCTAATTTGCTTCAAATCTTCCAAATACCTTCTTCTTTCTACCTGTTTTTCCTTCTATTTCTTCACTTCTTTTCTTCTAACCCATAATAATAACCCAAATCCAAATTTAATTCATCATCTCTCCAATTCCAAACCCTTTCCTTCAAAAGCTCTTGTTGAATCCACTTTTGATTATTATGGCAATACCAACGACTTGAAAGTTTTCGTCTACGATTTGCCGCCCGAATTCAACGCTGATTGGCTTTCAGACTCCCGGTGTGGTGGTCATTTGTTTGCTTCTGAGGTGGCCATTCATAGGGCTCTTTTGACGAGCCATGTAAGGAGTTTGGACCCTTATGAAGCTGATTTCTTCTTTGTTCCTGTATATGTTTCTTGTAATTTTAGCTCCCTTAATGGCTTTCCGGCTATTGCTCATGCTCCTTCTCTTTTGGCCTCTGCGGTCGACGTCATCTCCAGCCAATTCCCGTTTTGGAACCGTAGCCATGGCTTTGACCACGTCTTTGTCGCCTCTCATGACTATGGTGCCTGCTTCCATTCCTTGGTAAGAAAGAACGGACTGACATAATATTAAATTTACCTTTTATCTGGTTTATAAAATTTTTTAACACAACATCAAAATAGTAGCCTAAAAAATTGTGTGTCTTGATATGAAAATGTTATTTTCTTTCAAATTAATTTGTATCGATTTCAAGATCAATGGATTGTTATTTAACTAGAATGAATAATATTTGGACATCATCAGTGATTTAACATGAAAAAATATTTTTGAATTTTATCTGCTATATGATTGGGTGTGCTCAACCCAAGTGTATGGAATAGTTATCATGCACATCATTTTATATTATTTTTAATTTAGGTGATTTTAAATTTTAGATGGGTTTTAATTAATGTTCAAATGAATTTTGTTTAAAAAAATAAAGTTGATTTAAGTAATTGAAAGATTATGTATACAATTTTATGGATATAATTGAGATGTTAATTTGAATTTTTGTGTTTGTTTATGTTTGAATATATATTGAAGGAGGATATGGCAATAGCAAACGGAATACCGGAATTCTTGAAGAACTCAATCATTTTACAGACTTTTGGAGTCAAATATAAGCACCCATGTCAAGATGTTGACAATATTTTAATACCACCTTATATTTCACCGGAATTCATGGAATCCGAAGTCGTTGACGGCCGCCGGAGAGACATATTCGCATTTTTCCGGGGAAAAATGGAGGTCAATCCCAAAAACGTCAGTGGCCGATTCTACGGCAAGTAAGAATTTTTTTTAAGAAGAAAAACAAAAAGATTAAGTCTTTTTTATTATTGGGTTACTTTGAAATGATTTTTAATTTGGGTGGTGGCTTTGACTTTCTTCAGGCGTGTTCGGACGGCGATTTGGAAGAAATTCCACCGTGACCGGCGGTTTTACCTCAGAAGGCATCGATTTGCCGGTTACCGGTCAGAGATAGCCCGTTCTGTTTTTTGTTTATGTCCTTTAGGGTGGGCCCCGTGGAGTCCGAGGTTGGTTGAATCGGTTGCACTTGGTTGCGTGCCGGTCATCATAGCCGACGGTATCCGGTTACCGTTTCCTACCGCCGTGGACTGGCCGGGAATATCGTTGACGGTAGCGGAAAAAGATGTCGGAAAATTGGGGAAAATTCTCGAACGTGTGGCGGCGACCAATCTCACCGCCATTCAAAAGAATATGTGGGACCCGAAAAATCGGCAGGCCCTCCTGTTCCACAACCCAATCCAACCACACGACGCCACGTGGCAAGTTATAAGTGCCCTGGCAGAGAAGTTGGACAGGTCGTTTAGGAGTTCTAGAGTTTCGAACCAATAGAAATTAGACACGCAAGATGCCAGATGGGTTTTGTTTGTTGGACATAAATTTTCTTTGGTTTCACGGGGACGGACGGTCGGTTTTGATTGGATGAAGTGACACGTGGCCAACGGTAACATTTGGTGGTTAGAAAATCGGTTAGTAACTTTAGGGATATAGTTAGTTAAGATTTAAAATGGAATAGTGACATCTAACCCTTACGGAAAAAATCACATTTTCACAAATGTAAATGTTTGTACAAAGTCTAAAATCAAAGTGGATTGATCTTAGATATTATTTTATTTAATTTAATCTTAAATATACGAGATTCAAATTACTAAAATATTTAATCAAATAGTTTGTATTTAAGATATGAAAAATAATTAATTAAATTTATATCGAGAGACTTCAAAAATTTGATATAAATTTTGCTATATCTACGAACTATTTTACATTTTGTTATATATGCTAATATTTTAGGCTTAATTATTATATTTGTATCAATTTATTATTGGTGAAGAAATTATTTAACGATGAGGCAAATAATTGATGTGTAGAGTGCTACTTTCTTTAACATTATCCATTTAAAAAGTTGGATTGAGACATTTAGTTTAAGTCTAAAGTTTGGTTGGCCTTTTCATATATTTTATCAAATTTATTTTAAATACGTGTGTTTGAGAGTGATTTTGAAATAGTTAAAATCGTTTTTGCTTAGAAGAAGTACATCTTTTATATTCACCCAAAATTAATTTAATATTTAATTTACACTCTTAAATATATTAAATTCACTGTCCTGCCCAAATTGAATTAACTAAAATATTTATTGATTTATATTTAATGGAATTGAATTATGATTAAACCAAGTAAAGAAATTTTGTTGGATCGGTGGAGTTGATTTTTATAGTTTTGACCAAGTTGTTAGGTTCCATTAGTTATTTTCAAAATAATAATAACACAACTTGACAAAGTCAATAAAGTTTTAGGTTCGGAGTACATAAATACACAAGATTGACAATAAGGTTTTATCATTTTTTTTTAATTTTTAAAAAAGATATTTTTGTGTATATTAACGTGACTTTCTAGGTGAAGAGGAGAATATGAATGAACGGAGATATATAAATTGTATTTATTTTTGTAAGCAAGTTTTATATTAAAAAATTGTAAAATTGAATAATAGTGAAGGAGGATTGGGATAATATTAGGATATTATAGTATATTTTAAAATTAGAAAAAAAAATAAAGAATTTAGAAAGGAAAATAGAATAAAGCAGAAAATGTGAAGAAATTAGAGAAAAGCATAAAGAAGAGGCAAAGAGGAGAGTGGGTGCATTTAAATAGGCCAACACTGCCCTACCGCTTATGTCTATGCCTGTGGGTGGACGACTACCGGACAAATCCGTCATCTTTTTTTTTTTTTTTTTTGACCAGACGTCTACTTGCGTAAACGACATTTAAGTTAAAAAATAATAAAATATATAGCGCAAGAATATAATAATTATATATATCTAGTGCAAAATTAGTAAAAGATTAAAAAATCCTATATGCAACCATCATTTTGTGTGCTTCTTCCTGAATTTTTTAAATTAGAAGCTATTACTGATAGCAACTATTAGTTGTTATCACTGATAGCTACTATTAGTGATAAATTTCTATTTACCACTATTATTAGTGTTTTTTTTTTATTTTCTCAAGTTGATAGTTATTATTCATAACAACTATTAGTGTTAGAAATTGATAGCTACTATAAGTTTTTATTACTGATAAATGTTTTCAATTTGAGAAATATGTTATCAGTTGTTTTCATTAAACATCGATTATCAATGATAGTCACTGAAGGGCAAACTTAGCATTTTTTAAAAAAAAAATCAGTTGACTGGTCAACATTTGCTATTTTTGTAAATATTTTATTATTGTGCTATATTCTTTTATTTTATTTTATAAATTGTGCTATTTGCTCTCATTTTTCGTACTATGAAGGTGATGTTTGAATACATGGTTTTGGGCGTGGTTTGAACTCTTTCCATGTCACATTGTTTGATGTCTTTGTTGATTTGTTGACGAAGCTTTGAAGAAGCAAATTGGTAGACTAAACATCTCATAGCAGTATTTACAAATCTAGTTTATCATCACTCATTCATCACAATCAATAGTTGATGTGTTTGTATGTTTTTGTATAGAATATACTTAACAGGTGTTAAAGTTACACCTAGATTGCAGTCACAATTACAATATATGACAAAAGAAGAAGCAGCTAGCCAAAATATGCAAAAATTGTGCTACCATTATCGCCACAATCTAACATTATGAGAAAGACATCACAACCTAAGATCAAGACAAAAACAAAACACAACCAAATAAAACACAAACCTGCTAAACATAAAGAGAACCATTCTAGGTTCGGTCAATAGAAATCCCTAGCCACTTCAACTAACATATAAAAACCTCATACCTAACAACTTGACTAACCACTTGGGGAGAATGTGAGGTAGTTTCATGGACATACATATTAAACTCATGCCAAATATAATAAATAATAGCACACTACACAGTTGTTCAGACCTTACGTCGTCGCGACAAATCTAATTAAATTCTGTATTCTAATAAAAGAACCAGTAAAAAAGCATCCCCCGTAAAAATATGTCCCTCAAATAGTCTTACTAAACGAGCACTCGTACTCAATCATACGTGTGCAAATAGTACAATCACTAGAAATATTATAACACCTACTAACTAACGAAATTAGGTTGCTTAATGACGTATTTAGCTACTTATTTCTTATAAGAAAATTAATTTTAGTAAAATAACGTGAAGTCCAAACAAACATGACCGACTTGTCCGGCACCCATCATCCCATCACCTATTCGATAGCCATCATAAAGTGACCGATTTGTCCGGTACCCATCGACCCTTTTTCATAGACATCAGAATAGGGTGACAAAAGCAGTTGGCGGCTCTAATCATGCAATGCTTCAATAATTTTCAAGTCTACAATTTGATTTGTTTTTAAGAAAATCATTAAGAAATGGACCAGTAAGGAATACAAAAATGTAAAAAAAGAGATAAATATATGTGATTCACTAACAGTATGTTAGTTATGTTCACGAGACAAATGAGAAGAATATTATTAGAAATAATGATTTTTTTCATAGTACAAAACAACGCTCACTAGGTTAGAAGGTATATCTATGTTGCATTTCTCTAAACCCCAGAGTCATAATCATAAATAACCATAAATAATAACGTATATTGAATACAAATTTTGAATGCCTTCAATTTGTTATATTGCACTACAAACAACCAAGTACCGAAATTTAGAGAAATGAACTCTATAAACTCTCTAACCTTAGTGGCGTTGTCGCTAATAAAATTGTTCTCCCACCGTCTGTCGAACTTCTCTATTCTTTTATGTTTTCTTGTATCATTTACTTGTTGATTTCGTAACAAAAGTCATGTCAAGAAAAAAGACCACAAAAAAGTTAGGACACCAAAAAAAGAAGGCAGTAAAAAAAAACCATGAAGAATCATCGAACGAAATATCGTATTAAAATCGTTGCTAGACGAGTTAACAAAGGTCAATGGGTGCAAAAAATGTCATCTTTTTAATAATATTTACTATATTTACAAATATTTTAAATAAAAATGATTGAAGTTAAAAAAGTAGATTAGAAACTTTGAAACCCCTTAGGTTTATAGTTCGTTGAACGTGAAATTAGTTCATTGACAAGTAAAAAGAAAAAAAAAATCCTTTCGATAATAGCATGGTCTAAAGAACTTCTTAAATCACCAATTGACTCAAAAGTTTAAGTTTGTGAGTGAAGAAAAATTTAATTATATCATCTGACATCGTCTCGCTTGTAGACCTTAAATTATGAAGAAGACTCAACGAATGAAAATCAATATTAATTAAGGAAGAAATAATATTAACAAGTGAACAAATAAATGTCACGTGAAAATTAAAGTTTGATAGTATATGTTTTATTTTTTATGTCAATTGAAGTATGCCCGTTCTCATATTTATGCGCAAGATATTAGAATTCAAAATTAAATATGTATACTTTGTTTCTAGGAATCAAACCTTCAAACTCAAGAATGGAGTACATGCTAATTACCATTAACATATTGTCGAGGTCTATGCTTTATTGGTCTTATTGCTGCAATTAAAAAATGAAGGGTACAAATTTGTGAAGAAAAACAAATATGAGAGGACTTTATTTTTCTTTTAAGTTGTGACCAAATAAAATCAATTGCATACAAATAGAAGTACAAAAATTCAATCATATTTAAAAATAAAACTTCCAGCTGTCGATTTTCTACTCAACTTTCCTTTCTTTTACGAGTGAATCGACTGCTTGCACAACTATGATCGTGAATTTAAAATGAGCAAGAGAAACAACTACATACAAAGTGAGTTTAGTTGATCAATAGTATTGGCATGGAGGTCGGAAGTTCAATCCCCCACTCTACAATTGTTATACTAAACCCTAAAATAAGGAATGGTCGGGTTTCATCATTGGGTGGATTTGATGAGTTTTTGAAGATTGAATGACTTCGAATTTCTGATTAATTTCATGTACAATCATTATCCAAAGATTATTCAAGGCTTAGAAGATAGTTAACAAATCTAAATTGTTCACTTAAAAGAAAGATCACCATATTTGAAAAAGTGTAGATGAATATGATGAAAATGAACTCAATATGATGTTATCATTTACCTTTTGAAAAATGTGTTGCTGCTACATGAACTTGTTATCTAGAAATAATTTCAGTTGGCAAGAACATACAGTCTCACTCGAGCAGTAACTTCAGGGTGAAGCTTCAACTCTGCAATATATTCTCCTGTTTCCCTGATCTCAGGAAGAACAACCATCCGTTTGTCGATATCCCTGCACATAATTGTATTATACTTATAGATTAGAGTTTGAGATTCAGTTTGAAAACATTCTCTAAACTTTAGTCATAAGGTATACGCTTAAAATTTGTAAAAGATCAAGTTTGACTAGCACAAGATGGCTGTTGCTTGAAGATTACAGTTGGGAAAAGAAAATTGAGTGCTCTTCCTTGTTCTCCTGATTTCAATCTACTTGAAATACTTAAATCAATACTCAAGTCAGCTGTGAGATTCTGTGGCCTGTCTTGTTATCTTGCCATCCTCAGGTGACCTCCCTTACATGATTTCGGGTTTTCATAGCCCTTTGGCACATGGAGAGACGAAAAATGTGTCAGCTTCTCTCACTGGATGGTTAGGATGTCCAACTCTATGTTCAGCTAGTCTTCCATGGGAACGTTAACACCTAGCACCACGTTGAGGGGTGTTCCTCTTTCTTGGGGTTGTAGCAGTGTATCGTGTGTAGGGGTGCATCTGAGAATTGAGATGACATCCTTTGGAGCTACTAGTTCACTCATATGATTTAGGTTTACATGGATTTGTTAGGTCACTGCCATGACAAAGTGCTTTAGCCGGCTTAGAATTAGAGGGTAAGAAAAAACTCCCTCGAGTAACATAGGGATGGGTTGGATAAATCTTTGGTTTGGTTTAGTTTAGAAAATTTTAAAAACCGGCCAATATGGAACTCGCTCCGGAGCGACGATATATATTTTTGAAGAACTAGTATGATAAGTGGAACGAACCTAATAGCATGAATACGACAGAATCTTCTAGATTTAGGGTTTTGAGCACTTTCCCTCTTTAGCCTCCAGCCCCTACCTCACCCCCTAAGAGCTTTAACATATTGATAGCCAAGCACACTGATCACGCATGATTTTGGACATTCTAAGACGTCTTCCGAACCAAATGCATCTCTTTGAGCACTTATCCAAGATTTTGGCCATACATGCATGACTGTGAACACTTATCCAAGACGTATTCCTAATCAAATGCATGCCTTTGAAATATGCATTTGCAAAGAGACAAAAAAATACCCTATTTTGCTAAATTTTCTCGAATGAACTCATCTTACTAAATCTTCTGCCGTGATCCATTTCTTCTTAACAACCTTGTGTTCCAACTTCTTTTTTAATCATCAAATTGCAGCCCCATAAGGAGCTTACGGGACATAAAGACCTGGTCCTTATCTATCAATTTAACCTCTTGGGAAATGAAACCACAATACTTACTCATAACTTGATGGCAAGTTCCAAGCATTCAATGAGGTAGGAATTAACTGCATAGTCTAAAAAGCCCTAGAAGCCATTGCAAATCATCTTAAAAATAGCCAACACCCAATAGTTTGGGAGATATTTCTGAATCTCACCCATCCTCTGTAGGTAGGGACCAAGTTAATTCTCCCCCGTTTATGAAAATTCAAGTTTTCCAACTTCAAAGAGAAGGAGCTAAAACAATCCCTCCCTTGTGTATTGCAACTTGCAAGAAGCCTTACTGTGTCCATGGAAGAGTATTATTAGGAGTGTTATTTGGATGAAAAGGGTTGATAGGGTAGGAGTCTTGGGTCCAAACCTGAAGTGTCTCGAGGATTTTCCACTGTCGTCATGGAAGTTCCTCTTGGTAGCTACAATAACTTTGTTCTAGTTCAGCACTCTGACTCAGATTTACCAACCACCCAACATCTTACACAACACCAGCAGGGAAACAAGCTGCTTTCAGTTTAGTGTAAGCAAAGGAACCTTCCATCTTTGTGGGGTTTTGATATACTCGACAATGTCATTTCCCCATTCATAAAGTCTGGCAACATACCTCGAAAGGCCAACTATCCCAAGTAGTTGACGTCTGATGGACCACAAACCCCCTTCCCCAAATTCTGAACTATCACCAACTAAATAAAGTTTCTAAACACATAGAAAAGTAAATAGATAAAGTACCTCTGAAGTTGTGCCTTGATAATATCAACAAGATCTTGTGCTGTGACACTGCAAAAATAAGTGCAATTGAGTAGGCATAATGAAAAGAAAAGAAATAGAAAATTGCTTCATAATACTGCAAAAATCCAACTCACGTTCCAAATATCTGTTTTCCTTTTCCACCTTTTCGTTTCACCTTGAAAGCTCCAACAGTTTCAAAAATCAGAGCGAGTTGCTGTGCCTCCTCCATTACCTGATAAGTTAATTCTCATTTGAATAAATCCCCATAGAAAAGGTAGTGATAGACAAGAAAACAAAATATTTGTGGTCATCATATTTAATTAACTACTCCGCATATGACCAAGGCCAGTTTAGAAATTCAGTGACAATAATACGTTATCTTATCTACAGAATGAAAGTACGCAGTCTAAGGTTTGCTGGTATTCAGGAAAAGATGAAAGAAGGCATCATCAAAAATGTCCCTTGTAGCATAGGGAACAGAATGAATCCAACAGACTCGCAAAGTTTCAATAAATGTGCATCCAATCATTTGGAAAGTATAGATAGTAGTAAAATCTGTAAAATATTTTCAGAGTAAGCAGTTAATCGATGCTTCTTAGTTCTTTCCAAAATTATTATAGAAGTGTCTCGCTTCCAAAAGCGATGTACAAAAAAAATATGTAAAGGTATCTCAAACTAGAAGCCCAAATCATGTCAAAGAGTAAAAGCTAATCCTTGTCGTCAATGCTTATAATGAAGAATTTAAATTATACTAAGTAATTAGCGACTCAGATAGTTCTAAAATAATTTTGTAGATAGAATATGATGATCAAGAAGTAAATGGAGAGGACAAACTATGCATGGCAGATAAAAAAATAAAAGAAAAGGATTTGTTACCCGCTTTTTCTCAGCCTCGATTCTTTCCTCTTCAATCCGCATTTCCCTGAGAAAAATAAAAATCAATCCAAAGAAATTCCACGAATGTACATATAGACAACAGTTCTGATCCATAATTAATTTTAGGCTACCTTTTACTGTTTAATGTATTTTTATACTTTTTAATAGAAATCATCATGCTTTTATGTTTGAAATTGCCATAGTTTGGTCAAGTGGTATTGCCATTCTCATGAAATACATATTTAAAGCACAGTGCCAATGCATGTCGAATTCCAATAACCAGTTCAACAAACAAAGTTAGCTAACCAAATAACAATACCACTGCGACTTGGCAACTAAATTTTATTTTACTAACATCCTCTATCAAATGTTAGTCTAGAAAGGCATGAGTTAATGGACCTCAAATAAGACACTTGATCCATAAGCATAGCATATCGGCTCTCCAATATTTAGCAAAAATGAACTTCATAAGAATGTTCTTTTCATCTAATAATTTGAAACGTTCAATGCAGTAAAGTTGGACTTCAGGAAAGACAAGGTTGTATAGTCCCTCCACACTAAGTCTGTCTTCACAAATCTTACGAGTAGTCTACCCTCTTGAAGCCTGCCTTGGTAGATCTCATTTGGATGTCCAAACATCCTAAAAATTAGAAGTTCTTTTTGTGATCTCTAGCATATGAAGTAGGCAGGTAAAATGAGGTAGTTAGTTTTCGGTAATGAGAGATGGATTTGGGGGTTCTCTCCCTAATTCATGGATAACCAGATAATTCCACAGGATGAAATTGCCCAAAAATCCAATTGAATAGGGATCATGTTACAGATAGTAGACATGACACGCATTGTTTGAGGTTTAAATCACAGGGGAGGAAAAGGAAAAGAGATAGAGAGAGGACTGCCAGACCTCCCATTAAGCACATACAAGAGAGGGGGTAAAAAGGGATTTGCACCCCAACCGTTGGGTAGCTATTTCGGTCACGGTTTATATGTTATGCAGGGGAATGTTGGTATTTAAACCTTTGTTTTGGCCAGGTTTAGATGTCTTGTGTTTTGTGTATGAACAGTAGTTCATTCTGTGGAGAGAGAGTGGCCCTCTAATTTGTCTGTGGTTTGTATTTGCTTCTTGTTTCAGTGTAATCCAACTCTAGTCCCCTGTATTTCGATTGAATATCAAATAGAGAGGAAAATGTCAAACAAAACCTTACACTCAAAGACTGATACCATGAAACTTCCACTCTTTCATATCATCAAACTCTCATTGTCATTATCATTCATTAACTATGTACAGCAGAAAATTTGTTCATTAGACTCACTCCATTAACCAGCTACAAAGTTTTAGTTAATAACAACCAATAAACAACCACTCTGACCCAGCAACTTACTAATAACTATTTGGTCACACTTACAATTCCATCCTGATTACCAACATTTAAGAATTAATAGAAAGGTTCTAAAATCCCTTGTTGGGATTCAGTATGATCATTTCCACCAGTAAAGTTTTGAGACCAGAAAGATAATAGATAAAAAAACATATGACATCTATAAATTAAACAGGTTAAGTAAGACATTACTTGAGCAAAACTGGAGTGACAATCTGAGCCTTGCCCAAGGGGAACAGATAGTTTCTGTAATACCCAGCCTTCACATCAATAAGTTGCCCTTTCTTTCCCAGGTCAGGAACATCCTCCTTCAAAATTATCTGCCCCAATTCCACACACCACAGAACCAAATTACAATTGCAACTACTAACACCCAACAGAGAGAAAGAAAGAAAAACGAAAGAAGCTACAGAAAAAAAAGGCATTAGGGAGAAATTTAAAGAAACCCCATTTTCAACCATTACCTTTCTCAACTTCGAAGCCTTCTTTTGGGCCACAACAACCATGGCAGTCCTTCCATATGAGAACTTGGCAGTTTCTTCGATGTTTCCAGCTACATTTGGTAGACCCATATCTACAAGGGAAGAACTCCATGACAGAGCAGTTGTGAAAGAAGCCATTTCAAATTTTTCGCACACTGAAAAGCTCCTTCCACTTAGAAGTCCTTTCTTCTTTATATCGTTGTTGCTGCAATCTTATCTCTAGAGGGTACAGGTAACCATATCCACATATGCATACAATCTTTGATTAAATTGCACATTTAAACATGGTATGTGCAACGATTTCGTTTTTAGTTTTATGGGTTTTATTTTTGTTTTCTTTCAACTTTTAAAAAAATAGAATAATTATAATGTGTAGCAATTTTATGAATAATAATTAAATATGTAGCAACATTTATAAAAAAAAGAAAAAATTGCAAATATAGCAAAGTCTATTGGCTATTCCAAATAAGACTCTTATTATGATCTATCAGTGATAGACCAATATTTGCAACATGGTCTATCAATGATTAACTTCTATCATTAATAGACTTCGATAGATTTTGCTCTATTTGCAATATTTTTAAAATGTTGCTATATATGCTAATATTTTGAATCTAATTGCTATATTTGTAACTATTCTTTAAAAATAATTGTATAGAAGGTGGGGTACGAATGGACTCCATTTGGAAACCCAAATGAAAAATGTCTCGGTTTTGAAAAGTGAATTAAAAGTGTCATTTTGCTTGCGTCAGCACCTTGTGAATTTACTAATTTTCCCTAAAAACCATATGCATGCTTGCAACTGAGAACACTACCCGATGCACGATACTCGCGCACGATGCATGATGCTCGATGTTCGATACTTGATGTTAATGTTCTATGCTCTATACTTTATATTATATGCTCTATGTCATAGACTACATACTAGATACTCGATCATCGATACTCGCTACTAGACACTAGATACTCGCTATTCGATGTTCGATGCTCAATGTTAAATACTTGATGGTTTACATTTTGTTTATGCTATATATGTTTTTCACTCAATGGTCGATACTTAAAAGAAACACAAGAAAAGAAAGGGGAAGAAAAAGAACGAGTAGAAATGCAAAAAAAAAAAAAAAAAATGGAAGAAGAAATCCAAAAAAAATACAAAAGAAAAAGAGTAAAAGAAGGAAGAAGAAATGAAAAAAATGCGTCTAAAAGAATCATAAAAAAGAAGAAGAAAGAAAAAAAGGGCAAAAAAAAGAGAAAAAAGTTGCAAAAAGAAGAATGCATCTTGCCAAATTCAAAATTTCTAACCATTTGTTGATCTATTAAATACAATTTTAAATTTTGTGTATGATAGATTATGAAGTTTAAATTGAAAGCTCAATTACTAAGTTTAAAAAATTGAAAAATTCAATGATCAAATAAACGAATTTCAAAGTTTAGAGACTAATTTGCAATTTGATGTACGATATATGATACTACGAACGTATATCATTCATAATGATACCTAAAGTATAATAGTGATATTTGAATAGTATATTAGGCCACACTTACCAAATCATAATGAAAATTTGTGTAATCGTAATGAAATTTTATTGATGAATCAATTGCAATGAGCTTTAATCACAAACGTAATTGGATTGTTTTTGTTCTTGTTTACTTAAATTACTCTGTTACCTCTATCTCTGAGTGTCAAGCAGTAACGATAACGATAACAGTAAAAATGTCAAGATTAATAATTTTCAACTGTAACCGTAACAATAATAGTAGTCGTAATGATAGCTATAACAATAGCAACAATGATACAACTTAATCTCATATGCAATCAAATTAACCTTTTCAATTCATCAATCAGATTATGTTGTTCCATATTATATTTGGATGTGAGCCTCATGTACTAGTACAACACACAAAACATAAGTAAACAACACCAAAAGTAATGAGTAATTATAATGGGTTTAGGGCTAAGTGTATAACAACATTTTAAAAAAATTACAAATATAGCAAAATCTATCAGCGATATACTTCTATTGTTAATCAGTGAAAGACCAATAGTTACGGTATGATCGTTTGAATAAATGTTACTAGTTTTAGTTTGACAATTATATTGAGAAATATATAATCATGTGGTCCCAATTAGATGAGTAATTTAAAAAAATGAAGAAAACAATTTAATTTTGTAGAAAATGAATAGTTTGGGATAAGCTATTTCAAAACTTTTTTTCTTTTAAATGTGATAAATGATAATAACAGTAAATGCCAAAAGTTGTGATTTGATTTTTCAGTTAAAAGTAAAATTAATAAATAAATAAATTGTAATTTGATTTGATATGATTTATTTTAGAAAATTTTGATTTAATTTGATAGGAAGGAAAACAGAATAGGTCAAATCCCATAAAAAAAATCCAATTTACCTATTTTGTTTCACACTAAGAACAAATAAAATAAAATTGAATATTTGATGGCTCAATAGGATTATGCCACGTGAATGGTCTGCAACCCTCTAGATAAGTTTTTCTCAAGTTTCAACGAGTTGAGCTAAGAATTTATAACGTGACAAACAACTTTTGGGTCACGTTTACTCCAAGAAGAACATAATAAGTCAATGTTAATTTAAAAAGTGAACCTCATTTGATTACGTTTATTGTTATTTACCTATGTAGTGTCATTGTATGAACTGTGGCTCTACCTTCAAATCTAACTAGTGAACAAATAGTGCTTAATTTGATGGCACTTGAAAATTATGTGTGAGCACCCTTATCATTACATTTACCATTATAGTTGTCGTTAGGGTCAAACAGTAACGGTAATAGTAAATGTGACGGATTTGTAGTTCTAAGTAAATGTGATTAAAAAAAATAATGTAATTACGTTTACGATTGAGATCCATTACGATTAACCAATCAATGAAATCTCATTATAATTATACCAATGTTCATTACATATCGGTAAATATGGCCTTACATGTGAAAATTTTGACTGGATTGAACTGCACTAGGATTGCATCTTATTTAATTAGAGAATGAAACTCCATAATATAATATAATCATACGAGGTAAGTACAAAGATGCTTATAAGAGAACCAACATGGAATTTCCAATAAAACTGGCTGTAACATTAAGTTTATAATGTGCCTGATTCATCAAATTCTGGGTTCCTTAAGTCCATTCGACTCATTTGATTTTGCACCCATTGGTCTTTCCACCAATCATCAATCCGTTGAACATATAATTTGTTCATATATTTTAATACTAATAATGCTCCATTACAAGAAAATTAACTCAGAAACTTGATGAAGTAGATATTTTAACAATGGAAAATGGATTAAAAAAGAGTTACCTGTTGGCTGTACAAAGTAAATTGATTAGAAGACCTGTTCATTAGTTTTCAGTATTTCATGTCAGCAAGCAAATGCAGAGGCCAGAGGGATGATGCATCAAAATCTATTCGTCGAAAGAGCTTAGCAAGATATATGAAGCTTTGTTACGAACCTGAAAGTGCAAAGAGAGTTTTATCTCATGAATATCAACTGTTTAACATCCATTCATTCATTTCAAGTCAGGGTTGTTAGAGTTGTTCACACCTTTGATGCATACGACCTCAAATCAGTACTGGCAATTTGGCAGGAGCAGTTTCTGAGAAACAGACCCCACATTTCACGAATTAGTTGTTTGCCTTCAAACGTTTGACAACCGACAAGCCAGTTCTCCGTCAACACCAAGTAAATGTACAGCTTAAATAGGTCACAACTTTTATCTTTCACGGTAATGGAAGTAAGTGCTCTCAAAACCTCTTCTTCATTAGCAGCCTGAAAGATAATGTGAAGTTAAAAGGTTGGTTTAAATCATGTATTGATTTCTCAACTTTCATTCAGTTTGAGTCCAACCTTTTATGTGTTAATGAAAATAAACTTTAATATAGACTTGCCAAAGTGAGCTTAGCTCAACCGTAATTCGCACGACCTTCCATCCTAGAGGTAAGAGGTTCGATCCCCATCCTCACAATTGTTGAACTAAAAAAACTTCAACATAGACTTATCTTTTGTTCCTTCATTTTTAATCATTAAATGTTTATGGGGGGACAAATATTTGAAACCACATATAATAAGTTAAATGTTAAATAAAAAATAAATAGCAGGCTAAGTGACCTTCGTCCCAACTTATACAGGTGAACTTCTAACTTTGACCAATACAAGGCAATGCTGTGATAAAAATACTCCAAGAATAAAATAATGAGATATGGTAAAAGTCTATAGTCTCAAGAATACGTGAAATTGATTATGCATGTAAATAGCTTTGAAATTTTATGCTACGCATAAGCTTGCATAAAAGATGAATGTTATGGAGCATTGAATTTATGCCCAAAAAAAAAAAAAAAAAGAGAGAAAGAATGGAGCACCTCATTTTTAAAGCAAATAAGAAGAATTTGATAGGCAACTGTACTCCTCAGATATTTTCTACGGGGATCAACTCCAGAAATGCATTCCACAGCTCGCAAACAGTTTAGATCCATAGGAATTCTGCAAAAGCAGAATAAAGGCAGCAAAAAGAGTAGTTATGATACGGTTGCTAGTAATAAGTTTAAATCCACAATTGGATCAAGGGTGCAGAGCCACAATTGACAAACTGGAAAAAAAAAAATTAACCATACCGAGTTACTTGGTCTCTTTCAATTTAAGTGTCAGTTGGTTCAGTTTTCTCAAGTATAAAACCAACCACTCAGTTCATATTAGATAGATTTTGTTACTTAGGATTTTGATAAGTTTAGTTTTAAAATAATCGGTTTTGTGCCGCATTCAAAATTGTCTAAATCAAATATAACAGTACCTGCAGACAAGAGATTTTGCAATTTTCTCACAACATGCCTTCCATTCTTCATCTGTGAAGTAATGGATAAGCGATTGGAGGCATTCACATAAGAGCTTGGTTATGCCTTGTAACTGGCGGTCCAGAAATAAACAAATAATGGCTTCAGCTAGCCGCTCAACTTCAGAGGATGTAAATATCTTTTTAATCCTGAAACAAAAACAAAAACAGATAGACATGAAAACAGCCTTATTTATTGTATAATGCAGGTAAAATCTTAAGTTGAGAATAAAGTTGTTTTAAAAATAGCCAAATTGAGTTATAAGATTTAAATTTTAAGGATTGTTAAAGGCACAAGAGTTAAAACTTGCAAAATTATCAAGAAAAATACTACTTACTTTGTTTGACAACAAATAGTAATGAAATTGATCCAAGCCCTTATATTCTGAGGTGGCCCTCCACATCCAGAACCTAACGATATTCCAAACTTTTATAAGAAAAACTAAGCCAACTAATTCAAATGGCGAGGGCTTGAGCGTTCTGCATGAACATTGAACGCTTTATGTAAAGAAATCCCAAAATAACCAACTCGTACAAAATTAAAGACAAAAACCAAATGAATGGAAAAACTTGTTCTAAAAAATATAGTACAGAATTAATTTCAACAAGTATTATTCTCATTTGTTTACAAAACATAAGATTAGAGTGCACACTGTCAGACGGAAAACACTAATTCTTGAAGTTCCTTAAGATCCAAAAATTGGACATGAATTTTCTAAGAGTTTCAACCTCACCACTCTTTACATTGTTATTTTTAGCTTAGTTACATAGGACCCCAAAGTTAACATCGGCTCTATAACAGGCTACCAAGTCGTGTACTAAAAAGGACATTTTAAAAGTTCAAGAACTAATATGAAGAGGAATGCTTTCACAATGTCTTCTATCTCAAGTGGTACAAATAAAAAAAAAGTTACGGTAAATCCAGGCATATTATCCAAGCAGCAAGCAAAGGTGGTGCATCAGAAACCCAAAAACACATTATGACCATGACCAAAAAGATTGGTCATTCCAAGTTCCAAAGATTTTTTCTAAAGCATTCCACGTACACTAGGCCTGCCTAAAGAGAGCATTTTAAGGTGACTTAATCAAATAGAGGAAGAATTCAATCATGTTACTCGCAATCTTGGGGTTTAAGAAACAAATAAGAGAATTATGAACAACAACAAACAGCCCTTCATAATGTTACATATTTTTGCCCTTGGATATGTTAGTTTGATGTCAAAGAAGTTTACCAGTGTGGATCAATCTAGGGTTTAATGAGCATTCAAATCTATAACCATAAGTCTCAAGAGCTTCTCCTAACTGAGCATAGTTTGGAAACCAATCGATCTGAAGATGTTGTTGCTCAACCTATTTAAGAATTCTAGATAAGCCTTAAAAGAAATTGATAAACGAAAATTAATAAAAGAACCATGTGCCATGTGGTCAAAGTAAAAAGAGAAACCTCATTTGTTGTTAACATGATATCCTTCCAGAAATCACAAGCTGATGTTCTTAGATCTTCTCTTGATGAATATAACACTGAAATATGAATAAACTTATAAAATAGAATTAATGAAAATGTCTAGAGTTCCATAAACATGACTGAAACAATAGATCTACTCACTTAAATTGAAAGTCCATATGGCAAGTGATTTCTCTGCACGACCTGCCAAAGAAACAAGTGTTGATAGCCAACCATTTACCAATAAACCTTCAAGGAATGCAACACCTGCAAGAACGTATGAAATAAATATTATCGACAACTTATTTAAATAGTTTGTGCTAGGTTATAGAGTTTAAGAAAATTCATAAAGACAAGATCAGCTTGGAGGTACTGACTAGCAACATTTGATCGAAGAAGGGAAAAAAAAAAAAAGATAAAATGCAAAAATGAGTGCTTTATCCATCATTAATTTTTGTGTTGAGGTTCATGGTTTTCCTTTCTTTCATCTATATGGATGAAAATGAATGGATTGCTTCAAAAATATATATAAATAAGGAGAAGTATAGATGTATTGGATAAATTCTAGATGAGTGTTAAAAGGCAAACTGCAAGACAATTACTTATATCTCACACATTTTTGAAGTCCCATGATATATCCTCAACTCTTTCTACATCCCAAACCACCCATAAGATGCCATAAGGTGAGACTTCTAGATCATTTTTCCCTTTTTCCTAGACAAACAACAAAGGCCCAAAGATTATCCGAGTTTCTTTCAACCAAAGTCAGGGGCAACCATGAAAGTCTAAGCATCTCTTAATAATTCTCCCACAACTTCACTCTAAGAGGACAATGTGCCAAACACAGTACACGGCTTCACTTGTCTTCTCTCAAAGGATGCACATAGGATAATAGAGACAAAAGGAAAGGTAGCTTCTTTGAATTTTATTTATAGATAATAGAATTAGGCCTTCTAAGCAACAACTTTCATGAAAAGAAGTGGACTTCTGAACCTCCACATCAAGTTTAAGAGACTGCCCATATTGACCCTCAAGTCCTTTATTTTTTATTTTTATATGTAAGAATAACAACTTTCATCGAGACAAATGAAAGAATACACAGGCATACAAACTCTCAAGTCTTTTATTGCATTAACTTTCAAAGTGAATATTCAAAAAGCTATATCTATAAATCATGTATTCTTTGAAAGGGAACTCCAAGAGCCGTAATTAATACATTTTTCTTAACACTCTGGTCAATCAAACCAATTCAAGCTATATCTACCAACAACAATAGTGCCCCACAGATAGTTAGCTCGTCAAAAAAAAAAAAAAAAAAAAAAAAACCCTAAGGAAGCTAGTTTCCAGTTCATCAAGTGATTGACATCTTCACCATTCCCACCATTCCCACCTTCCCAAAATAATTTCTCCTTTTATCTTTATCTACCCGATAATCCTGATCAGATCCACCATAGAGGATTGGAATTCTAAGATAAAGCAATATAGGGGCAGATGTTAGACAAATGGAATTGGTGAGAAGAATTCCTCTTCAAGAGAAAAGATAAACAGAATTCAAAATGCATATCAGTTTATTCTCTTTTTTTTAATTTTCCTTAACACTCTTTTGAAATGATCATGCAGCATATTCAAGCTACCACCTTGAAACTTATCCTCAAATTCACACATTTTTGCCAGTGAGTAAAGACTTAAACTCAGCAACTTATGTATTTATTATACAAGTTCATTAATAGTAAGGGATATATGACAAAGGGATAAGTAGATGATCAAGGAGATTAGGAGAATTCAAACATAAAAGGAAATGCACACCTTTCTCCACAGTGAGATTCACCAAAGAATTAACTTCATTACTCATGAATGATTGTAAAAAGTGGCAACTTTCAAGTTCAGGGCTTTGTAAAGCTGGCGGGGGTTTCTGCAATTTATATGCATAGAAATGCAGCCAATTCATTTTTCACCCAAACAAAAACCCCCTCTCGGATGAAGATATTTGGGACAACCAAAAGCATATAGAAAGTCGTAACGTTAAACCGCAAACCTGCTCTCCAAAAACGTTTAACCCCCATATAGATGTATCTTCCTCACATCCCAATTGATTCATCTACACAAAACATTCTTCAATCATTAGTGAAAAGAAGGCTGAAGAAAACTCCAAAAAAATTTTACCTTATTTTGGCATTCATCAACAACTTGGGACACCACAGCCTCTTTGCCAAAATCATCATCATCTGAATCATACTTCTTTTTCTTCTTTTGCAGTTTAGATTCTTTCTCAACCAACTTACATTTATCCTTGTAGTGATCAGTTAGAAGATCATCTAACCCTATAATCTTTTTCCTAATTGGAATAAAAAAAAAAAACGTCAATGCCTATTTACTAAAACTATGAAATAAAAAGTTGCCACATACATATAATGTTTCTCTGTCTCGCTCTATAGAATAAATATGCTAGTATTGGAATTGCAACAGCTATTTAAATTAGAAACAGTACAGAAACAATATAACAGTAAAGCAATTTGACGTGAAACATATGTTCTAAGCCCACACATTAAAGGAAAAAAAATGCAATGAAGGATTTGGGGGTGATTTCGGGGGGAATGAAACCTTTTCTTGAGAGCGACTGGGGAACTGAGAAGTGGGTCTTCCGACTCGAAGTCTAGAGGAGCATCCATGGGATTTTTCAGTTACAGCTCCGGAATTTTGAAAGAAAAGCGCGAAAATGGAAGAAGCAGGGCACTTGGAGAAGAAGCTTGGGGATGAGTACAGTTTGAAATCAGTTCGCTTCAATAGCGCGGCTCAAAGTTGAACATTGGCTTCTCGTAAAGTACCGTTTTTCCCTTCTTCTTCTTATTATTATTATTATTATTATTATTATTATTATTATTATTAGGTTTTGGTTTTCGCATGTATATTTGTGATATTTTGTTATATTTATAAATAGTTTTAGAAGTCTTGTTATTTACACACATAGGTTGTGTATTAAGTTTTGAAATTTTGAGTTAATATATTTGTGAAGTTAATATGTCTATGTTTGAAGTGCAAAGTTGTTTAATATGGAGTTAAGTCTATTATGAAAGCGTAGTATTGAGTGACCATCGAAGTTGGCTGTCATAGGTGGTAGTTACACCAAGTTGGACGTTGGAGCTGGTCACTAGAGATGATTGGCAAAGTTGGAGGTGGCCTTCATTGGAGGTAGTGGTGTAGAGGTGGTCATCATTGTTAGTGGTTGGTCAGAGTTCGATTGTCAAAGGTGGTCATTAGAGTGAGGAGGTCATAGTCGCTGAAGGTGGTTGTTGTTGAAATTGGTCATTGGAGTTGTTAGTCGAAGGTGATCACTAAAGATGTTTGCCAAGGTATGTCATGCCACAAATGCTGCGTCATCGAAGTTGGTCGTTGGCAATAGGGGCGATTGGAGTCACTGGAAAAATTAAAGAGATAGAGAAAACAAGAAAGATGAAATTCCTCATTAAATGTACAAACTTCGTAACTAACAAGCGAAGTTGAGTTATTTAGCACCAACTTATGAGATTGGTGGAACAAACATAAATTAAAACCCAACTCAATACCACCCAAGTAAATGCCCCAAACACCCTCTTAAATGTTAAGTTAAACTTCTAAATTGCAACAATTTAATCAATCTGCACATTTTATTAAGATTACATTTGAATTTTGTACCTGCATTACATGTGCGTATACTTCTTTACATGTCGTATTAATAAAATAGAAGATTAGAATCAATGCATGGTTAATTCAAAGTCTAAATTGATTTACTTATGAAAGTTTATGATTTAATTGATAAAATCATAAACCTCACCCAATGTTTATGTTTATCAAAAGATATACAGTGATACACCAACCTAAGTTTAAAGTTTAAATGGATGAATTATTTGTTCAAAATTTAAATTAACAAGGTGAGTTCATAATTATCATTCTCATCCAATTGATTCAATTTTGTTGGTTTTAGGACCAACAAAAACTAAACCAAATCAATCGATTTTATAATTAAATCAAATTTAATGAATTAGTTCGGTTTGCTATTGGATTGATTCTCGCTTCCGATTTATAATTTTTATTTTCAATGGGTCATTTTTACTATTTTCAAATTAAAATTGCTTTTATTTATTTAATATAAAATCGAACATTTAGGATTGTATTAAGAGAAATTCAACAAGTCAAAGGCATAGTCCCACAAGAGGTGATGTCATATTGTCATTCTTCTTCTCCATTCTTAGATTTGAGATATACTAATAATGTATATAATTTATTTATCGATTACTTAATATCATAAAGTAAAGTAAAGTGAGTTCATGGAAGCAATAATGGATCATCAAAAAAACGGAAATTGATTTATTTTTCCTACACAAACACAAGATTACATATATTATAATTGCATAATCATCTCTTGAAATTAATAGAATGTTTATCAACAAGTAAATTCCCAATCCTAGTTCTCTTCTCATCCAATGTATAAAACTCCATTTCTGTCTTCAAAGTTTCCATATCTTCCCTGAATTTCTTGTATATATCCCCTCTATAAAATTCCCTCGTCCTCTTCACCAAAATCAATGATACCATA
The DNA here is from genome assembly GCA_037974625.1 of Cucumis cinereus. Classification (NCBI taxonomy): domain Eukaryota; kingdom Viridiplantae; phylum Streptophyta; class Magnoliopsida; order Cucurbitales; family Cucurbitaceae; genus Cucumis; species Cucumis cinereus. The sequence continues at coordinate 2,289,833 of JBBPDJ010000004.1, forward strand.
GCTACAATAAACGTTAATCCACTCAAAATCAAGAACGATTGTTCATAACAACGAATCCCTATACAATGCAACTTGTTTGGATTACTCTCAATTTGCGCTACTTCATCATACAATTTCCCAGTCACCATTACATTCAGAATATAAGACCCTATTGGACAAGACAATTGCCCAAAATTAAACAATGTTGAGTAATGTTTAAGCCCAAAAATTTCTGAAATCATAGCGAAATGCAATGGAACTTGTGAACCCATTGAGAATCCTATTATGATTGATGCAATGAAAAGTGAATCCTCAAATGGGAAAGCTACTAAAAGATGTCCAATACAGGAAATCAGAAGAATCAATGTGAGCATCAATGGACGAGGGAATTGGTATTTCTCGAGCAGGATTTCAGAGACAAACCCAGAAAAGATTCTACCGGCGAAATTGAAAATACTTACTAATGAAATGAATGAGTTGATTGTTTCAGATGGGTAGCCTTGTGCTTCACCGATTTGACCTAGATTATCAATGGCGGTTAAACTCGCACCGACGCCGATCAACATAGTGGAGCATAAAATAAGCATATCGATACTGAAAATGGCTTGAAGAATTGTGTAATCCTCGCCTCGTTCGGGTTTGTTGAAAATGTTGGAGAAACATGATGTGGGTTGGGTTTGATCCGGATGTTGTGAGGTTGAGGGAGAATGAATTGGGGGTTTTGTTTGTGGGTTTTCGATTCTGATTCTGGTAAAAGGGTTTGAAATTGGGGTTCGTTTCTTGAGATTCCAGATAACGATTTCTTCTCTAACGGCGATTAACAATGGAACAAAGAGGAGAGCAAGGATTGCAGCGACAATGGCGATGTGAGCGGATTGATCAAAATGGACACGTTTTTGAACGAAGATCAAGACGGTGAGGAAGAGAGATAAGAGAACAGTGACACAAAGGAATTGAACGAAAACTCTGAATTCATTTGGGTGTTTTACGAATTTGATTTCTCGGATTGTGTAGACGAAGAGCAAGGAGATTAAAGAAGGGAACCAAGCGATTAGAAGAACAAGAGATTTTGTATCGTGGCCGTAAATAGCGATGTAAAGTTGGGTCATTATGGCTCCACTTAGGCCCACGAAGCCCTTTAGAAGGCCCAACATTACTCCTCTCCTTTCTGGAAAGTTCTTCACGCACGTGACTAGCACTCCTGTTCCATTTCAAGAAAAATATTGGATTAGAAAATTCCATTTTTTAGAGTGTAAATAAAATTAATTTGCATTACCTGTATTAGCAAAATTCTGAGAATTAGCTCCAACCATAATGTAAAAGCAAAAGAAGGCGACGGTGGGGCGGACAATTTTTCCGGTAATGGCTTGCCAAATCTTAAAGTATCCGATAAAATTAAAGGCGGCGCCGATGAGAAGAACCAACCAAGTGGGCGCCACCTCCGCCATAAGTCCGGCAATAACGCCGACATTGGATCCCAAATCTTTATAAAACCCAATTTTGTTCAATGTCGTTTGATCACATTGGAGCGTCGTTTTGATGTCTCTAGAGTAATAAGCAAACAAATAAACTCCACCGGCGCCGGTCATTACAAGGAACGAAGCGAAAAGCGAAAACCACCGTCCGACCACCACTTGCTGGACAAAATCCGCCAATTCTCCGCTCCCAATTCCGCCATTGGACCTGTGCCCTGCTGCTACAGCCATTTTTATTCTTTTAAAAAAAGTTATTTGATTTCTTTACAATTCAATTTAATTTTTAATTAATCTCATGTTTATATATATATATATATATATATATATATATATATGAATTGTAATGGATAACAAATATAACAAAGTGTAGTTGAAAATAACAGTTAGTAAAAACTAATTAATTAAACAGAAACCTTATAGGAATATGGAATTTGTGATGAACACTAACATTCCCTCCTAATGACTAATTTTGGTTTCAAGTTCATCTGATTTTTGTTATTTTGTTCTTAAACAAGTTAGAGGAAATCAGAGAGAAATTTGTTTGTAATTTGTGTTTTGCAAATAGGAACCACAAAAAAGCAAATTGAAAACCAAAAAAAAAAAAAAAAAAAAAAAACCCAAAATAAAACTAATAATAATATATAATATATATAGCAAAGTTTTACTTTTATCGATGACAATACTATGAAATTTTGCTATAATTTGTTGATATTTTCAATAATTTTGTCATTTACAATAATTCTTCAATTTTAAATTGTGCAACATGTTTTTTTATATATTATTTAAAATTTAAATTTTGCAATGTGTATAGTCATAATTTTAAAATTTTAAATTGTGGGATATTTATTTTTATATATTACTAATTTGGCATTTGGCATTTTTCATATTTATATATTATAATAATTTGAAAATTTAAATTTTGCAATACATATATTTATATATTATTATCATTTTGAAGGTTAAGAATCCAAATTTGGACACAACAATATTGAGGGAAATTTTGCATTTGAAGTTCAATTGATCTTAGCCAAAAGGTCAAGAATGGTAAAACTCAATATTAAACTTTAAAAAACAAAAGAAAAAATTAAGAGAAATGCAGCATGTAAATCCAAAACCAAAATTGGTTGTTGAACAACTTTTTGTTTCTATTTCCTTTTTCCACAAGTAAGAAACAAAAGTAGTTAATCATTATCTGCCATTTATAAATTCTAATTCAAGTCACTTGAACCTAATAAATAACACAAAAATTCAAAATGAAAACGTTACTAAACGAAACTTAAACTTTCACTTGGATCAAATTGCGCATTAGAGAGATGACATTGTATTGTATGACGCATCGGGGCATGAAGACATCGTTGCTTGGGCTCCTCCACGACCAACCGGTGGTATGCTTTGTTCATGTCGGAACAAGTTAAAGGGATCCACTTTAGTTTTTACTTCGACCAACCTATCAAAATTCTCCCGGCCAAAATACTTCAACCCCCAAAC
>JBBPDJ010000004.1:2292874-2317958 GCA_037974625.1 Cucumis cinereus
CCATCGTCTTTAAAATGGTTTTAATGATTTTTATTAGAGTAATGACCTTGGGTTAAGGTTAAAAACTTGGGGCGTTATAGGGCAAAAGGGTAAATTGTTAATTTTGTTAAACAAATTGAGAAATTCTAAAGAAACAATAGCAGTTGGAACATCCGGAGGTTTGTTTGCACAATTTCAAGTCTGATCTTCGTTAGCGACTGATATTGTGAAGAAACAGTCAGAAGATGTTAATTTGACAGAAGTTAATTGAGAGGTCTCAGCAAAGCAATAAGTAGAGTTTGGGTTAAGGTCTAATGGCACCATTGTAAAACAAGGAAGATTATGTGTTTCAAATATTAAAGAACTCAAAGATGATATATTAGAAGAAGCTCATAGCTCTGGACAAGCCATGCATCCAGGCAGTACCAAGATGTACAGAACTTTAAAGAAAACGTATTGATTGTCTGGAATGAAATTAGAAATTGCTGAGTATATTGATAGATGTCTGATCTGTCAACAAGTTAAACATGTATGTTAGAGGCCAGGAGGACTTTTGAATCCACTTCCTATACCTGAATGGAAGTGGGAGCATATCACTAGGGATTTCTTATTCAAATTGCCTCGCAGTTCTAGCAGATATGACGATATATGGATAATCATTGATAGACTCACAAAGACAGCACGATTTATACAGATCAAAGCAACATTTATATTAGATCAGCTAGCTACGCTATATGTTGATAGAATTGTGAATAAGAATGGAGTTCCCGTCTCCATTGTGTCAGACAGAGATTCGAGATTTACATCGAAGCTCTGGCCAAGTTTGCAAAGAGCAATGGAAACTAAGTTACCATTTAGCACAACTTTTCACCCTAAAAAAGATGGATAGTCAGAGAGAACCATCCAGACGCTTGAGGATATGTTGAGAGCATGCGCCCATAAGTTAAAGGTAATTTGGATACTCATTTATCATTAATGGAATTTGCTTATAATAACAGTTATCATTCTAGCATTAGAATGGCCCCATATGAGGCATTGTATGGTAGACCTTGTAGAACTCCAGTATGTTGAAATGCGATAGGTGAACGAAAATTGATCGGTCTTGAGCTGGTTCAAATGACAACAAAAAATGTAAAGTTAATCAGAGAAAATTTTAAGACAGCTAAAGATCGTCAGAAAAGCTAAGCTGATGTGCGACGAAAAGATTTGAAATTTGAAGTTGGAGATAGAGTTTTCTTAAAGTTTTCCCCATGGAAAGGTGTCCAACGATTTGGGCGAATAGGTAAGTTAAGTCCTAGATATATTGGATCTTACCAGATTACGGGAAGAGTAGGACCACTAGCTTATGGACTGGAGTTACCAACAGAACTTGCAAGAATACATGATGTTTTCCATGTGTCTATGTTAAGAAAGTATGTTCAGGATCCTTCGATTGTGTTGCCAGAGCAACCAGTTGCGTTAAAGCAAAATTTGTCTTACGAGAAAGAATCGATAAAGATCCTTGATAGGAAAGAACAAGTAATTTTAGTTGTAATACCTGATCTTTGTATTTCAAGTTGGTTGTTGTAAAATATTAATAAAATAATGAAAGGATATTTTAGTAATTTTAGTTTTTTATAAAAAAAAATGGCAAAAGGGTCATTTAATAATTGTATAACAATTGGGTGAAAGAAATGCTTAACCATTCTGTTTTTATGCTTTAATGACGGAGGATGATACTTATCATGTTTTAAAAAAAATTACTAAAATATCGTTTCATTTTTTTAATAATACTTTTACAACAACCAACTTGAAATACAAAGATCGAGTATCACATGGAACACTGTTTCTCTTCTGTCCCACTATTAAGATATGGTGGGATAAGTTACATGTTTAACGAGGTTGGCAAATTAGCAATCATAACTTGAGCTCTCTTTGTCATGATATTTGCTCTTTTAATCTAGCTAATAGAAAGGGGATCATCATCTTCAATGATTTTGTGGTTGTGCTTTGGTCTATTTGTCTTGAACGCAACAACTAACGAGCAATTGTCATCAATATTTGGGAGGACATTTGTAAACTGATTGGATGTTGGTTTAATAGTCATCCTCTCTTCTACAACTCCGACCTGACCACTATAGCTCTTAACCTTATTGCTTTCTTTTAGATGGTTGGCTTTGTTCTCTTTATTGAGCTTATCTCTAGTCATTCTTTTGGACATTATCGTGTACTTCCTTGATTTTATTGAATATACATTGAAGTGAGGATGACGGGGTGCTAAGGGGGTGCCCACCTAGTAGAGATGCTTAGGTGCACCTACTTATCCTATCTCTTTTCAAAAACAAAAAAAAAACAAAATTACCCAAAAAAAATCCAAATTGCATACACAACCTCATAATTAGTTATGTTAAAAGATATACATTTACAAATATAACAAAAGGACCTAACTTATTTACAAATAAACCAATATTTTACTTTCTATCTGCGATAGATCGTTATAGACTCATATAGACATTTATCACTTTAAATATGAACACTGATAGAAGTCTATCTGAGTCTATCACTGATAGAAAGAAAAAATTTGTTATAGTTGAAATAGGAGTTTACCCTTTAAAACAATTTCTATAAAAAATAACATATATGTGAAAACTTCTTTATAAAAGGAATCAAAATTAATAACCAAATACACAATATGGAAGGAAATTAAATAATTGAATCTAGTGAGAGAAATTTCATGTAGATCAATACTATATAAAACAGTGGCATTGGCTTAGTTTCAATCAACAAAGAAATTAATTTATAATTGCTTCCTCCATTGCCAATCGACCTTCAAATTTCCTTTGTATGGTTTGTATTCCTTTTCTTCTCATTGCTGGTAATGGGATTTAAACTCTTATTATATAGGGTGACATTTATATTTTTCTTTTACATTACTCTTTCTTTTTTTTAAAAAAAATTAATTGTTACTATTTAAGAAGTAAAAGATATTGTATCAACTGGCGAATTAAGTATAGGCCTAGGGGGCTCGACCTCCCCCTCAACTTTATGCTATAAATATATATATACATAAAACTTAAAAAATATTAATACCATAAGATAGTCTAGTAGTAAAATTGTCTTTCAAACCCCTTTAGGCCTAGGTTCAAGCCCCACTGTTTACATTTCTTTCCAAATTATTTTTATTAAACTATAAAGCCTCTGTCACCTAAATTTCTTAATCCGCCTTGTATCCTAGTATTCGTAAAAAGCAACATATCATTATCGAGAAATTTATTTTGGATTTTAGAAATTTGGACCCAATATTCTTCTGGTTATGTTTAAAAAATTAAAAACAAGAATATCACAAGAAATGCCACAAATTTAAAAGTCTCTAAAAAAATTAAAAAATGAAAATAAGAAATGAGAACTGAACTATTCCACAAACCCTAAACCCCATGTCTTGAAGGTGTCAACCCCTATTGGTCATGTAATCCATCACATGCTTGCCAAGTTGCCTATAAATAATGACATTTGGTGGATGTTGTAAGACACGCACACTGGGAGGGATGCCAAAGAAGTTGGAGAAAGTGAAGAATTTCATAATTTTCTAATTTTCTAATTTTGTTATATTTATTTTAATATTATATTTTCTCAATATCCATGTTTGTGTTGTGCCTCACTTTTAAAACATTTATAAAATTTCCATCATGTTTATTTTGATAATTAAAGATTTTTTAAGGAAAAGAGTGTTGGATATAGTGGTAATGACATGACTTTCATTCATAGAGGATGAAAGTTGAATCTTTCACTCCAATACTTATTCTACTCTATTCTAAATCTTCATATAATTGAAACTATATTTTCAAATAAGAATTAATAGCTCATGTTAAACATAACATTTTCAAAATCACTTTCAAATTGTAGGGTCAGGCCTAGGGCTAACATACTCTCATGTTAAAATATGAATTGGCTAGACAATCTCTTTTCTTAATTATGTTAGTAAATTATCCTCACCAATTATCTTCTAAAATAATTTAAAAATGTCAAAATTGGTTGAGATATTCTAGCATTTTATTTGTGAATTCTCAATATGTTATTAATAGATATTCTCAAATATTTGAAATGTAGTTAAAGATATTTTAACATTTCTTTAAGGATGATCATACGGGAAAAGGAAAAGGAATATACGAGCGATCTTGATATTGAAGCTATGAGGATTGTGGTTTAACTCTTCCAATATATGATATGTAAAGTCTCTTGGCAGAATATATTGTTGATTATCCAGTTGATGACTTTGTGAAGAACAGTGTTAACAAGAGTTGTATAAATTAGAGGGAGCCTATCACCTATTTGTATCTTTTAGTATTCATTCAAGGGGAGCCTGAGGACTGAAGATGCATAGACAAACTTATGACAATATTATCAAGGAGATACTTATGTCTATCTTGTATTTACTAAGCATATTTTGTTTAAGTCAAAATTAGTTTATCGTTGCTACATTGTAAGCTAAAAAAAGTCTTGTTTAATATTGAAGTATTATTCTTAATTGGACATCTAGCCCCACAGACGTAGGTGGTATCTACCAAACTGGGTTACTAATATTTGCTATGTTGGTTTGATTTTTTCTCATTGCATCTTAAGTTATAACTCAAGTTATTAGCGTCGTAGCTAATAAGATATTTCCTGGTCAATAGAACTCATATTCTTTTTCAATTAGTATTAGAGTGGCTTCTGGTATTTTCTCAATAATGAATGCAATTAGAGAAGGTAGTTCAACTACTAGACCTCATGTTCTAGATGGCACCAACTATTCCTCTGGAAAGCTAGCTAGGATGACCGTCTTTCTCAAATCTATTGATAGCAAGACCTGGAAAGTTGTTCTAACTGGCTGGACACCTCCCTCAAACACTGGAGAAGATGGTGTTGTCACTCCTAAACTTGAGAACAGTTGAACAGAAGATGAAGATAATGCAACTCTTGGAAACACACGAGCTTTGAATGCTATAGTCAACGACGTTGACAAAAAGAAATTTCGGCTTATCAATACTTGTACTTCTGCTAACTAGGCTTGGGATATCCTAGTTGTTGCTCACGAGGAAACTTCAAAAGAAAAGAGGCCTCGTTTACAGATCCTCACCTCGAAGTTTGAGGCTCTTAAGATGATGGATGATGAGACTATTTTAGATTATAATGTTAGGGTGCTGGATATTACTAATGAGTCATATGCTCTTGGTGAGAAATCATCCGAAGAAAAATTAGTCAAAACGTTCTACATTCACTACCAAAGAGATTTGATATGAAAGTCACTACAATTGAATAGGCGAATAATATATTTCTACCATGAAGATGGATGAGCTCTTTGGTTCTCTGCTGCCCACTTTTGAATTAACCTTCAGTGATTACACTAATAGGGAAAGTAAAAGAAAAGAACTTCAATCTGTATCTAGCGAAGAACCTATTACTGGTAAAGATAAGAAAACAGAAGAAAATTTGGCTGACTTTATAACTCTTTTGACTAAACAATTTTCAAGAATATTCAAGAAGTTTAATAAATGATCAGGAGCTCATGGACAAAGTCAGGGAAATGTGAACATGCCTAGACTCTTAAACTCATTAACCAAAAAGAGATAAGTTTAAGGGGAGGAAATAATCAGCCACAAAGAAACAATAGTAACTTTCGATGCAGAGAGTGTGAATGGTTCGAACATTATTAATATGAATTCTATCAGAAAAGCAATCAATGAAAAAGCTGTACTTGGAACTCCTACCTTGAAATTTAAATCAGATATTTTCTATGGAGAATGTTAAACAGGAAAGCAAGTCAAATTCTCTCACAAGAAGACTAATCATTTCAGCACAACAGGAGCCCTTGAGTTGGTACATATAGATCTGATGGGCCTCATGCAAATTGAAAGCTTGGGAAGAAAGAAATATGTGTTTGTGTGTGTTGATGATTACACTCGACACACTTGGGTTCGATCAGAGAAGAATTTGATAGCTTCAAAGTTGGCAAGGGCTTCTGTTTACAACCATATAGAGAACAAGGGAGAAATGTTGTTCGTATTAGGAGTGATCGTTTAAAGAAATTTGAAAATGAGCATTTAATGAGTTTTGCTGCTCAGAAATAATCTTTCACGAATTCTCTGCTTCAGTCACACCTTAACAAAATTTAGTGGTAGAAAGAAATAACAGAATTCTCCAAGCAATGACACTGGCTATGAAAGTACCTATATATTTCCAGGCAGAGGTAGTAAACACTGTTTGTCACATTCATAATCGTGTGTCTCTATGTGAAGGTACCACAAAAACTAACTACAAACTCTAGAATGGAAAAAATCCTAATGTTAGATACTTCCATATCTTTGGAAGCATTTGTTATATTCTTGCAGATAGAGAACATCATAGAAAATGGACTCAAAATCAAATGAGGGTATATTTATGGGATATTCAACGACTAGTCGAGCGTTTAGAGTGTTTAATAAAAATGCTCATACTGTAATGGACCATTAATGTCATAGTTCATGACTGGTCTGTCCCTAGAGAAACTCCAGATGAAAAAGAGTCTGATACTTTTCACAAAAAGAAAAAGTCTTGTGTCACAGCTTCTTTGAAGAACATACACTCTCTACACACCTGATGTCAATAGCTCCAAGCATGATTCTGTTGATTCAGAGAATGAGTGCACATCAGAGCAAACAGTAGAAGCAGACAGTGAAGTTTCTTTTTCAATATCTTCAGAGGGTTCAGAAAAATCACCCTTCAATTAACATAATGGACAATCTAGATTCAGGGATCATTACTCGAAGGGAAAAAAAGATTGACTATGCTAAGATGATTGGAAATGTTCGCTTTATCTCATCTGTTGAACCCACAAATGTAACTTAAGCACTGAAAGATGAGATTTGAGTGAATGCAATGCAAGATGAATTACTTCAATTCGAGAGAAATCAGGTCTGGACATGGTTCGTAAACTAGGTAATGTTAACGTTATTGGTACCAAATGAGTGTTTAACAATAAAACATATGAGTCTGGAGTTATAACAAAAAACAAGACAAGATTAGTGGCTCAAGGTTATAATCAAGTGTAAGGAATAGAGTTTGATGAAACATTTGCCCATGTAGCTAGAATGGAAGCTATCCGTCTGTTACTGGGTATCTCGTGTCTTCTCAAGTTTAAATTATATCATATGGATGTGTAGAGTAATTTTCTTAATGGATATTTAAATGAAGAAGTCTTTATTGCTCAACCCAAGGGGTTTATTGATCCCACTCATCCTAATCACATGTACAAACTTTAGAAGGCATTATATGGTCTTAAACAAGCTCTTCGTGCTTGGTATGATTGATTGACCAGATTCTTTTCTCTAAAGGATTATTTACGTGGAAGCATTGACAAGACTCTATTCACTAAACAAAATGGGGATCAGTTCATTATAGCCTAAATCTATGTTGATGAAATTATCTTTGGTGGATTCCCTTATTCTATGGTTGATGTGTTCATTCAACATATGAAGTCTGAATTCGAGACGAGTATGGAGGGAGAAGAAACATACATACTGGGATTACAAGTCAGAAAAATTTGTTGATGGTATCATCATTTCACAAGAGAAGTATGCTAGGAATATGGTTAAAAAGTTCGTTTTGGACAAAACACAACCAAAAAGCATAGCAGGTGCAACACATGTAAAGGTATCCAGAGACACTGACATTCTTCGTATAGATGAAAGTGATGGGATAAAAATCCATCACAGCGGAAGAATTACGGAACCATTCAAAATTTTAATTCGAAAAAAATTAAAATACTAATACATTGAAAAAAAAAGTACAGGAACATTCTAGGCTAAGCATGCTTTTATAAACAAAACTACCGAGAAAAAAAAACTCACCCTCGTTGAAGACTCTGAATTCTACAAAAACTTCAAATTATTGTCACCACCACTAGGAACCTCTCCTATTATCTGAGTAATGGAGGTTGAATGATTGTAGGAACCCACAGGGATTTACTTTGGGAATTTTTGTAGAAAATATTGAGAGAGTTTTCTTTTTCTTTGCAGACCTTCTGCAATTTGGACGTATGGTTTTTTTTTTCAGTCGTACTGCCCTTCCCCTTCTTCAGGATGATGATAAAGAAGTTAGAGATAATATTGGGAGAACGTGGGAGCATTCCACGATTTCCAAAAAAATAACTCATGTAAGGGAGTTATTTAATTTAATTTTAATTAAATTAAAATAAAAATAATTAAGTAATTAATTAATTAAAATTAATTAAATAATATTTAATCAATATTTCATTTAAATGAATATCTCTCACATAACCTATAGTTTTAATTTAATTAATTTAATTAAATCTCATTAAACTAAACTATTAATTAATTGCCTAATTAATTAATTTCTAAATTAAATATCTTATATTTAATTTAGTCCATATTTGAATTATATTCAAATATTACATTCTCTCATAACCTAGAGTTTTAATGTGTATCATACACGTATTAAGTTTAATCTATAGTTTTAAAATGAATTTAATTCATATTAAATAAATATTTAAACTCATTCAAATATTTTATTCTCACATTAATTAATTTTGAATCACATCCAAAATCAAAATTTATATTATAAAGTTTATTTAAAATATAAACTTTATCTTATAATGTATCACCATACATTAAATTAATTCCCTTAGTCAATTTGAACATTTCAAATTATACCCAAGATATTAACCTCATCACACTTTACGAGCTACGAAGAGGAGACCTCATGAACCTACATATCAGAAGCTACAACGATATGAGATCAATTGGCTAAACTCATTAACCACATTAATCAATATTTCTTAATTGTGTGTACACTCCACTAAAGACTCACAGCTGAACTCTTTTCACTGTAGATATATGTCTGTGTCCACGGATGTAGACCAATAGCAGCAAGTTAGTCCTTCACAAGTGTTCGTAACTTCCAGTTGGGTCAAATTACCGTTTTACCCCTAGGTTACTTCTTGGTCGTTAAATATCAATGCTCGTCTAATGAACAACCTGCTTATTGTCCAACCAATAAGCAGAAATTCCTCTTGGGCCATAGAGAGGGTAGGGCCTTTGTTCAAGTCTTGAAGACACCAATTAAAAGAACACTCATCTACTTACCCTAAAGTCGGGAAGGAGTTAATTCCATTTTGTGTGATTATGTTTCTAGCTCCCCACTTTGTCTTGTCCCCAAAATGGTAGGCTTATTGAATCGACAAACGGGTCACTCTCACCCATACAAATGAAAGAAAAATTTCTCGTGAACAGGAGTTCATAATACACTCAGGATTAAGACTAAGTTACCTAGGTCATCCTATTTGAAATACACTTGGTCTTGTCCCCAAACTACTATTTCGTGATCCTGACTTATGCAAACTCATTGCATAGGATACCCCCACATGCGTGTCACCTACACAAACACATTAGAGCATTGTGTTTACATCAAATACAAAATGGGCCATATCCATAATGTTACTAGGATAAGGCAGCCTTATCCTTATACTATAGACCCTTTAACTTGTATATCGAACATTTATCCATGTATGTCTCCACATACTATTCAAGACACATAAAGCAGCTTAAGATGTTAGTTTATTGGTTTTGGGTTAATTAGACAAAAATAAATAATAACTATTCATTGAAATTGAAATAATAACTCTTTTTTAATAACGGTCAATAATTTATATTTACTATATACGAGTTTTAGGACATAAAATCCAACAGAAAGTACCTACAAGAGTATGATAAGGAGCCTTCTTTATCTGACGAATAATCGACTGGATATATCTTATGTTGTGGGTGTATGTGCACGCTACCAATCTGAACCCAGAATGTCTTACCTAACCTTAGTAAAGCGAATTATGAAATATCTCCTTGGAACTACACACTAATTCTTCGCTTGTAGGTTATTGTGATGCAGATTGGGTATGGTGTTTTGAAGATAGAAAGAGTACCTCTGGTGGTAGTTTCTTTTTAAGGAATAAACTCATTTCATGGTTTAGCAAAAATCAGAATAGTGTTTCGTTATCCACGGCTGAAGTCGATTACATAGCAACAAGAAGCAGTTGTGCACAACTTGTATGGATAAAGCAAATATTAAGAAAATGCGCAGTTGATTAAGAAGTCATGACTTTCTATTGTGACAATATGAGAGCCATTAATATCTAAAAAAATCCATTTTAGCATAGTCGGATCAAACATATTGACATCAAGCATCACTTTATACGTGATATTGGTTAAAGTAGGGTGATTACACTTCAGCATGTTCGTACTACTACACAATTAGCTGACATTCTAACCAAGCCTTTTGATGTTGATACCTTTAGTATCTACGAGCTGGCCTAAACATTTGTAAATCTAGTTCTTAACTCGGTTTATTCAAGGAAGGTTGAGTATTTGAGTTATGTTTGGGTCTAATTAAATGAATATCAACTGAAGTGGCCTAACAAAATGTATGAATTATTGGATGAGTGATTTAAGTTAAAATTCCATTACCATATTCTTTTTCCTGTATTTATTTTGCATTCTGAAAAATGATGTGAGGGATTCTTTTTTTAAAATTTTGCACTCGGCGTCCCTTCTTATTCACCTGTGTTTTCTTGAAATTGTTTGGGGTTCTTGACGCCAAACAGTAATTTTTGTTGGAAGATCGTGTGTATCATTTTCTTACTCTATGTGGTCCTCAGTGGTATAACTATTAACTATGGTGTCGACATGAAAAGATTCTTACTATGAAGTTGATGCACCCAGTACACAACCTCGCGAGAATGCCCATGGCGTACAGATGTGAGCACCTTCGTCTTCCTCATTTAAAACTAGAAAGGTTGGATCGTCTCGAGTGTCTTTTCGTCCTCTTGATACTACAGCTGATGAAGGTACCACTTTTCTTGAGATTCCTAATACCGTTGGTGATGATGTTGTGACTGACCTAGATAATATTGTTAGAGATACACATTTGCATGAGTTAGCTTCAGTCTTTGTCGCTACAACTACAAAACCTATCTTAGTTACAAATGTTAGTGACTCTCTGGTTAACACTTATATACATAATGATGGGCCTTTTGATGTTCCTCTGAATGATCCTATTGTCACTGACCATCAATCTAGTTCCCCCACTCTTGATATGCACCCTAATTATTAGTTACAAATGTTAGTGACTCTCTTGTTAACACTACTTCTATTATACGAAACTGCTACATACTTAAGGGTTTGTTGTTAATATTACGGCTTCTATGAAGGTAGTGAATGATGAAATCCAAGACTTATCTAATGTTCAAACTGAAACAACTAAACTTATGACATGTAATGATGATGTGTGTATCACTAAATTCATTAATACAACCAAACAGGTTTATGTGCCTTCCTCCAGTATAGGCACTAAGAAATCTAAAAATAAAGGGAAGCAATCTACTATCGACCCTTTTGCACTTAAGGTGTCCAAAGGTCCAAAATATGTTTCTACGAAATTAGGAAGACGAAAAGATTCACCCAAATGTCCTGCCTGTTCCTATTGATGTAGTCTCCTTCCACTGTGAAGACAATGTGGCAAAGTGGAAAGTATGTTGTGTAGAGGAGAATAGCTGATGAGGTAAATATCTCAGATAAGCATGATTCCTGTATTGAAATTATGGATCTGATCAATCGGGCTAGTCTCACCAAAACAATCTCTCCAGTAGGCCCTCTCTATACCCAATTAATTCGTGAGTTGATCATGAGTATCAGCAGATTCATGTGCGTGGACTATGTTTTGATCTTTCAACTGTAGCCATCAACCAATTTCTTAGGCTTCCAAGCACGTCAGCTCTCCACCTCTGCCTCTTTAATGGAAAGTCATGACCACGGAGCTGACTGGTGGAACTATAACTTCCTGACCTTCCTCTAGACATCTTTCGACTGCATCATTGAGTATTAAGTATGTCATTCTTCACAAGATGAGCATTGCTAACTGGATTCCATCCACTCATGCCTCTAGTGTATCCACAGCTCTTGGACATCTTATTTATGAAATTGGCATAGGTGTGACAGTTAATGTGTGAGAGCTTGTTTTTTCTCAACTAGCTCGTCATGTTGAGTCTTAAGGCTTGCAGATTCTTATTTATTTTTCCCGATTGTTGTGTGGGCTTATGATCTCTAAAAATTTGAATGTGCTTACGACTCATGACCTCCCTTGAACTTCTCTTAAAGTGTTGCAACTTAGTTTGCGACTATTCCAAGGTGCACATGTTCCTGATATTGTGCACTCCATGCATGCCCTGTGTCCTAAGGACGATGTTGCTCATGAAGACATTCAGACTCCCGACGATGGTCTGTTGCACCCTCCTTGTAACGCCTCAAACTTTCAACCTTAACTCGAGGTCGTTACTTAAAGAAGAACTCATAATCTTTACAAAATACAACAGAAACATTTGTCAATAATAAAAACATGAACACAGGGGAAGCGTTTGTCAAAAAAGACCCCAAACACATGGTCACTTGTCCATTCTGTCGGTCGCCGATTTCCTCATACTTACCTAAAAAGTAAACAAGAAAAGGATGAGTATAAAAATACCCAGTAAGGAACCCACTAATGGGCCCATTAGGTTAACTTTTAACTTCTTATTAGATTGTACTCAACGATACACAGTCAAATAGTTTGGTAGAAACACCCATACAGCCCAATGCTAGGGTCGTCCTAGCAAACTTGTGGGGCCACCTACAAAAGCAGCTATCATCCCAAATACGGAGTACAACTTGACTAATAGATAAAGTTAACAGATACCATATTTCCAAAACATGCAATCTTAGTCCAAAACATTCATAAGCCCAAATATGAAGTTTAATACAGAAATGAGAACTACAAACACCCCACACCTTTATCATGTTTTATTATTGTTCCATAGCAAACCACAAAGACATACACACCACACAACCCCATTGGTTTTTCCATAACAATGTGTCCTAACAGATCAACACATAGCCATTCGGTTCATCTCAACATAGATAACCCATCACCAACATCTAACTCAGGAGTTAGTCCATTCAGTTAACTCAATCCATAACCTTCACCAGCAGTTAACTAAACCGTTTAGTTAACTCACCATATAATTCAGTATCAAGCAATTCATCACCTAACCAAACATGTCATGTCAGCGTACCACACTGTTAAGCTTGACATACGGGTTATGCTTTGACACTTAATAACTCGATCAGCAAGGAAACCATAAACAGACAGTTCAACATAAACATATCCTCTTGTCCACTAGGTGACCATTAACTCTCTCTAGTAACCCGTACTTTACGACACACAGTCAATTGGTTTAGTAGGAACGGTCATGTCGGAGCAATACCCCACACAGGCTTGCTAACCGACTCTACTAGAACAATACGCCACACAGGCTTGTTAACTGGCCCTGTCAGAGCAATACGCCACACAGACCTGCTATCTGACCGTGTCGAAACAATACGCCACACAAGCTTATCAACCGACTATGTCGAAACAATACGCCACACACGCTTGTTAACTGGCCCTGTTAGGCAATATGCCACACAGGCTTGCTATCTGACCATGTTGGAACAATACGCCACATAGGCTTGTTAACCGACCCTCGTGACAATACGCCACACAGGCTTGCCACACTGATCCACAACCAAGTACATAGAGTCTTTAGGTAAAGTCAACAGACATCATATCCAACAATGTCCACAATTAAAATGTAAAGCAGTTACATCCATAACCCTATTCCACATGGTACAGTTAACCTTCTTTACAAATTTCACATAGTATGAAAGGGCATGCATAAACACCACACAATTAATCATACAAATGCCCATTCATCATAGCGTAATATAACCAAAGAATCCAATCGCCACATAACCAACATCACAACCATGAGGCACAGTGTTATAATTAAGGTGTCCCATAACATCCATAAAACATAACCATAGTAGAGAGATTTCACAAAACAAGCGATCCAATCCATCTTCCACACCTTATGCACCTAAGGTGTGGATTCAGTAGAGTATCCCTTACTCATCCAATTTTAATTAATAATTCTCCATCAAAATTATTAATTAAAATAACTTAAATTTGTTACCTAATCAATCAATACATTTATCACATAATCAAGCAACCTAAATGTCGCATAAATAATCTTACTGTCATGTAAATATCCTTATCGAGGAACCAGTAGTAAGTCCCTTACCTCAAGGTGTCGATAATACTTTTGCTTGAGTTTCTCTCTCAAATTGATCCTATACATAAAACATTTAATTAATAATTTTTTCGTAAAAATTATTAATTAATTTTTACTTTAATCCATCGATAAAATATTTTATACTTACCAATTGGTTGTCGAATTCAAATCCAATTCGTAAGAAAAATTCTACGAATTAATTCCTCAATACAGCTCCCAAGTCAAATCTATACATAACAATTTAATTAACAATTTTTTCATAAAAATTATTAATCAAATTTACGCTTCTAAGTAGTTCTTTAATCTTACTGAATCGTTGTGGACGCTGCAATTAATTCGTAGGAGAAACTTTACGAATTAATTTTAACAATAGCCCCAAAATAATCTTCAATTAAACAAGAACAATTTCCAAATTAATTCTTGATTTAACTTTATTTGGTATCGAGAAAAATTCAAAATAAAATACATAATACTTTACCCATATAACTAATGGCGACGACCATGAGCGACAACTGAAAAATCAAATTCGGAAAATTAAACGGCATCGGCAAACGGAGAAGCGTAACGATTGAGTGGAGCAAATGTCAAAAATCGGTGAAAAAAAAAATGAGGGGCGGCGGTTTCTCACATAAAGAATGAAAGGGTTGAAATTTTATTTATTAACTTTCACGCATCACGATGTAACCCTAAAATATATATTTATAAAATAGATAATAATATTAATTTATTATTAATAAATAATATTACTATTATTTTATAAATAAATAATAATAATAATCTTTTATTATTATCTTTTTTCCAAATTCCAACCAAATCAAATGTTTTTTTCCAAATCAAATTAGATCTTCTCTTTCTTCTCCCCAATTATCTTTTGACCAAAATAATTAAATACATATACCCATATATATATATTTAATTTATTAACCAAAATAATTAACATTCCAAAACAAATTAGATCTCAAAATAAATCCAACTCGATAATTTAAGATAATTAAACTAAAATTGTTTTAAATTTTTTGGGATGTTACAATCTTCCCTCCTTAAAAAAACTTTCATCCTCGAAAGTTCTAATCCTCGAACAACTCCGGGTAACGCGCCCTCAGGCCAACCTTTTGTTCCCATGTAGCCACTTTGACTAAGTGATTCCGCCACAAAACTTTTACTAACGCAATTTCCTCTATTGGGGCCTCTTCGGTGAACTGTTAAACTCTTTTTGACATAGACATGATGTACCAATAATAACATGGCATAGGTAGTGATTTCGAACGAACACAAATCGTGTCGTAAGTAGTAATCCCAAAGAAACATAAATCATGGCGTAAGTAGTAATCCCGAAGGAATACAGATCATAGGTAGTGATCCCGAAGGGTCACAAATCATAGCATAGGTAGTACATAGCCTGTCAAAAGAGTAAACGGTTACCCTTCATCTTAGCATGCAATCAACACTCTCGCCTAAGCATAAATGTCAATATCAATAGCTTTTCAATATCCTCATTGTGTCCTTACAGTACATAGCTCATAAATTCATTCATCAATCAATAGTATGATTTTATCGTACCATGTAACTAAACATGTTCATCAATTTTCCCATTTTGAGTGTCCTACTCAAGGCTATTCTAATAAAAGAATCACTTACCTTAGAGTCACGGTAAGATCTTAGCTTCAATATATAGGAACCTTTAATAACATTTGCCTTAATAAACTTTAATCTCGTCTATAAATATACGGCTTAGTGGGACAAAGTTTATTGTAAATCAACTAATCTCATTCTCCAAGGTAAAACACAACATAAACCCTGGAAGTCTCATTTTAACAACTATTTACCAAATAGCGTTCTAATTTCCATCAACAAATTTTAACTCTTTCCACAAACCAATGTACTTCAAATCACTTAAACGTAAACATGTGCTTAGTTCCCTTTTAGCACTACTACGTGGCGATATTTTCTAACCATAACCTTTTTCCATAAGGTTCTCAATCATATAAACAGTCCATGTAAATTTTCAGCTTATATAGACAATGTCATAATCATGTATCCATAATGTATCTTATCAAGAAACCTACCTGGTTAGGACGAAGGAACCAAAGTGGCCATGGGGACGTAAACCATAGACTTACATCGTAAGTCAGTCTGTAGAAGCTAAAAACTGAGCCTCTGATACCAACTGTAACGCCCCAAAATTTTAACCTTAAACCCGAGGTCCTTACTTAAATAAGAACTCATAATCTTTACAAAATACAGCAGAAACATTTGTCAATAATAACAACATAAACATAGCGGAAGCCTTTGTCAATAAAGTCCCCTAACACATGGTCTCTTGTCCTTCCTATTCGTCGCCAGTTTCCTCATACTTACCCGAAAAGTAAACATGAAAAGGGTGAGTATAAAAATACCCAGTAAGGAACCCACGACTGGGCCCACTAGGTTAACTGTTAACTTCTTATTAAACTGTACTCAACGACACCCAGTCAAATGGTTTGGTAGAAACACCCATACAACCCAATGCTAGGGTCGTCGTAGCAAACTTGTGGGGCCACCTACAAAAGCAGCTATCATCCCAAATACGGAGTACAACTTGACTAATAGATAAAGTTAACAGCTACCATATTTCAAAAACATGCAATCTTAGTCCAAAACATTCATAAGCACACATATGAAGTTTAATACATAAATGAGAACTACAAACACCCCACACCTTTATCATGTTTTAGTGTTGTTCCATAGCAAACAACAAAGACATAACACCACACAACCCCATTGGTTTTTCCATAGCAATCTGTCCTAACAGATCATCACATAGCCATTCAGTTCATTTCAATATAGATAACCCATCACCAACAGCTAACTCAGGAGTTAGTTCATTCAGTTAACTCAACACATAACCATCACCATCACCAACATTTAACTAAACCGTTTAGTTAACTCACCATATAATTCTGTATCAAGCAATTTATCACCTAACAAAACATGTCATGTCAACGTACCACACCGTTAAACTTGACATACGGATTATGCATTGACACTTAATAACCCGATTAGCAAACAAACCATAAACAGACAGTTCAACATAAGCAGATCCTCGTGTCCACTAGGTGACCATTAACTCTCTCTAATAATCCGTACTTTACGACACATAGTCAATTAGTTTAGTAGGAACGACCAAGTCGGAGCAATACGCCACACAGGATTGCTAACCGACTCTGCCAGAACAATACGCCACACAGGCTTGTTAACTGGCCCTGTCAGAGCAATACGCCATACAGGCCTGCTATCTGACCCTGTCGGAACAATACGCCACACAGGCTTGTTAACCGACTCTGGCAGAATAATACGCCACACAGGCTTGTTAACTGACCCTGTCAAAGCAATACGCCATACATGCCTGCTATCTGACCCTGTCGGAACAATACGTCATCCAGGCTTGTTAACCGACTCTGCTAGAACAATACGCCACACACGCTTGTTAACTGGCCCTGTTAGAGCAATATGCCACACAAGCTTGCTATCTGACCCTGTCGGAACAATTCATCACACTGACTTTTTAACCGACCCTCGCGACAATACGCCACACGGGCTTGCCACACCGTTCCACCATCAAGTACATAGAGTCATTAGGTAAAGTCAACAGACAGCATATCCAACAATGTCCACAATTAAAATGCACTACTAGAAAAATAGGATTACTTGACACTTTTAATTTTACATTACTTGACGGTTTATGAAAAACTATCAAGTAATGTTAAAAATCGTCAAGAATAAACAAAATACAAAAAAATGAAGATTTTCTTAAAAATTTTTTCAATACTTGACAGCTTTTACCTGTCAAGTGCAATTATTTTTTTTGACAGGTTTTAGCCGTCAAGTAACATGGTTTTAATTAACTTTTTTCGCAAAATGTAATAACGGTCTTGAAAACAAATGAAACCCTTTTTCTGATTTCTAAACTTCACGATCTCCCTCTCCTACTTCACGATCTCCCTCCCTAAATTCACGATCTCCCTCCCTAAATTCACAATTTCCTTCCCTCAACATATTTCCATTATGTCATCATCCATCTCACATGCCTTTCCATTCCCTCTACTTCTCTCTGTGCACAATATTTTCATTACAAAACAACTTTCACCGATCTATCTCACTCCACTGGCTCCCCATCTCCACGAAACCCACACTAAAACGACTGCTGCGACGACCAATGACGACGGATGACGGCGACCCACGGCTAACGGTGTGGCTAATGATGACTTCGACGTAAATGGCTTCAAACTAATTAGGACCATAGTTTTATATAGGCTCATTGTGATTAGGGTTTGTATGGTCAATAATTTCAGTGGGAACAACATGAGTGTGTACGAGGAGAAGTTGGGGCGGTGGTTGAGGATGAGATTCAGCTTCTTTTCATCCTCAAGCTTCCCTTCCAAGTGTCTTGCTTCTTCCATTTTGGCAATTTTCTTTAAAAATTTCGAAGTTATAACTGAAAAATCCCATGGATGCTCCTCTAGACTTCGAGTTGGAAGAGCCACTTCTTAGTTCCAAAGTCGCTCTCAAGAAAAGGTTTCATTCCCCTCAAAATCACACTCAAATCTTTTATTTCATTTTTTTCATTCCAAATGTAGGCTTAGAACATATGTTTAACTTCAAATTGCTCTACTCTTATCTTATTTCTATATTGTTTTTAATTTAAATAGATATTGCACTTTTAATACTAGCGTATTTATTCTATAGTTTTAGTAAATGGGCTTTGACGTTTTTTTTATACCAATTAGGAAAAAGATTATATGGTTAGATGATCTTCTGATTGATCACTACAAGAATAAATGTAAATTGGTTGACAAAGAATCTAAACTGCAAAGGAAGAAAAAGAACTATGATTCAGATGATGATGATGATTTTTCCAAAGAGGCTATAGTGTTCCAAGTTATTGATGAATGGCAAAATAAGGTAAAATAAGCCGACCGAGGCTTAGAATTATTTTGGAGCTTTCTTTAGCCTTCTTTTACTAATGATTGAAGAATGTTTTGTGTAGATGAATCAATTGGGAGGTGAGGAAGATACATCTACCTAGGAGGTTAAAAAATTTTCGAGAGCATGTTTGCGGTTTAACATTACGATTTTCTATATGCTTTTGGTTGTCTCAAATATCTTTATCCGAGAGGGGTTTTTTTGGTGAAAAAGTGAATTGGCTGCATTTCTATGTGTCTAAATTGTAGAAACCCCCCACCAACTTTACAAAGTCCTGAACTTGAAAGTTTCAAGTTTTTGAAAATATTCCTACGTAATGAAGTTAATTCTTTGGTGATTCTCACTGTGGAGAAAGGTGTGCATTTCCTTTATGTTTGAATTCTCCTAATCTCTCTGATCATCTACTTATCCTTTTATCATATATCCCTTACTATTAATGATCTTCTATAATAAATTCATAAAGATAAGATCATTTGGGGCATTCTGAATTCAGATTTGTATTTAGGCTCGACTTGTGAAATCTTGAATAGCAGTCTATTAGTGGTTGATTATTGATATCGTTTTGTGTTTCTTTTGGTTTTTTCTTTTTGTGTGTGCATCCATTTTGAGGAATTGACTTGTGTTTTGTTTTTTTTAGCTTCTTACATTATTTTCTAGTTGAATTTTGTGGATAGTTTAATTTGGATTAGTTATATCTAAAGTAAACTACTGGGTTGGATTTCTTAAGATATTAGGTTGAATGCATTTTGTAAATGCAATATAATTTTGGTGTAATTGAGTTCATGAATGCATTTTCTTACATTATTTTCAGTTTGAGTTTTGATGATTTCTATCAAGTACTTACATTTTGTTTGATTAGTAATGTGACCATACTAATTAATTTTTTTGCAGGTATGAGCCACTGTCTTCTTTGCTTGCAAATGAGTATTTCTTCCATACCTATGGTCCAATATATATCCCTTCTTATGACGTTGTCGCAAGCTTGGTTGCTTTTAAAAATAATAGGTATTTTTGTTTCTTTAAAACTTTTAATCTTTGTGGACCTTTAAGTGTTAGAGTTACCTAATTTCCATTGAAATGTTTTCATTTGGTTCTTTTTACCCATCTTCGATACATAATACTCTGAATACAAAGTTCACTAGTCAGTAGTATTTGTGTCATGGAGATCTTTGAGTTGATTGCTTTTCAAGTTTTATCAACTATACTGGTGTTGAAATTGATCTTCTTGCATTGTTTCTCTTGTTTTTCTGTTGGTCTGCAATTTTTGCTAAGTACAACGTGCATTCATAATTTACTTGTTGTTTTGTTATCAACTATACTAGGTGAGTATTATTGATAGATGTTTGTTTAGTTGTTATACAACAACAATTTGTAAGTACATCATTTACTTTTTTTTCTTAACCTTTCTCTTCTGCTTTTGCGTTACTTGAAATTTTCTTGATATATTTTTTGTTTGGGATTTCAGATTTCACGTTCGTACTTCGGGAGTTAATGGTTCAAAACATATTCTTAAGGAGCTCAAGCATTTACGGAAAGGATCCTCCTATGTCTTGCAGCATTGGTATGTACCCTCCTATCGAACATTCAAATGTTACATTTTAAATATTTATTAAGTGTTCAAATATAAGTGTGGTTGTAGTACAAGAATTCATTTTTTCTTGTCCAATTGCTCTTTATTGGTTATTCTCAGACTTAGAAGGTAATTAATCCCCTTCATTCTCTGTAATTTGATTTGTAGGTGTTTTTCATTCTTTTTACTCATATACTTTTATCATATTTGTCTATTGTGCTTGTTTAGAAATATGTTCTGTTCGATTTTATTTATACGCTGATCCATTTTCGCTTCTTTAGCAAGCTCATATTTGAAGAGGATGATGCACGAGCTAATTGGAGGTCGTCTCCTGGTAGAACATCAAGATCCCCTTCGGGGCCCAGATTCCACTCTGCTGATGCGACCCCCAGACATGGTAGATGATTTTTCTTTGAGAAAATATTGCAGTAGATGATGTAAACCATCTTCTAATATAAAACATTTGTTATTATCCATTATCTTTATTTGTTATTATCCACTATCCAAGAAACTCTTATGTTTCTTTGTCAATTTGTTTCAAGCTTTTGACATGCATATGCAACGTTTGTTAGGTTGCTTCCTTTGTGTATATATTGGTTGATATATCAAGAATGATGTGATTATGGTTGATTTACATTAATGAATGTATACTCTTGGTTCTTATCTTTACACTATATATATAAGGTTTTAGGACTGCAAATACAGGTGCAAAACATGTGCAAATACAGGGTACAATAAATATTAATTTTTTTAAAAAAATTACATCGTACTTGACAGTGAAAAACCATCAAGAATAACGAATTCTTGACAGTAGAAAACCGTCAAAATTAAACTTTTTCTTGTTCTTGACATTGGATTACTTGATAGTGAAAAACTGTCAAGTAAAGTTTTATTCTGGACAGTTTTGCACTGCAAGAAAAAAATGCTTATTCTTGACATTGGATTACTTGACGGATTTAAAACCGTCAAGTAATCCCTTACTTGACAATTTTTCACTGTCAAGTAAACCCTTTTCTGTAGCAGTGATGTAAAGCAGTTACATCCATAACCTTATTCCACATGGTACAGTTAACCTACTTTACAAAATCCACCTAGTATGAAAGGGCATGCATAAATACCACACAATTAATCATACAAATACCCAATCATCATACCACAATATAACCAAAAAATCCAATCGCCACATAACCAACATCACAACCATGATGCACAGTATTATGATTAAGGTGTCTCATAACATCCCTAAAACATAACCACATACAGTTCAACAATAGTAGAGAGATTTCACAAAACAAGCGATCTAATCCATCTTCCACACCTTATGCACCTAAGATGTGGATTCAGTAGAGTATCCCTTACTCATCCAATTTTAATTAATAATTTCCCATAAAAATTATTAATTAAAATAACTTAAACTCATTACCTAATGTAACATCCCAAAAATTTACGATAAATTTAAATTTTATATATCAATTATCTTATTATTTTGTGGTTGATTTTAAATTGGGATGTTTGTTTTGGTTGAAGAAATTGGATTAAGTGTTGAAATAATTATTGGTTATGAATTTGGGTATTATTATTATTTATTTTTATTTAAGCTCCTTGGGACGCGTGAACATCATCATCTTCCCCTCTCTTAACTTCTCTCATGCGCGCAGATCTGCTTTCCAGTTGTCTCACCCGCGCCGTTTCTCCGCCAAGTGCTAGATCCGCATTGAATCCGAGTTGATCCTCCTCCGCGCGTCAGATTTGTTTTTCCTAAGCCCCAGCCACGCGTCGGTTTGCGTCTTAGCCGCATCTTCGTCTAATCGTGCACCGCTGCTTCCCAAGCCGCGAGCCGCAAAGCCACATTCAGATCAGAAACCCAGCCAAGTCGAGCCGAGCCGAGCCTTGTCGAGCCATTTTCTGTCACTTCCTGTCACCGTTGCCACTACTGTTTGTTGGTGTGTTTGGTTCAAATTGAAGATTTCGATCGGAGGTATTTGTGGTACAATCGCCTTGGTTTTCGTCTTGTGTGGTGAGTTTGGAATTGGTTAGTCAAGGGTTAAAATTAATAATTCTTTATGGGAAGAAATTATTAATTAAAGTTTTTGTGTGTTTAGGGTCTATTGGAGGTTACTTCATCTAAGGAATACTTCTACTGAATCCACGTCTTTGGTGAATAAGGTGTGAAAAATGGTTAGTGTGCCTACATCGTGGTGTTAACTTCGAGTTTTTGAATATATTATGTATGGATTATGCATGACCCATCATACTACTAATCTGTGTTATCTGTTGCCTGAGAATTAATTGGTTATTGTGATCACTATGTTATAGATTTGGTTTATTGGATTTGGTTTCAGTTAATTTTACCTAATTAATTTTTTACTTAGTGGTAGAATGATGAGTCAAATAGCAAGCATGTGTGGCATATTGCTCTGATAGGGCCAGTTAACAAGCCTGTGTGTCGTATTTGTTCTGAAGGTCGGTTAACAAGCCTGTGTGGCGAATTGTTCCGACATATCCGTTCTGATAGCAAGCCTGTGTGGCGTATTGCTCTGACAGGGTCAGTTAACAAGCCTGTGTTGCATATTGTTCCGACATGTCTGTCCTTACTCAACCACCTGACCGTGTGTCGTAAAACACAAGTCATTAGAGGAAGTTAACGGTCACCTAGTGGGATCAGTAGTGGGTTTCTTACTGGGTATATTTTATACTCATCCTTTCTATGTTTTATTTCAGACAAAGGTAAGAAAGGACCAACGAGGGACAAGAAAAACCAGTGACCATACCAGGAAGAACCAGGAGAACTTTTTGCTTCCGCTTACGATATTTTTGCATTTTTACGGTTAAACTGTTTTATTTTTACTTGTCGTAACTATTTGGTTTAAAAAACTATTTTTTAGGGATCCCGTTTAGGTACTTTTCTTTTTTATTATTTTGGTTAAGTGCTCGTTTTGATGACCTTTTAAATGTTTATTTTGATTAAATAAAAGTATTTGTTTCGTTTCACTACAAGAAAATCAGCTTTTAGTGGCGCATTAAAAACGTCACTAAAAGTCCAAAAAACGTCGCTAAAAGTATTAGCAACGCCGGGTGTTGCGTCGCTAGGACTGTCGCTGTATCCGCGTAGCTAAAAGTATTAGCGACGTAACCCCCGACGTCGTTAAAACTCTACATTTAGTGACATAGAAGCGTCGCTAAAAAGTAACTTTTAGTGACATATGATTTCGCCACTAATTATTATTTACAGCGACATCCTGCGTATGTCACTAAATATAATACTTTAGCGACAAATATTTTTGTGCCACTAAAAATGTGTCGCTAAAACGCTACATTTAGTGACATAGGAGCGTCGCTAAAAATTAACTTTTAGTGACAAATGATTTTGCCGCTAATTATTATATACAGCGACACCCTACATATGCCACTAAATGTATACTTTAGCGACATATATTATTGCGCCACTAAAAATGTTACATCATTTTTTTAAAAAAAAACCATGATTTACTGACATTATGAAAAACGTCGGTAAAAATATTTTATTAATTAAAAAAATAATACGAAATTTACTATATAAACCTGTTAAAAATTGTAAACATTACAGAAGAACTACGTAAAAAAGGCTTCGCTAATTTGAGAAAGAGTTTGAACTACAACATGATAATTTGAGAAAGAACTAGTTCCAAGTTATAATTATCAAGTTACACCGAGTGATGTACAAAATTAGTTTCAAGGTACCATCTAGGTACCAAAGTTTGCATAACTAGAATTCATACAATAATAATCGTAGTTTTTATAACAAAAAGTCCTACAACATTATTTTTTTCATACAAAATTATAAGATATACCAATAAAAAAACTCTTTACAATTCGGTCCGTGAAGTCAACATCAAAATCCAGGATAGAAGAACAGTTGTGCATCAAATCTGACAAATAAAAAAATGAAATATCAAATGCATATAAGGATAACAATAATAATACTGACTATTTGAACGTGCGTGAAATAACAAAGTATTGCAATGTGCACTTAAAATAACAATAATACTGACTGATAAAAACTAGTATTCTTCTAACAATAAAGCATCACAAGAAATGAAGCTATTGTTCCTCCCAAACACATCACAATTAAAGGAGATAATGTACTACATTACATAAGCAACAAACATTCATTACTATCGGAACAAGCAACAAGCATTCATCACCAACAACAAGCATTCATTGATATAGCAACAAGCAACAAGAAAATGTAATGGTTAGATTCTTCATGGAGTTCTCTTTATAAACAACAAGCAACAAGCATCCCATTACTATAGGAACAAGAAACAAGCATTCATCACCAACAACAAGCAACAAGTTAATACTTTATGCCCAACTTTGTCATTTCAAGTGATATATGCTACTACTCATCATCTTATGTTATATTAATATTTTTGAAAAATAAA
>JBBPDJ010000004.1:2318058-2332776 GCA_037974625.1 Cucumis cinereus
TTGTTGAGGGTTGTTTGTTTGTAGTTGGTGAAAAGAAAGGGAATTAAAAGAGGAAATTGGTATTAATTAGGAAAGAGGATCTTGGATTTTATTTTTGGAAAGAAATAAAATGGTATACGTGATAATAATATTAATTATATTATTATTATTATTTTATTTAATGCACATTGGGAAGCGTGCAATTCATCTTCCCCAATCTTCCTCCTCTTGCAAAAACCCTAGTTGCAAATCCCTAGTTTCAGCCGCTGCCGCCGCCGTCAAGCCATACGCCGCTGCCTCCCAACCCTTCACTCGTAGCCACGCCGTTCGTAGCCCAGCCGCTCTCCATCGTCGGGCCGAGGAAGCGCGCGCCTACGACAGCCGAGCCATCCAATCCGCGACGTTGCGCCAGCCACACCTCGCGCGTGCGTGCCTCCGCTTGCCACACACCCATCGTCGTGCGTCGCCCAGTCGCCCGAGCCAAAATCCATCGCCAAGCGCCCAGCTGTTCGTGAAGCGCGACTCCATCTCCGATCCGTTCGTCGCCAAGCCGCCACGTGTGGAGCCGTTTCATCATGTAGCCACGGCGGGAAGTCTCGTCGAAGCCGCGGGTTGCGCAGATCTGAACAGCTGCAGCCTCCATTTGTCGAGTCGTGGAAGCCAAGTCGGCTCCTCTGCCAGCCCGTCGCCCTATTCCGAGCCGATCTCCAGTCCACGAGCCGAACCCCCCACTTGCGAGCATCGTTTCCGCGCGCCAGTCCGCCAAGTCATTCATCCCGAGTCGACGTTCCGCGAGCCGCTTGTGACGTCCGGATCTACGATTCGAGCCGCCAAGCCGAGTCACCGAGCCGTGTTCTGTCACTTCTTGTTTCCGCTGCCACTGCTCTGTGTTGGTTTGTTGGTAAGGTTTGGGAAGATTTTAAATTGGATTTTAGGGTGCCCAATGGGATTTTTAATTAAGAATTTTTCCTTGGATTAATTGGGTAGTTTTCCTTGTTGTTCGAAGGTTCAAATTGAAGAGTCAATTGGAATTGTTGGTGGTACAATCGCCTTGGTCTTCGTCTGTGTTGGTGAGTTTGGAAGTGGCTAATAATGGTTAGAATTAATTAATATTTCTTTTGGGAAAGAAAGTATTAATTAAAGTTCTTGTGTGTTTAGGGTCAACTGGAGGCTAATTCGATTAAGGAAATCTCTGTAACTCGAGGTAAAGATTACTTCTACCGAATCTACGCTTTTGGCGTATAAGGTGTTAAGATGGTTCTTTATGTGTCTGATTTAGGGGTTGGCCTCGGGGTATCTGGTTTATAAATCTGTTTGGATTATGCATGATTTGTTTTACCGTTTACCTGTGTTATCTGCTGCTTGAGACATGTTTGGATTATTATGATCATAATGCTGGTAATGGATTTAATTGGATATGGTTTCTGTTAACTCACTTAATGAGTTTGTACTTGGTGAGAAACGATAGGTCAGTAATCAAGTCGTACGACTCTCTTGATTCTGACTAGCCAGTGACCAGCCTGTGTG
Source organism: Cucumis cinereus (assembly GCA_037974625.1). NCBI lineage: Eukaryota > Viridiplantae > Streptophyta > Magnoliopsida > Cucurbitales > Cucurbitaceae > Cucumis > Cucumis cinereus. The sequence goes on from JBBPDJ010000004.1 coordinate 2,319,565, forward strand.
GCAACCGTCGACTAGCCTGTGTGGCGTATATTCGACCAGCCTGTGTGGCACCTGTCACTGAAGGTCGTGAAGGGGGTCTGTACGAGGCCTGTTCCGACATTCGTTCTGAGGGCAAGCCCATGGAGCGATTTGCTATGACAGGGTCGTGAAGGGAGTCTGTATGAGGCCTGTTTCGACATATTTGTCAGTACTCAACCACCCGACTGTGTGTCGTAAAGTACAAGTCTTAGGAAAAGTTAACGGTCACCCAGTGGAGTCTGTAGCGGTTTTCCTTACTGAGTATTTTTATACTCATTCCTTTTTATGTTTTATTTCAGGCAAAGGTAAGAATGGACTGGCGAGGGGCAAGTAGAACGAGTGACCATATCAGGAGGGACTAGGAGACCTATTTTACTTATGCTTACGGTTATTTGGCATTTGATTTCTTTATGATTAAATTTTTGTTGGTTTTTATTGTAATGGTTTCGATTTAGAAAACTATTTTAGGGATCCCGTCTAGGTTCTTTTCTTATCTTTTTCATTATTTGTTTGATTAAACATTTGGAAACCCTATGTTATTTTACTTAGATTTAATTAAAATATTTGTTTTGTTTTGTCTTCATCTTTTAAAATGGATTTAATGATTTTTACTTAAATAATAACCTTGAGTTAAGGTGGAAAACTCGGGGCGTTACACATTTGTTAAGTGGTTTAAGTTTCTAAATCTACTCTTTGAGAAAGTTTCCTCGTCATGTTTTTCATTTGAAAATCCATTTCCAAAAGGATTGCTCTTAATCTTTAAAAAGAGTCATTTATGACGGTTTGATCGTGATCCGGGAAAACGATTGAGTTTTCTCTTGAACTCGTAAAAAGAGTGGTGTAGTTGTTGTCTCTAATCTGTAAAAAGAATTTGTTCGAAGTTTTAGCGATATACTCAAGAGGAGCTTGAGAAGTGGATGTAGGTCGGTTGTGTCGAACCAATATAAAATTATCGGTGTCAATTTCTCTATCTCTCTCCTATTTAGTTTTGCAATTAATTTGTTGATATAGTTTATTTTTATTGCATAAAATTAATTGCTACAATTTGTGCTTGAATTTTTTTTATGTCACTTTATAAGCCAATTTGATGTGATTACATTTGTATGAATTTCTTGTCTAAATTATTTATTAAGAAAAAGTTTGTTAATTTTTTTAATTGGGATCACTTAGATAAAAAGTTTTCATTAACTTGTAAAAACCCTATTCACCCCCTCTAGGGTTGTCGTACGGATTCAATAAGATACACCATGTTTATGTTATGGCAAGCAGTATTTATTGGCTCACCCCATAATTTCTTTGCAGTTTCTTACTATTCAACATAACCCTACCAATTTCTAGTAAGATTCTATTTTTTGTTTCCACAATTCCATTTCATTCAGAAATCTTACGATAAGAAAATTCATGTGATATTCTATGCTTATCACAAACAAAGAGTAAGAGCTATTTTCAAATTCTCTACCATTGTCAAGAGCTATTTTCAAATTCTCTACCATTGTCACTTTTAATCCCGATGATTTTCTCAATTAAAGAACTTTTGTCATTTTGAATTTTTTACAGAACTTCTTGAAAGCATCAAAACAATTAGGTTTTTCTCTCAAAAAAATCAACCCAAGAATATCTAGAGAAATAATCTACACAAACAAATATAAGGACAAATCAAACAAACAATAAAAACAAAAAAGAGAAAAGAAAAAGAAACAACTCATAAATACCTTGTCTTGGAAATATAAGATATCAATCATAATAATAACAGTTTAATTTCCAAAAAAAAAAAAAGATCAAATAAATTAATTTTCAAAAGTCAAATAAATTAATTTTCAAAATCGAAAGCCAAAATCAATCATAATAAACTAGTGTTTTAACACACTTGTTACAATTTTCTTCTTATATTTTGAAAAAAAATATTCACCTGGATATGTTTGATAAGAACAAAAGCTAATAACACGAACGATTACTTAAAGTGCAGTAAAAATAAGAAGAACACTAAGAACTTGGTAACACAGTTTGGTGGATTCCACGTACATCTGAGGGACTAGATGCCCAATTAAGAACGTTAATCAACTATTTAACAAGAGTTTAGTAAGTTTACAAGTTATACAATGATAAATTAACTTGAAGCAGTTGTATCACAAAAGATCACACAAGGAAGATCTTAGGATCCCTTTAAAATCAAATGTTTACAGTTTATCTTCATATCTCTAGTTTTCAGGCTCCCCCTGAAAATAATCCTCAAGATATTAAATAGGTAGGCTCTCCCTAACTCATATACCTTTTGTCATTAACCTTCTTCATAAAGTCAATAACAGTTGATTCATCAACGTGTACAGCAACATTCTTTTCAAGACATGTTACTGAATGAACAAAATAATCGTGTCTTCAACATACATTTGTGTTTTCTGTTAGGCTCCCCTTAAAAGAATACTTGAGATATGGGAATGGTTAGGCTCCCCCTAACTCATATATCTCTTGTCACCGTCTGTGGAGTTTTTCACATAAACCTTCATTGGAAATATTAAAGCTTGAACATCTACCTTCTTCTGTAACTCGTTAAGCCGATGTAGGTCTTTTTCATGATAGGTACCATTCTCAACAAGCAAAATGATGAATATATATAACTCAACCTCGTTTCGAATATAACAAATATCTTCAAATAAAATAATCAAAGATTCCTAAATAATAGGCTAAGATATCTCAACCATTTTCTGAATATGTCGAATATCTTCAAATAAATAATTAGCCAAATGTGTCGAATATCTTTAAATAAAATAATCAACGACCACAAATTATTATGCTAAGATAAATCGTGAAAAAAAATTGTCTAGCCAACCAATACTAACAAACTCCTCTTTTGGCATACACCATTTCTTTTTGGCAACCATTTACCAATCAAGCCACAAAGGACGCAGAAGAGTCAAGCAAACATAAGCATTCAAGCATTCATAAGCCACAACGTGTACTTCATAGTTCAAAGTTAGTTCTAACTACATCAAGACCAATCAAGCCATTCTCCCCCTTGGGTGCCAAAAGAAATCAATCATGGGTTGGAGACATGTGAGAAGTAGATTCGCCATATAAAGAAGGAAATAAACTCTGCAGGGTAATGACCAAGGAGTCCATAATAGACCTTCTATCAGTAAATGTGTGGATAACGCCACTTAACACATGGGGACTAAAAAGTAAGAACATCAAGGATTTGATTCTCCAACAAATAAGGGAGCAACAAACCATCGTCAAGAGTCTGAATGTGATAAAAAAGATTGTCGTCCTCATCACATGGAGCATACATGGAATGAATAATATCACAGATGTGAGCCCCTTGAAATAAACACAAACACAGATGCAGAAACTCAAGGCAAGACCAGACAATTCTTGAGCTGTAAGCACAGTAGGATGTTGAGAAGTCATAAGACTACACAATAAAGCGAAAAGCAAATAGGAATCTTCACACCATAAGACTCAACATGGCGAGCCAGTTGAAAGAACACAAGCTCCACCACATTTACAGCCATATTCGTGCCAATGTGATAAATAAGATTGTCCAAGACATGTTACAAACTGGATGCATGGGTGGATGGATACCGATTGGTGATGCCTATCTTATGAAGGATGGCATATTTGACACTTAAAGTAGCAGCTAAAAGATGCCCTGATGAGGGCTAAGATGTAATAGTGTCCCCAGTCAATTTTGTAGCCAAGGCTTCAAATGAAGAAGAGATAGTAGGAGTAACAGATGAACACTCAAGCCAAGGAAAATGGTTGGACACATTTTCATTTAGAAGAGGATTCACATCATCAACAACAGGGCAAGAAAAGCCCAACAAACTTTCGGTTGCAATAGAACTAACATGAACTTCGGAGGTAAAATGAGAGTCAGATCTTATGTTAGTAACATTGGTTTCATTGAGGGAGCATCATCAGAAACCAAGCTGCCAACAAGATTAACCTCAGATGGTACAATAGGGCTTGCAATAGTGTCATGATCAACACAATTATCAATAGTCACAAAAGTAGGGACATGAAAGTTTCTGCATTAGCAATATCATGAGTTGCAATAGTACCATTGTCATTTTCAGGCCTACCACTTGTAGATGAAGAAGTACTAATAGTAGACAAAACAGAAGGAAATGCTTTCGGAACTTGAACGAAAAAGAAGATGGACCTCGCATGTGGACTCCATGAGCGTTGGTTCGAGAGACAGGGGTATTTGTACTAGCTTGAGATTTCAATGCGTTCTTTGCTTAATGAGGCTGATACGTTCCTCTTCTATAGGAAACCGTGATGAACCTAAGACGATCACTAAAGTCAAAACACACTAAACTTTCATAGCACAAGAAACCCTCAGAGATATTCGAAGCGGCATAAGTCAATGAAGGTTGAAGATATTCAAGAGAACAAGTCCTCCACGAATCTAAAAATAGTCTTTCATATATGAAAATAATTTGCTCGTTAAAGTTTCTGCCAGATGCTTCCAATTTTATTGCCAATGCTTTTGACATGTTGTTCAACATGATGCTCAATGTAGTATTATTTTCCCCTTTAGCTATTTTTAAGGCAAAAAAAAAAAATCAAAGAGAAGTCAGAATAACACATACTATTCTGATGGTTTTGACAACAGAAACAATTCAAACCAAGCGTGAGCAACCCACAAGTTGACAGACAAAAACCAATAGCCAACCAATAACAAAACAAAAACCAATAGCCAAAACTCATTCATTCTCCATTTTTTGTTTGACTTACAAAAACAACCAAAGTCAACAACAAGTAAGCCCTCGTCAAACCAAATAAAGTCAATAAAAAGCCTGAATCCTCTAATGCAGCACCATGAATGAACAATATGCAAGATAGTCGTCTTCTTCAAAATGTTTGATAACAGAATCAATACTATCCTTTTTCACAACTGATACATTGCCACAAACATTCAACTCTGAAATATCTTCACGCACATCACCATCTTAACCATTATAACTCACAAACGTTTGCTATGACAAAACACTATCAACAATCAAATTTTCAAACACCCCAAAATTAGAAGATCAATTTTCGGAAGCAACACTTTTAGAGCAAACAATGTCATCCTTTAACCCATTCTTAGAATAAACATCAAACTGACTAGATGAAGCAGCAATAATACCCTCATTAACCTGTCATGATGAGAGACTTCTTACTATGAGTTCTAGACATCTTTCTTTTGAGAAATTAACATTGAGCCTTGATTGCATAACTGACTTATGTTGATGAGACACTACTAGAAAAATAGGATTACTTGACACTTTTAATTTTACATTACGTGACGGTTTATGAAAAACTGTCAAGTAATGTTAAAAACCGTCAAGAATAAACAAAATACAAAAAAAATGAAGATTTTTTTGAAAAATTTTCAATACTTGACAGTTTTTACCTGTCAACCGCAATTATTTTTTCTTAAGAGGTTTTAGCCGTCAAGTAACATGGTTTTAATTAACTTTTTCACGAAATGTAATAACGCGCTTGAAAACAAATGAAAACCCTTCTTCTAATTTCTAAACTTTCGTATTTCCCTCTCCTACTTCACGATCTCCCTCCCTAAATTCACGATCTCCTTCCCTCAACATATTTCCATTATGTCTTCATCCCTCTCCCATGGCTTTCCATTCCCCCTACTTCTCTTTGTGCACAATTTTTCCATCACAAAACAACTTTCACCGATCTATCTCGCTCCACTGGCTCCCCATCTCCACGAAACCCACACTAAAATGACTGCTGCGATGACCAATGACGATGGATGACAACGACCCACGGCTGACGGTGCGGCTAACAACAACCACAACTAACGACAACTTCGATGCAAATGGCTTCAAACGAATTAGGACCATAGTTTTATATAGGATCCTTGTGATTAGGGTTTGTATGTTCAATAATTGCAGTAGGAACAACATGAGCGTGTACGAGGAGAGAGTTGGGGCGGTGTTGGGGCGGTGGTTGAGGATGAGATTCAACTTCTTTTCATCCCCAAGCTTCCCCTCCAAGTGTCCTGCTTCTTCCATTTTGGCGATTTTCTTTCAAAATTTTGAAGTCGTAACTGAAAAATCCCATGGATGCTCCTCTAGACTTTGATTTGGAAGACCCACTTCTCAGTTCCCCAGTCGCTCTCAAGAAAAGGTTTCATTCCCCTCGAAATCACCCTCAAATCTTTTATTTCATTTTTTCCCTTCCAAATGTGGGCTTAGAACATATGTTTCACTTCAAATTGCTCTACTCTTATCTTTTTTCTGTATTGTTTTTAATTTAAATAGCTATTGCACTTTCAATACTAGCGTATTTATTTTATAGTTTTAGTAAATGGACTTTGACGTTTTTTTTATACCAATTAGGAAAAAGATTATAGGGTTAGATGATCTTCTGATTGATCACTACAAGGATAAATGTAAATTGGTTGACAAAGAATCTAAACTGCAAAAGAAGAAAAAGAACTATGATTCAGATGATGATGATGATTTTGGCAAAGAGGCTATGGCGTCCCAAGTTATTGATGAATGGCAAAATAAGGTAAAATAAGCCCACCAAGGCTTAGAATTATTTTTGAGCTTTCTTTAGCCTTCTTTTACTAATGATTGAAGAATGTTTTGTGTAGATGAATCAATTGGGAGGTGAGGAAGATACATCTATCTGGGAGGTTAAAAATTTTTCGAGAGCATGTTTGCGGTTTAACATTACGATTTTTTATATGCTTTTGGTTGCCTCAGATATCTTTATTCGAGAGGGGTTTTTTTTGTGAAAAGTGAATTGGTTGCATTTCTATGTGTCTAAATTGTAGAAACCCCCACTAACTTTACAAAGTCTTGAACTTGAAAGTTTCAAGTTTTTGAAAATATTCCTAAGTAATGAAGTTAATTCTTTGGTGAATCTCACTGTGGAGAAAGGTGTGCATTTCCTTTATAATTGAATTCTCCTAATCTCTCTGATCATCTACTTATCCTTTTATCATATATCCCTTACTATTAATGATTTTCTATAATAAATTCATAAAGTCAAGATCATTTGGGGCATTCTGAATTCAGATTTGTATTTAGGCTCGACTTGTGAAATCTTGAATAGCAGTCTATTCGTGGTTGATTATTGATATCGTTTTGTGTTTCTTTTGGTTTTTTCTTTTTGTGTGTGCATCCATTTTGTGGAATTGACTTGTGTTTTGTTTTTTTTAGCTTGTTACATTATTTTCTAGTTGAATTTTGTGGATAGTTTAATCTGGATTAGTTATATCTAAAGTAAACTACTGGTTGGCTTTCTTAAGATATTAGGTTGAATGCATTTTGTAAATGCAATATACTTTTGGTGTAATTGAGTTCATGAATGCATTTTCTTACATTTTTTCAGTTTGAGTTTTGATGATTCCTATTAAGTACTTACATTTTGTTTGATCAGTAACGTGACCATACTGATTAATTTTTTTGTAGGTATGAGCTACTGTCTTCTTTGCTTGGAAATGAGTATTTCTTTCATACCTATGGTCCAATATATATCCTTTCTTCTGACGTTGTCGCAAGCTTGGTTGCTCTTAAAAATAATAGGTATGTTTGTTTCTTTAAAACTTTTAAACTTTGTGGACATTTAAGTGTTAGGGTTACCTATTTTCCATTGAAATGTTTTCATTTAGTTCTTTTTATCCATCTTCGATACATAATACTCTGAATACAAAGTTCACTAGTCAGTAGTATTTGTGTCATCGAGATCTTTGAGTTGATTGCTTTCCAAGTTTTATCAACTATACTTGTGTTGAAATTGATCTTCTTGCATTGTTTCTCTTCTTTTTCTGTTGGTCTGCAATTTTTGCTAAGTACAACGTGCATTCGTAATTTACTTGTTGTTTTGTTATCAACTATACTAGGTGAGTATTATTGATAGATGTTTGTTTACTTGTTATACAACAACAATTTGTAAGTACATCATTTACTTTTTTTTAACCTTTCTCTTCTGCTTTTGCGTTACTTGAAATTTTCTTGATCTATTTTTTGTTTGGGGTTTCAGATTTCACGTTCGTACTTAGGGAGTTAATGGTTCAAAACATATTCTTAAGGAGCTCAAGCATTTACAGAAAGGATCCTCCTATGTCTTGCAACACTGGTATGTAACCTCCTATCGAACATTCAAATGTTATATTTTCAATATTTATTAAGTGTTCAAATGTAAGTGTGGTTGAAGTGCAAGAATTCATTTTTTCTTGTCCAATTACTCTTTATTGGTTATTCTCAGACTTAGAAGGTAATTAATCCCCTTCTTTCTCTTTCATTTGATTTGTAGGTGTTTTTCATTTTTTTTACTCATATACTTTTATCATATTTGTCTACTGTGCTTGTTTAGAAATATGTTCTGTTCGATTTTATTTATACGCTGATCCATTTTCGCTTCTTTAGCAAGTCGAAATTTGAAGAGGATGATGCACGAGGTAATTGGAGGTCGTCTGCTGATAGAACATCAAGATCCCTTTCAGGGTCCAGATTCCACTCTGTTGATGCGTCCCCCAAACATGGTAGGTGATTTTTCTTTGAGAAAACATGGCAGTAGATGATGTAAACCATCTTCTAATATAAAACATTTGTTATTATCCATTATCTTTATTTGTTATTATCCACTATCTAGGAAACTTTTATGTTTCTTTGTCAATTTGTTTCAAGCTTTTGATATGCATATGCAAAATTGTTAAGTTGCTTCCTTTGTGTATATATTGGTTGATATATCAAGAATGATGTTATTATGGTTGATTTACATTAATGAATGTATACTCTTGGTTCTTATCTTTACACTATATATATACGGTTTTAGGACTGCAAATACAGGTGCAAAACATGTGCAAATACAGAGTACAATAAATATTAATTTTTTTTAAAAAAAATTACATCGTACTTGACAGTGATAAACCGTCAAGAATAACGAATTCTTGACAGTAGAAAACCGTCAAAATTAAACTTTTTCTTATTCTTGACATTGGATTACTTGATAGTGAAAAACTGTCAAGTAGAGTTTTATTCTTGACAGTGGATAAATGTCAAGTAAACTCTTATTCTTGACAGTTTTGCACTGTCAAGAAAAAAATGCTTATTCTTGATACTGGATTACTTGACGAATTTAAAACCGTCAAGTAATCTCTTACTTGGCAGTTTTTCACTATCAAGTAAACCCTTTCTCTAGCAGTGAGATTTATTGTTAAGCTTTCCACAAGAATAACATCATTGAGGGAAGGAAGTCCAAAATCCATTCTGAAAATGTTGAACCTCAAGATACCACACAAATGAAATTAAAAACCATTCTGAAAATGTTGAACCTCGAGATACCACACAACTGAAATTTCTTCTTCAAACAAAACTAAAACACACGCAAACAAATGTCTAAGGTAGGGACGCAAAAGTAGAAAGAGGAATGATTGAATTTTGTAACCACCTCTCAATAAGGAATAAACGGGCAATAAATGTAGTAGGAGAAAATAGACCCAAAATGGGCATTTCAAAATCATTCCCAAACGGCCCAAAGTCAATACGTGCGTGAAGCTTAAAAGGTAATTGCTATAAACGTACCTTACAAATGCCCAATCCTACCTTTACTTTCAACAAAATCACATATGAAGTGTTGTCTAATGTGCATGTGTTTGGTTCAACTATGCTGAACAGGATTCTTTGAAACATTGATGACCCTTATATTGTCACAACAAAGAGTTATAACTTCCTGATCAAGTTCATATTTTTTAGCATATTTTTCATCCACGGTAGTTGACCACCACCACTTCCAGTAGCAATGTACTCAGCTTTAGCAGTGGACAAAGACGCATTGTTTTGTTTCTTATTGAACCAAGAAATGAGATTATTTCCCAGAAAGAATCATCCACCATAAGTACTTGTTTTATCCTTAGAGCAACCAGTCCAATTTGCATCACAATATCTAACAACATATGAGATATTCGAACGACTGGCTATCTTGCAGAGTAGACTGCCTATCATTACTCTATATATGCTTTTATCAGTTCTGTTTTCAAACACTCATTAGGTGCCAACAACGTTTATATTGTCTGATCTAGGAACTAAGGTCTAGACTTGATTCCTTTCAAATTGGAGTGGTTCATCTGCATTATCCTCAAGTCATCACTAATGTCAACAACTTTAGAAATGGCATGATTATTACTTATTAGAACAGGGAGCACATAGTTTTTGTCAGCAAAGAGAGTATCAGAATCATCTTCATAAATGGCCTTTCGGATTGAGTGTAAACTGATATAGCCTAACTTCTCGTGCCAAATATTAGCTTCTTCAATTTTTTACTGATTGAAAACAATGTTTTCATCCCATAGAATCTAGTAGTAACAATTATTTGATAGATGAGTACCAGTCATTATAGAAGCAGTATATGCATCTATCATTGAGCATTTATCTTTTGAGAAGTTGACTTGGTATCCTTGATCACAGAGTTGGCTTATACTGACCAGGTTTGTAGTCAAGCCTTCTTCTAGTCTGACATCACGTAAGAGAGGTAGATTTGACCTGATGATGTCTCCTTTACCTAACACTTTTCCTTTTGCTCCATCTCCAAACATTACATAGCTTGCATTGCAATCTTTTAGATCAGAGAAGAAGGCTCAATTACCTGTCCTGTGCCGAGAGCAACCATTATCAAAGTACCACTCTTCTTTAGATGATAGATGTATGGAAGTGAGAGCAACATTGTATTTAACATTGCTAGGAGCAATGTTGATTTTAATTCTCCATTCTAACTTGCTCTTTTAGGCTTCATTCCCTGGTTTTTTTTATCTCATCCCTATGATTGCTTTAGATTGAGAGTTATACACATTACTGTTAAAAAGATGAAAGCAATAAGGATGAATGTGTCCAGGTTTATGACAATAGTTGCAGATCCACTTTCTTTTCATACCAGTGACAATATGAGAGGATATAGTTTTTGAGGACCTTGCATTATTGGCCATATGCATAACTTCATTCTGTGTGGGAACAAAAACAGTCTGAAAATCACTTACTACCTTGGTCTTACCTTTATCACAATCAAAGCCAATACCTCTTCTATCATTTTGAGATTTTCTAAAGAACAAGATTTTATTCAAAACTTCAATTCCTGAATTCAGCATACGAACTGATTTGGAAATAGTGTCGAGTTTTAATTGAGATTCTTTCAAATCCTTTTTCAATTTTGAGATAAGGGACAACAAAGAATGATTATCCTCAATTAATATCTGAATGACGTCTGCTGCTGGTCAAGAACTAGAAGATCTTCTTTCCATTTTTTATAGATTTCTTCAAACTGTGTACTAGAAAGATATGTCTTGCTACATGTTTCATTCAACTCTAAGGTTGGAGTATCAAATTTCACATGTTCTCCTAAAGAAACACAACTAACCAAGGCACAAAATTCATCATCGGATTCAATACTTGTTTTTGATTCATCACCTGACACTGTAACTGAGTACCCTTTACTCCGTCTTCTCAGAAATATTTGGACATTCAGCTTGATAGTGACCAAATCCTTCTTATTCTCTGCATCTAAAGTTTTTGTCTTGCGTATTTTGATTATTATTCCTTCCATGTTTGTATTCTCTTTTTTTATCAAAAGTTCTAGAGTTCTTCAACATATTGAAGTTGTTGTTGCTATGGATGTCTCTAACATTTGGGAAGTTATAATTATCAGAACATTGGTTCAAACATTTCATAACCTTACATAATTTCTTTGTTAACGAAAAAAGAGAATCAACAAGATTTTCTTCATCATCTTTTCTTTTGTTTTGGTATGCTTCTTCTTTAGAAATAATCTGCAAGGCTGAACCTTTACCTTTTTTATCATATTTTTCATCAAACGTTAATTCAAACATATGCAAAGAATCGAACAACTCATCCCCTTTCATAGTAGAGATATCATTTGCTTCCTCAATAGTTATTACCTTCATATTAAAACAATTCGGTAACGAACGAATGATCTTTTGATCTAACTTCTCTTCAAATATTTCTTCACCAAGAGAAAGACTCATTTGCAATGTCTAGTATACAAACATTAAAGTTAGTTATAGTTTCTTCCTCCATCATCTTGGGAGACTCAAATTTCAAATTTCAAATTTCAAATCTACAAATGCGACATTTTTACTTTAGAGGTTCTTTCATACGCCACCTTTAAAATCTTTTAAAGCTTCTTTTGCAGACACACATGTAATAATGAGTCTGAAAGTATGCTTGTCCACACCATTAAAAAGAGCATTTAGAGCACAACAGTTGCCTACAACAACCTTATCTTCAACTTTAGTTCAAGCCTTCTCAGGTTTGAAAGACACATTGCAATCGTTATCAGTAAGTTGAGGGTGAGACCATCCTATCACAACAGCTTTCCAAGTCTTATGATCAATGACCTTAAGAAATTCGATCATTCTAGCTTTTCAATATAAGTAGTTATTTCCATCTAAAAATTGAGGATGAGTATTTGATCCACCTTCCATAATCGACTCCATTGAAGACTCAATGTATAACAGTCACCTCGTTCTAATACCAATTGAAAAAAAAAAGCTTATATTCACCAGGATATGTTTAATCAGAACCAGAGCTAATAAAAACGACGATAACTCAAAGTGTAGTAAAAATAAGAACACCAAGAACTTTGTAACCCAGTTCAGTGGATTTCACCTACATATATGAGACTAGATGCCCAATTAAGAATGTTAATCCACTATATAACAAGAGTTTATTAAGTTCACAACTTATAATGATAAACTAACTTGCAGCAACTGTATCGCAAAAGATCACACAAGGAAGATGTTAGGGTCTCTCTAAAATCAAATTTTTACAATTTATCTTCATATCTCTAGTTTTCAGGCTCCCCCTGGAAGTAATCCTCAAGATATTAAATAGGTTAGGCTCTCCCTAACTCATATACCTCTTTTCATGAACGTTCTTCATAACATAAAGTCAATAAAAGTTGATTCATCAATGTGTACTGCAACATTCTTTTCAAGACATGTTACAGAAGGAACACAACAATTGTGTATTCAACATACCTTTGTGTTTTATGTTAGGCTCCCCCTAAAAGAATACTTGAGATATGAGAATGGTTAGTGTAATACCCGACTTTTCTTTGTATTTAAGTGTTGTTGCAAATTTGATAATAAAATATCGGAGGGTATTTTAGTAATTTTGATAAATGATATTTTAGTCATTTTGTTAAGAATTGGTAAAAATT
>JBBPDJ010000004.1:2332876-2372144 GCA_037974625.1 Cucumis cinereus
AGGTTTCGAATGGTGAAATTTAGAAGGGAAGAGTAAGAGGGAGAGGATTGGGTGTAGATGTAGGTTGAATTTGAGTCGTGGTCAGAAAAACAATGGAGGAAATTATGAAGATTGTCACCTAAACAATCCCATAGTGAAAAGGATAGAAGAAGAAGAGAGACCAAATTAAGATAGTTCCTCATAAGACTATCCATTTCTCCCTTCAAACTATATGGAGATAATTATAAAGCATAGTCGAAAGAGAGAGATTATAATTAATAATCCATATTATTACTTCTCTATCGTCTAGGATCAAGTTAATCACGTTTAATCAACATATCAATTATTTAATTTGAAATTAAAACGAAGAAGTTATGGGAGAATAACGCATACTACTGACCATAATTAATTGTCTGGACGTGTCTCTAAGGATCACTCCACGTGGCACAATCTTATTGGTCCGCCATTTATTAAAAATAAAATAAAATTAAAAATTAGTCTGTACCAAAAACAACTACAACTTTTAATATTGTTTTTGTGAGGCGAATAAATATGGAATATGTAAATCAATTAATCTTATTATGCACCTAATCATACTGTCTAATTATAAATATAATAAAATCTATCAATCATTCATAGATTTCTATCATTGATAGACAAATATTTGCAATATGGGTCTATCATCAAATATACTTTTATCACCGATTGACTATTTTACTATATTTAAATTTTTTTTAAAATGTATACATACATAATATATAGATATATTAGCAACCATCCTTATTAAAATACTCCTTCACCTTTCCCTATTTCTTTTTTCCAACACTAGTACCAACCATCACATGTTTCACGCTTTCACTGTCATTTTCTAAATTTAAAATTAAAACATGGGGACACTTATATAGAATGATTTGTCATTTTCAAGAAATCAAAAAATATTAATCACATGCTCCCATGAGCGAGCATTAATTGGATTCATAATGAGACCTAAAATACATCCTGAATAAGGGGTCCACCCCTTTCATTGGTTTGAGAAGAACTTAATTTATGGTTAGACCATAAGCAAATTGTTTATTAGATGAATCATGTAAGGAAAAGAGGTAGTTATAGGAGTAAAACAAATATTTGATCCAACTGTAATTTTGAACAACTCGTGAAAGATAAACTTACTTATATTTATTATATCTCTATGGACACAACTTGTCCTATAATACATCCCATTGTTCAATATGGGTCTATAGTGGTTTGCCTTGTAGTTAGTGAATGGAGGTTAATTTAATTAAAGGGTTATCTTGGATCATTAGAACTTATAATATGTATGTCTATAACATCTCCTTACTAGCTCATCGCGGATTAACAATGGTCCAATGTATTGAATGAAAATTTGAAATGTTCAAATTTTATGAGAGAAAATCTTCAATACAATTAAATAAATATTTTATTATGAAGTTTATTTGAATGAGATTCAAAATATAATTTATTGATATGGACAATCAATCTACTTGGACGATATCCAAATAAATAAACAACTTATTTAATTGAAGGAGGTTTGCATCAATAGATATGGGAAGAATCAATTTATTTGACTATGGTTCAAATAATTAATTATTTAATTTGGATGAGATTCAAAGAGATCATGTATAAAAAAATATTTAAATGTATTTAAATATTTAAATTATTTTAATATGAGATATTAAATGGATAAGTAACTAAAATCTTTGCAAAAAGGTTATCCTAATAAGAATAGGACTAACCTAGTGCAATTTTATAAATTAGGCTCCCACTACAACCCTTCAGTAGAGATTCTCTCCAAGAAAACTCAATCAACTTTTAGAGGAGAGCTCTTTGAAAATTTTCCTTTTCTATTCCCTCTCATATAAATTGTTGTTAGTGACGATTGTCGAAAAATGGTAGTCAAAAGTTGGCAGGTGCTGGACATTGAAAAACTTTCATCAAAACTTGGTTGGCGATGGTTGTTGGAAAGCAATTGTCGAAGGTTGGCTAAAAACGGTTATCGAAAAGGCAGAAGACAAAAGTTGATCGTTAGCAATCAGTGAAAACGATCGCTAGAAAACAATGACTAGAGGCTTTTCGATGACGGTTGACGGTGGTTAGTGGTTGGCCTATGACGGTTGTCAACCGGTCATTGGAGGTTGGTGAGTAGTGGTTGTGGGAAAAATGGTAGACAAAGATTGGTCGTCGGTGGTCATGTGAAAAACGGTGGCTGAAGGTTCATCGACAATGGTCATCGGAGATAGTTGTCAAATGTTTGCTAACAATGATTGCTAGAGGCGGTGCACAAAAGTTTTCGTGTAAATTAGGAAAGATTAACCAAAATTCATTTTTCTAATAGTTTAGGGTTTAGGGTTTTAATTAAACCAACTTATTTTATAAACTCACATTTTTTAAAAATCCTTTTTAGGTTATTGCCAAGGACATGATATTTTTCATTTAATCACTTAAACAGGCAATCCAAACACACCTTAAGTCTACATCAAAGAATTGATAGACTTATATCAGAATTAATAGACTTATATCAGAAATAGTAGTTTAGATGTGATAGAAGTGTTTCACAGTTAGACTTTAAAAACATGGAATTTCATGGCCTCAGCTAATTTTCATGTCTTTAATAGGCCTTTTGGACATTGTCTATAGGTTGAATGTAAATTTTGTTATATTTGCAATCAGTTAAGTTTGGTTATTTTTGCAATATTTTAGCCTCATTTTTTAACATACGGAAGTAGCCCTTTAAAGAACTCATGCATGACCTAGTATTGCCTATAAAATAAGCTTAATTCCAAGCTAGAATAACTTTCATTTTTTAGGATCAACAATATGTCGTTTCATCCATTTTTCCTTGCTAGCCATATCAACTCGACTTCTTATCTTCATGTAAGGTCAACAAATCCTAAACCCTACACCCTAAACTATTTAGCAATCTTCTATGGGATGTTGTATATTGGGTCGAAAAAGGTTGCACCAAATAAAAAGATTTGCAACAATTGTCTAAGTTTGTAGTGCAACTGAAATTCTCCGATAAAGACTTATACAACAACTCGATAAATTTAGAGGTAAAAATAGATTCTATCCTTTTTTTTATTATTTTTTTTAATTTTAAAATTTATATATACATATAAAGTAAAATTTGGAATTTAAGCATGTGTATTTTAAAAACAATTCAATTGCAATGACCATGAAATTATAATTTGTATATACATATAAACATGGCCCTTTCTTCTACCCTCTAAAATTAGTTGTTACAGATGTTGTTATTGTTAATGAGGATCACAGTTCATAGGTGTTATTGGGATTATTTGTCATTAGCTTTTCAACTACATATTGTTAAATTTGTTACCCATCATTCAATATATATGATTAAACATAACAAGAATTGAAAGAAACCAAATTGATTCTACACTCCCTCTTGATCTTTTCTTCTTCTTAAGAAAGAATATATTAATAATGGCTGTATGGACGACGATACCGGTTGGCAATGGCGGAACGAGGAGTATAGGGATCTTCAGTTTTGCTCGACAAGTCATACTCGGACGATGGTTCTCTCTTTTTGCTTCCTTCCTTGTAATGACCGCCGCCGGTGGCTTTTATTTGTTTCCTTATTTCTCTAAAGACATTAAAGAAACGCTCAAATCTGACCAAACTACACTCAACAAGATTGGTTTTTACAAAGACCTTGGATCCAACATCGGCATTATCTCCGGCCTTATGGCCGAGGTCGCTCCGCCTTGGTCCCTTCTTGTTCTCTCCTCCGCTGTTAACTTCATCGGCTACTTCAAGATATGGGAAGGCGTCACCGGAAGAGTCGCGCACCCGACCGTTGAGTACTTCTGCTTTTACATAACAGTTGGGGGAAACTCTCAAATCCTAGCCAATACAGGTAATTAATAGCGCCTTATTCAAATGCTCTCTAAAATTAAATATATTTGTTATATATGTTTAAATTTTAGTACATTCTTTTTTGCCCTAAGCTTTTAGATTTGAAGGAACAATTTTAGGCCGAGTACTTTAGGGTTTGATAATGATTTAGTCCCTATCGTGAAATTTTTCGTCCAAATTATATATTAACTTTTACATCATGTAAGGATTTAGGGAACGTTTGAAGCGTTGGATTGGTTATTATATAGTCTGTGAGTTATAATAGATTGAGTTTGGGTTAGAGACCATTTTAGTTTAGGATGAAACAGTGAACTTTGAAATGAGAGGGAGAGAGATTATGGTAAGAAATAATCAACACAATAACAAAGAAGGATTTGAAATAGTATCACGCTATGAATAATTGTAAGTTATAAATAGTTGTAACTACTATTATTACATTTGCAACCCCGAACATGAAGTGAAACCAACTTTGAATTGGAGGCCAAACAACCCTCTTTATAGTTTATAAATAAGTTGATTCTCGATAGAGTTATCAACCTATACGGGTAATGAGTTGTGGGTAACAACCATCAAGATATTGTCCATTTTGGGCAAAAGCCCTCGTGATTTTGTATTTTGTTTCACCGAATAGATCCGTACCATTGGAGATAGCTAGTTGTCCTTGTGTACTAATGATCACCCCCTTATCTAGAAAATGTGGAACTTTGGTTGCATTTTCAATAGTAAAAAATTTCATTAAATCATCATAATATTTTCACCATAAGGGCTAAATTATTATAAAACATTGCTTATTAAAATTTAGGAATTAAATTATTGTTACCAATTCGAAAGATATATAGGGACTAAATCATTAGTTTTCATAAAATTTCAGGGACAAAAAGTGTTTTTTAACCTAAATTTTAAAATCTAAGTGACTTTAATAACTATAGAACATTTCTATTTCATATAGGCTAAATTATTTATATATAAAAAAATACCTCTCAACTTTGAATTTTGTGTCAAAAATACTCCTAAACTCTTTTTTTTTTCGTTGTTTTTTTAAAAGAAAATATTGTTCTTAAGGAACTAAGTGC
Source organism: Cucumis cinereus (assembly GCA_037974625.1). NCBI lineage: Eukaryota > Viridiplantae > Streptophyta > Magnoliopsida > Cucurbitales > Cucurbitaceae > Cucumis > Cucumis cinereus. Next base: position 2,337,823 of record JBBPDJ010000004.1, read on the forward strand.
AATTCAAATTGTGTTGTATATTTTATGATTCACTAAGTTTAGCAAATATGTGTTAATAGACAACTCGAATTCTGTTTCTGAAAAAAAAATTCGATTATGCCATCCAAACACTACAAATTCTAAAAAACAACATTTTTCTATTTTCATCATATCCAAATTTTGAATTTTAAATTTTAAAATGCAGAATTATATATAATATATATTTAAATAAAGATGAGGAAAAAAAAACATGTTATAAACTCAAAATTAAAATACATATCACGTACCATATTCTAAATCATATAATACTACAAAATAACAATCATACAAAATCTTTAAACATAATATCAAAAACATTTCAAACCAGTGTTTAAATTGGAATCTGATATCTAAGGCGTGTTTTGATTGAGTTTCTAAGCGTTTTTAAATAAGTGTTTATTAGAGAAAAAAAACGTGTTGTAGAGAGTCAATCCAAACGGACCCATAATCTACGTCAAATACATATGTATATGAAATGGTAAGTGTTTTTTTGAAATTGGCAGTAACATGTATATTTGTTGTTGATTTCAACAGTTGTGCTAGTGACTTGTGTGAAGAACTTCCCAGAAAGAAGAGGAGTAATCTTAGGACTTTTAAAAGGATTCTTGGGAATAGGTGGAGCTGTTCTAACCCAAATTTACTATGCAATTTATGGGCATGAAACCAAATCTATGATTCTCTTAATGGCTTGGTTCCCTTCTTTGATTTCTCTTCTCTTTGCTTACACAATCAGAGAAGTCAGAATAGTAAAACATCCAAATGAATTTAGAGTCTTCTTTCAATTTCTCTATGTTTCTCTCATTCTTGCCTTCTTTCTCTTCATCTTAATCTTCCTTCAAAAAAAAGTTCATTTCAATCATTTAGCCTACATGTTCGTCGTCGTCGCGATCATGGGTTTGCTCTCAGTTCCCCTCTTTATTGCCATTAGAGAAGAACTTGTTCAATGGAATCTTACCAAAATCACTCAGTTAGTTAAATCTCAAACAATCACTCATAGCCTCATTTCAACTTCCCCACCTACTCCAAAAACCACTTCTTTTTTCGATAACGTTTTTAATAAACCCGAACGAGGAGAAGATTACACTTTTCTTCAAGCCATTTTGAGTATTGATATGTTTATTTTATACTTGACAATGATCATTGGGATTGGTTCAAGCTTTACAACCATGAATAACCTTGGCCAAATTGGTGAATCTCAAGGCTACTCAACTGAATCCATTGATTTAATCATTTCGATGGTTAGTATTTTCAACTTCTCCGGTCGAATCTTTTCCGGGTTCGCTTCGGAAATCTTGTTAGAGAAATTCAAATTCCCTAGACCATTGATGGTAACTTTCACTCTTTTGATCTCTTGTATTGGACATATCTTAGTAGCATTTCCTTTCCATAATTCACTCTACATTGCATCAACCATAATTGGGTTTTGTTTAGGTTCGCAAATCCCGTTGTATTCCGCTATGATTTCAGAGATTTTCGGTCTCAAACACTACTCTTTGTTGTATACTTTTGGGCACCTGTCTTGCCCTATTGGAAGCTATTTATTGAATGTGTTAGTGGCTGGGAGATTCTATGATGAAGAAGCTAAGACAGATGTTGGTTCAATTGATTTTAAATGCCAAGGGGATTTGTGTTATAGAAATTCTTTTGCTATATTGACTGGAATGTCATTGTTGGGAGCTGTGATCTCATTGATTTTGGTGAAGAGAACAACTGAGTTTTATAGAGGAGACATATACAAGAAATTTAGAGAAGATATGGATTCATTGAAGACTGAAATGGAACTTTATACACTTGATACCAAGAGTGAAAGTGTTAATAGACAAAGTACTGATACCTCCATGAGATGATGGTTTTTACTCAGTTTCTTCATCCAAGTTCAATCGACAAACGTCGAATATGGAGTTCATTTTCATCGGGTACAAAGGTAAATAGGAGTAGTTGCAAATATAGGTCATGATTATACACAAAGTACTCTCGTTAAAAATATAGGTTTTGCTATCATTGCAAATTTTAAACACGTATATTTAATAATCATTTAATGTAAAAGTGGTATCGTTGCAATTGATTGATATGCATTTAGTACATGTATGGAATTGAGTTAGATTTTACCCTAACAAAAAAAGAATAGGAAGGATTCAAAGTATAGATCCTTTTGTCGCTAACGCATACTCGTGTCAATTGTGTATGCTTGCTTTACCGTGCATGAAGAGTCCTTTAAAACAATAAAGTTAAAAATTAATGAAAAAATCAAATGATTATCAAACGAGATCTAAAATATGATCAAATGAGGATACATTAGGTCATTAGTTGTTAAATGAAGTACGGATAAGTTTGGTCCAGGGGTTGGTTTGAATATTCAGTTTTAATTTAATGTGTTTGTTCCTTATTTTAGGAAGGGTAGTTTATTTTAGTTATTATATTTTTAAATTTGGATAAGTTATGTTTAGTAGTTAGATTAATTACTTTAATTTTAATTTAATGTGTTGATTTTTTTTAATTGTTGTTTATTATTTACTAATTTGGATATATGTTAGGTTTAGTTGTCTGTTTGATTACAATAATCTAATGTGTTTATTATTCGTTATAATCTAAATTTGGATAAGTTAATATAGTTTTTAAATGTTAGTTTAGTTTATGGAAGGCTAAATTATAAAAAAATATTTCTAAAATTTACCATTTGGATAAAAAATGACGATTGAACCTCTGACCTCGATAAATGTAATTAGAAGCTTCAAAAGACTCAAAAATACCTTTAAACTTTCAAAATGAGTTCAAAATTACCGTCAATTTCGGATGGACATCGTTGAAGTTTTGTTTAAAAAATACTATTGAATTTTTAAAAGTTTCAAAATAACTTTAAGGTTTAAAAAAAATTCTTACTGTTATACGAACAGAAACCATCACTACGGTCTTATTTCTCTATTTTCTATCTTTTTCTTCCCTTCCTTCTTCGACACCTTATTTCCTTTTTTGTTAACTATTTTAAGACTCGTTTACGTAAAATAAATAAATTTACACCTTAATTAGGGTTTATAAACTATAAGAAGAATAAATATAATAAATAAACCACTAAATGATTTTAAAACTTAAACATTTTAACTAAATTGTTCGTTAATTGTTGAGAGTGTGTTAATAGTCAAATACTTTCTTATTTGACTATTTATCGTTTTGGTACATTTTTAGAGGAGATTTTGGTTTTGAAATTTTGTGAAATTTTGTAGGATTTTATGATTTAACTTCAAATTTTGGTTTTTATTTTGATTGTTGAGAAAATAGACGTAAACTAAGAATTGAAAAATTAAGAAAAATGCATGTATGAAAAAAGAATGAGAATATCTTTATATTTTGTTTTAAAATTGGTTTTTTTCGAACTTAATAAAACTTCAAATAAATTAATCGTCATATTAATTCGATTTTCATATTAATACCCTAAACTTTTATTAAGTTAAAGAGTATTTTTGAAACTTTTTTAAAGCTTAGAGGTATTTTTTAAACAAAAATTTAACGATTTTCATCCAAAGCTAACGACAACGATATTTTCGAACTTGTTTTTGGAAGGTTAAGGGTATTTTTGACACAAATGGTAAAATTAAGAGGCATTTTTTATAATTCAACCTTAGATTTATATATCTTTGAGTGCTACAATTTATCCATCATTGTTAGAATTTAAATAAATGAAGTGATGGAATCACCTTTTAAAATTATCTAATAATAAAAAATTAATTGAACTGAAATTAGACTTTAACTTACCCTAAACTAAACTCAAAACAACACCAAGTGAACTAAAGTTAAACAACAAAACTAACCCAACCATATACTAAAATAAATTCATAATTAGAGTCCCAACATTACAAATTCATAATGCCAAAGTGCCAATGGAGGTAATACATAACTTAAAAATGACCCCAACATTTAAGTTACTATCATAATTGTATGATGGTCATTCCACCCTAACATTATCAATACAGTACACTTAAACTCATTTTTCGATATATAGAAATGTATAAATAAACTCCAACATTAGATTAGATTTCTAGTAATCAAAATTAATTTGTTTCAGTTAAATAAAATTAGAAAGCATTCACACAGCATTATGCAAAAAAAAAAAAAGAAAAAAAAAAAGGGTTATCAAGGCTGATTCAAGCGTGGGCAGCTGCGGGAAGCTGACCTCCGAGCTTAGAGTTTGTTAATATTACAAATAGTGCAAAATCTTGGGATGATGATGATTAAATGTGCAATATCTAGGGTTGAATGGGGTCTCAACGACGAGGGCAGTGCCAATTGGGACTCGACAATAGCGATGTATATCAAGTTCACCAAAGATTGTAAATGACACAAAGGCGAGAGGGCTTGACGACAATGTTGCATTGTTGGACATCGATCAGCTTGACAACGAGGGGAATGTTGACAGGGGGCTCAACAACATGAAGGCAAGGACCTAAAGACAACGGCTTGATAGGCAATCTTTCAATATTGTAGATCGATCGACCAACAGTGATAACCCTAAACACCAACAAGGCTCAGCAACACAAAGGCAAGGACTCGACAACAATGTCTTCGTGATTTGACAGTGATTTGCACTAGGGGCTTGACAATGGCAACTACAACAACAGGAAGTAGACACCTAGACACACGTTGGTTTAGGGCTAGTAGAAAGTGACGATCAATCTTCATTAATGATATCACTTCAATAGTTCAATTGATGTTACGTATTGCATATATACATCTTAAAGTATTTGTTGATTGATAACAAATACATTAATGTCTTATATCTGATATACTTCAGAATATTTGATATATTTACTCATTGATATCTAATTGTAAGTCGATGTGGATTTAATATGTTTGCTTATTGATATCTCATACACTAATGATTATACTAAAAATGTAACACATTTGTTGATTGATGTCTAATAGATTATTAACCTACCTTACAACTTTGATAAATTGTTGATATACTAAAATATTGATTAGGATTCAAGGACATTAGAAGAATTAGTATATCATAATTTTCACTTTTTTATACACTTTCTAGTTGACAAATTTTACTATATATTAGTGTATATATTTAGTATATCAACATAATTGTTTAAGTTGTTTTTTTTTTTTTTAGCAAATCAATCTGAGTATTGAACATTTGTCATAATGTGTGAATTAATACAACTGATTTATTTTAAATTTGGGATATCAATTTATAGAATAACTTAAATCAACGGGAAAACAATCCCACAAATCAAACAGAAAATAGAATCAAATTTAAATTAAACATAAAGATTAATCCCAATGGAAAAGGCCAATCAAAATACAAGTATTGAGAATACAACAAAATCTAATAAAACCAAGAAAAAAGAAAATAACCAAAATAAATAAGTAAACCCAAAATCAGGTATAGAGGGAAGAAAATTAAGAAGAGGATTAAAAAATACAAAAAACAAACTTTGGGTTTTTTTTTTTTAAGAATAATAAAAGAAAATGCAAAATATTAATGGGCAAAAACTCATTAAAAGAATAAACACTCAATAAACATAATTTTGTCATTAAGTGTAAATATTTTATTAGAAAAGCAAAGATAAATAGAATTTAATAATTTTAATAATTTTGCTATAGAGACAATTGCAAAATAGAGGAATCAGAATCAAAATATTAATATATATAGTAACATTTTAAAAAATTTACAAATATAACAAAGTCTATCAACAAGAGACTTCTATCGCTGGTCCACCAATGATATAGAAGTTTATCACTAATAGACTTTGCAATATTTATAATTTTTTAAAATATATTGTTATACAATTATTTATTATCCCTAAAATTGTTACCTGTTACAGTTACCCTTTGATATACTTTCGAAGATGAAAAATTGTAGACAGAATTGCAAAATATGTAATCATTTTTGCTACCCAATACAATTTCCTAAAACATAAGTACATATCTATTTTTATTGAATCCCTTGTTTTTAAATTTATGTTTTTGAATTTTTTTTTCAGGTAGGGTTAGTATATGAACTATAAAGAATAAATAGGCTATCATTGACATGGCTAATTTTGATCAAATCTTCATAACATATTCCATAACCATCCTCAGATGCTCAATATTTCATAGGCTTATTTTAAATGAACCTATTCATGCGACATACCGGGACAGGGGCTGCCCGATTAGATCGGCTTATGGATAACAAGAAGACGACCTACACAAAATCAACCTTTGTGGATGATGGAGAGATAAACTTCCTTCTCTTTGCAAATGTAAGCTAGATCACGTTTTGGACCTCCACGTCGTTCATTAACCTCAGCATTCTTATACCAACACTCAAGTCCTATACAAATCCTAGCTATAAAAGAAGAAGCTTTTGGAGTTCTATAGAATGGAACAATATACATAAATTCTCGAACCTCATCACAACCCCCTAAAGAAAGGAAATCCAAAAAGACAAACTGACTTGTCATGTTATCCATAGTGATTCTAAACCACAACTTCCTCTCACTTGGAACATTGTGTAGGATAATTTGGCAAGGAATACCAACAGGAAGTCCTGGAACAAAATAGAGAGGTTTCTCATAGTTGTTATCAGAAATGACTAGTTCTGCTTTGATGTGCTTAAGTTCTTCTGAAATTTCTAGATGGCTAAGGTTGAAAGATTTTAGCATTTCTCTAAAATCAAGTGAGCTGCAAAGAGCTTTAGGAGTAATGGTGCCCAAGTTCGACAATGATCTTTGAACTTCGCATACAAAAGTCGATGGCTCTTTACATTCTTCCTTAAGGAGATGTTCTATGTTGGAAGCTATGGTTGACAACTTTCTCAAAGCTGTGAGATGACAGCAAACTTCTCCATTAGACAATCTGAGTGTACAAGTAACCAACATCAGTTCTAAGATATGTAGTTCATCTTCTTTAGTGAGTCCAATGAATCTACTTCTCAACTCTTTCAGCCCCCTTTCTAGTTTTCCTAATAGGAACCCCCGTTCTCCAGTTCTACGAGGACAACCATGTTTTGAGGACATCAAATTCCATACCTTTGCAACTAGTTTCAATATCTTGAGATACTGCGAAGTAAAAGCTAAAGCACCATTGTATTTGTTTGTTCCATACGCGAATACTCCCAAAGCTTCCTTGCAGAGCCTGAACGCCAAGAAAATGAGGAAGTTAAACCAAAGATTGAATTTATATTACTCTTGTCTGCAAAGGATAAGGTTGAGAACTAAAGAGAACAAAATAATCATAATACTAGTAATAAAGCAACATATTTGGAATGGTTATTAGAATAAAAGCAAGCCTCGTTTTCATGTTGGAAGATGAAAACAGAAAACAATTTTTATTGGTATGATGGAAGATGCAAAAAAACTGACACCAACCAATCAAAAACAAACATTCCCCCAATAATCTTACAAAAAGCCAGAGTGTTGGAAAAGTGAGAGTATAGTGACAAAGGCAGTAGCTAATGCAATCAAAAGGCAGAATAGAATATAGTATAGCTAAGCTCAAAAACTTCAATGATCATTGAACACTCCATTGTTTTTTTCCAACCTAAGAACAAAATTTACGAGCTCAAAATTTTCAGGTAAATAATATTGATTAATTTTTAAAATAAATAGTAACTTTATCCCACATTTCTAACAAAAGCTTCACAGTAGTACCATATCTAATGAACAAGTCATTTAAAGTATGACCTCAAAAGCACTTAAACAAAGAACTGATCTACAAACCTCAAAGTCCTTAAAACTTCATGCAAAACACCTGATTGTATTAGTGGCCAAATATCTTGCAACTTTAAGAGGATGGTCTTGATAGATTCTATGGCATCATCATCTTTCTGCCACTGCTCATGTATCATTTCAGGTATCTTAAGGGAGGCAATGGCAGGTATGTCATTGACAGAACTTCCACATGTAGCTGAGCATGAGGCTCCCTCTAGATTAAACCCCAGATCAGATAATCCAATGCGTTTACTGTTTTGCAGCAAGTAAGCAAAAACGGTGCTTTGATCCATAATGTCGCCCAAAGCATGAGAGATCCTTCGAAGCATTGTAGCTGCATAAGAAAACACTCTTGGTGGAATCCTAAGCGTATGATTGTCCAAAGCAGGAGCTGAAATAGCTAGAACAATGTATGCAATCACCTTCACACTATCAAATCCAAGTTTTCCTTCAGATGTTGGGTCTATCTGAAGCGAAGGACACGTACAAGAGAGTTAACAGCATCATCATCATCCATTTAGCTTCACAAATTTTATTTTATTTTATAAGAAACAATTTCACTGATTGAATGAAATATCCAAAGATATCCAGAGGTACAAACGAAACCTAATCAAAGAGTATACAAAAGACGTTTCCAATTTGCAACAAGGAAAGAAAAACTATGACTCTGTATAGCTGGTAGATATAGTTAGCTTTCTAGTTTCTATTAATATACATAAAACATTGAAATAAAAATATGGCACAAATGCACTACTTAAAACAAGATTAAGCAAAAATGGCTGAAAGTTAATCCTCAATGAATATGTCGAATCTGTCTTACACAAATTGACATCAGGTTCGTTTAACTAGACATCATTTTTTAAAAATATAGAGAGATTTTTTAAACCAAGTAACTTAATCAAGAGCTTATACTAGTGACTAGAATCACTTATGCCATTGAAGTTGCAAGTTAATACAGCACTAAAGAACCAAACTAACCTGTTCAAAAACATCCTTGATAATGGAGTCAACCATATTTACATGATTCTGACCCATATGAAACAGCACGGAGAGCACATCAGACTCATCCTAGCAATTAACGAAGTTGACAATGGCATGTCAATAAGATTGAAATTGTGTCTAGAAAGGAATTGACATCGTAAAAAAGATCTATAGAAATTCAAAACAGTAACATAAAGGAAGAAGGAATACAAGGGATGGGTCAAGAGAGGTCAAAACCTGTGGGTATGATTCTAAACTTTCGAGAAGACTGTTAAAAGACAATTGAAATGTCACCAAATCTGGCAGCTTCACTAATTTAAGAAGTTTCCTTAAAGCAGATCTTACGTGATCATCATTGTCATGTAAAGCACTTAGAAACTGCAAAGCAAAACCAACAATGATAAGAATAATATGAACAGAATACAGACATTGATCTTTATAATCCCATCTTAAGTATTGATACAAATAAATTGATTCATTGGATGACTTAATGTGTGGTGTGGTGAATAGCTTAGTATGATATCGTACATTTAAAACTTTCAACAGTAAACTACTACAGATACAAAAGCTATATACATATACGATCATTTATACCTTAGACTGCTATCAATGAACACCTATTATGAGTAACCAAAATACTCTGAAACATAGAACAAGGATTAATTATACCATGTGCATATGAGCTTCTTGCAATTTCAAACAATTGGACATTGCCATATGATGTAATGTTTCCAAAGCTTGCAAGCGAACAGAAACTGAATCATCATTCAGCATATCCATCAATAAGCTCAAGGCCTCCCCAGCGAATTTAGTTGATAGGATGGTCAAATTAAACAAAGCATCGCATGCAGACCTGCGGACCTTGAGATTGAGAGACAATGTCAATATCATGATAACATTTAGTTGCAGAAACGTTTATATGATGAAGAGCATATACAATTCAGTCTATCGGAAAGTCTAACTTAGAAGACAGGAGTTCAATGCGTAAAGCTTTATGCATTTCTCTCTTGAAAAAGCTAGTGCTTGATCACTTAAAAACATGAAAGGCTCCCATGTAATAAAACAATAAGTTTGCTGGAAAGTCCGGACCATCATGGTATTGGTATGGTGCTTAAACAAGCAAACTGAAACAACTATCATTGACGACCACGACATAAAAGATGAGAAAAGTACAAGATTAAAGTTTGAAACTGTGCCACGAGTTATGATTGATTACAAGTATGGTGGAGATCATAAAACTTTAAAATCTACAATATTTGAGATATAGAGGTATGTTTCAATCAAAACATACATACCAACGTAAGTTACCTGATAGAATTCATCTTCAATGCCATGCACAAAAGCCCCAGCAACATTCAACGCCAACATTTCTAATTGTTCCGTAGAGCATTGAACAAGAGATTTTTTACCTTTGAAGATACTCAAGACTCTCTTGGACACGCTTTGTAAAAGAAGATCCTCAGAAACAATTTCCAACCTCCTTATTGCATCAAATGCATTAACCCTGACCTTCATGTTCATATCTCTCGTCATGGAACAAAGCTGATATTACCAATATAAACATATCAGAAAAGGCACTTTATAACTACAAGTTCAAAATTTGAAGCATTCACTTTAAGACTCGATACAGAGGAAGAACTTCAGTTGGCATGGGAAAATAGTGATGATCATTTCCTTAAAGATCTCCTAAAGAAATGTGACCTGGCCCACGCAACACTATTCAAACTGGAAAGTTTTAAGCACTAGAACGGAGAGAGATGAACATGGAAAAGAGAAAGCATATATGAAGTTGCACACAACCAAGGGAGTTAAATACCTAAGAAAAAATTAATCCATCACTAGCAAATAAAAGAAAGAATATGAAGACACAACACAGGACTAGGTCCAAGTGAGTTTCATCGATCTGCACACCACAGGAATGCTAACCGAACTATTTTTTCCCAAATATGAACAGTAACAGAATCAGTATCCATACATGAACATTAAAAAAACAGGGATACTCGTGAATGTGTGAAAATCCACAGTGCATAATCTAATTTTTTCAAATTTTTCTTCAATCTTCCTGAATAACTAAATGGAATGTATAATCAACCAAATATTCAAAATCCAGTGTTGCAATAATGATGTCACAAATGAGAGTAAAAGAACTGACAGACCTATAGATAGAAAGAATAATGGTTTCCAGACGAAAAGCAACCTACGCAGTTTAGGAGAAAAGTACTATGGCATATTCCAATTCTAGACGAGAATGAGAAGTTAAGAACAACAACCTAAACAAAGGTTACAAATTTTTCAATGAATGAATTTCAAAAATCCAATCAACAGTGTGTTAAATTTAAACTTACATTAACGAATATTTCATCAAACAACTGTTGTTTCCTCTCTGAACTATGCGCCGCAAGCATTAGACCCCAAGTTATGACCTGGATCAAACGTTAAGAGCTATTACCAATAAAGGAACGTGATATTCTGTCAATGCGAGATTGTGGTCGCTTGATCTCAATAATTAAAAAACTAAGTCTATTGACTGGAAATCGTCATCAATTCATCAAACACCTACATGTACATCAAATAATGGACAATAAATCTTAAGGAACTGTGACTTACTACCAAAACAAAATTATTTCACCAATTTTTTTGTGCAATAAAAGAAAAGAAACAACGGAGAGATATCTAACAAAACAAGGACTTACGACGCGTATTGCAGCTGACCTAACATAATCCTCCATGTCGTTTAGAAGTTCAATGGCACGGCAATAGCAACCTTCAATCATGTTGCCGTCCTCAACAACAGTGTTCCCCAAACTTGATAGGCCATCAAGAGCAGCTTTCCTAACACATGGATACGGATCCTTCGTAAACCCTAGGAAAACAGTGAATAGCAACGATGGCCTTAATTGGAACCTCTCGGCGTTATTGAGAAGCCAAGCCCTGATGGACACTGAAGGACCAAAGCAAAGCGAGAGGAATGACTGATCGTCAAGTTCGTTAATGGTAGAAATGAGTTCTAGGTCCTGCTCTGCCATCTTTTCTGTGAAACAAAGGTGCAAAGATATAGAGTTTGATCATCATCAAAGTAAAAACAAAAAGGAAAACAACCTGTAATGAACCTTGGCTTGGTTGTCAACTCTGGCACGATGAGAACGAATTTGATTCCGGTGTCCTTGGTTCCGTAGGCAAGCAAAATAGAGCGAAGGCCGAAGACTATGCCATTTTGCACGCCGCTATGACAATAGTTGAAGAGAAGTCATATAACACAAAATAAATGAAGCACGTAGCATGCTTGCAATTCAAAAGACTCAGGAAACAATAAAAACAAGGTTGCCCTAAAAACTTAGCTCAGAACTTTATTCAGAGTTGCCCCTAAACCTCAATTCAGACACTGAGAATTGGTCCCAAACTACAATCAAGAGAGTTCCCAAGAGTTGCAACATTTACAAAGAGTTTGAAAAGGTCTAAACAAAACTTCTTAACTCAGAACTTGGACCTTTCAGAATGGTGTCCAAATGAATCCACTAACATCTAAAGCTACAAACAGAATGGTTCTAAAGATATTACAACCTTCACCACATGCAATCTTTGTTTTCAAGTTTCGAACTTCCATTGGTGGTGAAAAATCTATTGGGTATGCTTTGGTATATGATTATGCTAAGAACGCAATGTACTATGAACCCAAAATAGGAAGAACATTCTTTGTATCCAAACAAAGAATTTCATCAAACAATTTCTTTAAAACTGTAAGTCGGACATAAAAAATCAGAAACTTTGTAGAATAATGTGTTGATTGTAAATGAGATGACAATTAGATGACACCAAATAAATTACATCCACCAGCGGACAATGAGAGAGAGAGCTGTGAGAAAGAGAGCGGGAAATGGAAACACCCACCAGAGGCCACTCCAGTCGACGGCGACGGACGTGGGGCCGCGATACGCGTGGCAACAAGAGGTTGAAGAAAGGGATTATGAGACAATCACGTTCCTCTAATCTAGTTCCTCGCTGCTCACACTAACGCTCGTCACAATTTGAAAGCTAAATTTTGCCTTCGTAAACTTTTGTATACTTGATCCTCGTAGTTTCAATTGTTCAGATTTGTGTTAAGTCAATAAAAAAAACATGACATTGTCGCCATGGATGGGAGAGGAAGATCGTATCAAAATTGGAGAAGATGGTGGAAGAAGGAAAGAGGATGGAGGATATTTGATAATTTTTATAAGCAGAAAGCCAATTTTATTTTTTCGACTCCATTTGTACAAAAAAAAAAAAAAAAAAACCTATTTCACTAAATTTTGAAGTTTTTATTTGGTTAAATTGCAAAAAAGAAAAAAATTATATTTTGCTGTTTGTATAAAAAATAAATTAGACTTCCAAAAGTTTAAAAAATGTCATTAAATTTTTAAAAATAGTTCAAAAAGGCTTTTATTGTTAGTTTTGGATGAAAATTATTAAAAATTTCTGATAAAAAATCCAAACTTATTATGTGGGACGAATGTAAAATGACATCATGAACATCTATATTATGCTTGTGTGAAATATGTAAATAAGAACACATACTATGCAACTTTTTAAATCTTACGCCTGAATTAATTCTCTAAGCTAAACTCACAAATCTAAATTATTTTATTTGACAATTGTAAAATAATAATTAGAATCAAAATATTAACAATAATATATTTAAAAATTTGTAAATATAGTAAAATTTATTAGACTTTCATCGAATAGAACACGCAAATCTATCGTATAGAAGTTTATTTGATAGACTTTGCTCTTTACCGTGTTTTTTCTTTTAAAAAATGTTTGATTATTATCTTCTAAAATTATTTTCGATTAGGGTTTAGGAAGGGCTATATTTGCAATGTTACTAGCAATTGAAGAAGGCTGATGATCACGTTGGGCTTGGAATCAAAAGCTAACTATTACTTTCCCTATGGGCCTTCGGGGGTTTCATCAAACAACCCTGATTTCATACTCAATTCAACCAAGCACTCCCATCCCAAATGAAATCAAAGCGTCAAGTTTCGAATTAGTTCCGGTTTCAGTCTCAAAATACGATCTTGATGAAGCTCATTGGGTATCGTCGATGGCTGAGACCTCCCAATGTAGACGGAAGAAGATTCAGAAAGTTTTGTACATGGCGGAGGAAACTCGAAGTGGACAATGAAAATGATTCGCATTTCGTTTATGTGCTTGAGCAAATTGTAAGAGGGAATCAGAGCTGGAAGATTGCCTTCAACAACGCATTGATTTCAGGTAATTTAAAGCCCCATCACGTAGAAAAGGTTTTGCTTCGAACTCTTGATGACTCCAGGTTGGCCTTGAGATTCTTCAATTTCTTGGGACTTCATAGAAATTTCCAACATTCCACTGCGTCATTCTGTATTTTAATTCATTCCCTCCTTCAGAACAGTTTGTTTTGGCCTGCATCTTCGCTTTTGCAATCCCTTTTGCTCCGTGGACTAAACCCACTTGAGATTTTTGAGAATTTTTTGGAATCTTATAAGAAGTACAAATTTTCTTCGAGTTCAGGTTTTGATATGTTGATTCAGTATTATGTGCAGAACAAGAGAGAAATGGATGGTGTTTTGGTTGCAAATCTCATGAGGGATTATGGGTTATTGCCTGAAGTTAGAACTTTAAGTGCTTTGTTAAATGCTCTAGCGCGAATTAGGAAATTCCGTCAGGTAATGGAATTATTTGATACCCTTGTGAATGCAGGTGTTAAGCCTGATAGTTATATTTACACGGTAGTGGTTAAATGCTTGTGTGAATTGAAGGATGTTAACAAGGCAAGGGAAATAATTAATCATGCTGAGGGGAATGGATGTAGTTTGAGTATCGTAACATATAACGTGTTTATCAATGGTCTCTGCAAGATCAAGAGAGTTTGGGAGGCTGTTGAGGTCAAGAGATTGATTGGTGAAAAGGGTATGAAAGCAGATTTAGTTACGTATTGTACATTAGTATTGGGATTGTGCAGAATCCAGGAATTTGTGGTTGGGATGGAGATGGTGGATGAAATGATTGAGCTGGGTTATGTTCCGAGCGAAGCTGCTGTTTCGGGAGTCGTAGAGGGGTTGATGAAAATGGGGAGTATTGAAGGTGCTTTTGAGTTGCTAAACAAAGTTGGGAAACTTGGAGTAGTGCCTAACTTATTTGTTTATAATTCGATGATCAATTCATTGTGCAAAACTGGGAAACTGGAAGAAGCCGAGTTGCTTTTTAGTGTAATGGCTGAAAGGGGTTTGAATCCAAATGATGTCACGTATACAATCTTGATCGATGGATTTGGAAGAAGGGCCAAACTGGATGTTGCTTTCTATTACTTCAAGAAAATGATAGAGTCTGGAATAAGAGCAACTGTGTATTCGTACAATTCTATGATCAATGGTCAAAGCAAGTTTGGGAACATGAGCATGGCAGAGCTTCTCTTCAAGGAGATGGTTGACAAAGGATTGAAACCAACAGTGGCAACTTATACTTCATTGATTAGTGGATATTGCAGAGATGGGTTAGTGCCAAAAGCATTCAAGATATATCATGAAATGACTGGAAAAGGCATTGCTCCAAATACTTATACCTTTACTGCTCTTATTTGCGGTCTGTGCCAAATTAATAAAATGGCTGACGCCAGTAAACTGTTTGATGAAATGGTTGAACTGAACATTCTTCCAAATGAGGTAACTTATAATGTTTTGATTGAGGGGCACTGTAGGGAAGGTAACACCACAAGAGCTTTTGAATTACTGGATGAAATGATAAAGAAGGGCCTATCGACAGACACATACACCTATAGGTCCCTAATTGCTGGTCTTTGTTCTACTGGCAGAGTTTCTGAAGCAAAGGAGTTCATTAACGACCTTCACCACGAGCATCAAAGGTTGAATGAGTTGTGTTATACTGCACTTCTGCAAGGACTCTGCAAGGAAGGAAGAATTAAGGAAGCATTGGTTGCTCGCCAAGAGATGGTAGGACGTGGTCTGCATATGGATCTAATAAGTTATGCTGTGCTTATCTGTGGAGCTTTGAAGCAGAATGATAGAATATTGTTTGAACTTCTAAGGGAAATGCATGGTAAAGGAATGCGACCAGATAATGTAATATACACCACTTTGATCGATGGGTTCATCAAAGCAGGAAATCCCAGAAAGGCATTTGGAATTTGGGACATTATGATTGGTGAAGGATGGGTTCCCAATACTGTGACGTACACGGCATTTGTGAATGGATTATTCAAGGCAGGATATGTCAATGAAGCCAAACTGCTTTTCAAGCGTATGCTGGTCGGTGAGGCCATTCCCAATCATATAACTTATGGTTGCTTTTTGGATCACCTCACTAAAGAAGGAAACATGGAGAATGCTCTACAACTACACAATGCAATGCTCAAAGGGAGTTTAGCAAATCCTGTCACTTATAATATACTTATCCGGGGTTATTGCCAGATAGGAAAATTTCACGAGGCAGCCAAGCTTCTCGATGCAATGATTGGAATTGGTATGGTCCCAGATTGCATCACATATTCGACATTTATCTATGAATATTGTAAGAAGGGTAATGTAGATGCAGCTATAGAGATGTGGGAGTGTATGTTACAAAGAGGCTTGAAGCCTGATACAGTAGCATTTAACTTTCTAATACATGCCTGTTGTCTCATTGGTGAACTGGACCGAGCTCTGCAGTTGCGCAATGACATGATGTTACGGGGTTTGAAACCAACTCGATCGACATATTATTCACTGATCGGTGCAACTTGCTCAACGAGCTAGGTTGTCACAAGTTCAGTAGTTGGTGAATTGGTGACAATATCTACAGTTGCAAAGACTGGAGACTCGACACTGTAATTAACGACACCCCTGTAAAATAGAAGCATGAATGATTTTTGTGCATTAGTCATAGATGATGACCAAAATAAAGCGTACAAACTTTGTTTCGGGCGTCAACAACATTAAATACCAGAGTGTTTAGGCTGTCTCGAAAATGATTCATTGATGAAAGTTTAGAGGTTTGATTAATACAATAGAAGTTCCACACGAGGGTATTTTCAAATGAAACATAATAAAGAGTGTAAATTGATACCGTTACAAAAGTGGAGGACTGAAATTTATTTAATTATTAGTTTAGGTTTAAATTGATAGAACCCCTAAAGTCTAGAGGTACATAAAGTGATATTTTTCCTAAAATTTTATATTAGTTAGGACAACATAAAATATGATTTGTAAATCTATTAGTTAAAAGAAAATTATTGTAAATGAGAGAATTATGAAAAATATTTACAAATTATAGCAAAATTTTTGCTTCGTTATGTTATATTTGAAAATACTCTTAGTTAGTCTAAATAATATAAGTATATTTAATAATTAATTAAAATTAATGGTAATGATTAATTGATATTAGTTTATTAATTAACTACTCTTTATTTTGTTAAGGATGTTTTCAAATATAACAAAATTTTACTTTTAATACGTGATAGACTGCGATAGACTCATTTGAGTTTATCACGGTCTATCAGATATAGAAAGTAAATCTATGAGTCTATCACGGTCTATCAGATATAGAAAGTAAAATTCTGTTATATTTATAAATATTTTCAACAATTTTGCCATTTAAAACAATTTTCTTTTTTGTTGTGTTCATCTCTCAACCACAAAAATTTTACTTTGTAAAGGAAGGTATTAGAAAACTCTTGCTAGTTGAGTTTCAAGTTTTTTAGACAATAATATAATCTCGAAGTGAAATTCTCTGAAAGAAACATGAATATTAAATGTATATCTAAAAATCCATGACAAACCACGTGAAACAAACCGATACAACTGGTAATTGTTACATGAGTTGTAAGTGTTACAGACTCACTTTGTAATTGTTACATGAGTTGTAAGTGTTACAGACAATATGTTCCAAATTGTTCATGTGGAGACATGTTAGTGGGGGTACCTTGTCTAAAGAGTTTATACAAGACCGGACAACAAAATGATTGATTTCTCTTTATAATATTGTTGCTTGAAGAAACCAATATTTCACTAAGATGACCATAGATAACTTGATCTTAATCCTGAATGGGTTATGAACCTATCTATGAAGACAATCCTTTGATCTCTATGGGTGAGAGTAACCATGTTAGCTGACTCAACAAGCCTAACATGTTGGAAATTTTTTTCAAGTGTAGGAAGCTGGAAACACAACTACACAAGAAGAAATTCACTCATTCTAGTCCTTAGGAAAAGTAGATGAATTGCTTCCTTAATAGCTGATTCTTGGTTGTGAACAATGAGACCTCAACCTCACATTGCTCCAAGAGATGTTAGTTTATAGTTAGATGACTATAAATTGTTTGTTCATTAAAGGAATCATTGGCATTTAAGGAGTTAGAAGTAACTACAGGAGTATAAAACGATAATTTTGACCAAAATGTAGCTATGAGCAATTTGTGAATGGTCAAATCATTAGTGATTGGTTTTATTCATGGACACATAAATATATTTATGGTGCGAATAATGCAGCTATCAGTTTTTAGTGGAGTGACTGACAATTAATGATTGACTAATTTAATTAAAGAGTTTAATTAATTACTCTCATATCATTAAAACTAATTCTAATATGTAGGTCCATAAGGCCCCTTGTTAGCTCACTAAAGATAGTAACAAGTTATAATTTGATTTGTTTGAATTGTTTAAGAAAATATTATATCAATATGATTAATACAAAGTATAGTGTATTTTGATACATTATAGGATATAAGTAATTAAAAATATGATCTATAATCCAAACTATATAAGAGAGATATATTTGAATGAGATTCAAATATTAAAATTCACATGAATTGGAGTCATATAAAACTATAAAGTAAAATTAATATGGATGAAATTCACATTAGAATTAAAGTACAAGAGAGATATATGCATATAAATTAAAAAGTGATATTTATATGTTAATTAATTAACTTTATATTAAACATGATTTAGGATATAATTATAGGTTTATTAATTAATTAGTTGAACCCTAAAGAGAACATTAGCCTCCACTCTCTCTTCTCTCTTTTCTCTCCAGAAACATTCCCTCCGTCAAAGGTCTTGGAGCCCACACATCTGATCCCGTCGAATCAGTGGTATCCTGGTTTATTGAGGGGTTCAAGTTTGTTTTAGTTCGTTGAGGGGTTCAAGCCAGAGAATATATCCAATTCCTTTGAATGAGGGGTTCAAGTTTGTTCTAGTTCGTTGAGGGGTTCAATTGAGGGAATACGTGAAGAAAGGAAATCTCCAAGGATGAGTTTTCTTCTTCTTTTTCTCCTGCACTAAACCCATGCTTAGGTTGTTTTTAATATTAATCCTTTAGAATGCATATGTTGTCTTCTTTGATTTAATGTTCTATAAAATTGATTTTCGAAACGCACAACGATCACATGCTTGCTTTTACGAAAATTTGATTCCATTCAATGATGAGGTGGAAAAACTAAAAGAAAATATAGAAATGTTAGGTCCTCTGTATATTGAAATAGAGGAGGAACTGGGAGAAGGAGGTGATAGACTGTAAATAAACAGTAAGAGTGTTCATAACTTTAGTTCTCGAGGGAACGTACTTATTCAACTTTTGAAAGTTTATAGATTTTTACGATGCCTATTAGGTGTTAACCGTTTCCGTCTATAAATTAATGTAAGAACAATTTTGAATTTTTCTACAATGTCAAGGGTATTTTCAAAGCTTTTGAAGTATTTTTTAAAACAAAACCCTAACGATTTTCATCCAAAGTTAACCATAACTTTTTACTTTTGAAATTTTTGAAGAAAAAGTTCATAATTTAGCCAAAAAAAAAAAAAAAAAACATTCAAACACATACTGATTTGAATTTTTAGATGAAATCAATGTCTAGTTTTAAGAACACATTTACCAAAAATAGAACTTTATCTTAGTTTCCAGCAATTTCCAGTGGGTAAACATTTCAGTTATCTCTTAGGTGTTTGATTAACTGACCAAAAATTGATCCACCATTCATAACAATGAACATTATGAGGAAGTTTCACTTAGTTTTCTCGTCCATTAAACTATAGAACTGAATTCCTTTTAAATAGTGTAACAATCAACAACCCTCTAATTAATTTTCCATTCTTTAAGTATTAATTAACATTCATTTTTGATTTTGTATTCCAAAGTTGAATCCAAAGCCAAAACAATATGGGAACTAAACCTTGGGCTTTCACGAGACAAGTCGTACAAGGACGATGGTTTTCGGTATTCGCCGGTTTGATAATAATGCTTGGCAATGGCTCTACATACATCTATGGAACATATTCAAAAGTAATTAAGACCGAATTCAATTACAGTCAAACCCAGCTTAACATGTTAGGGTTTGCGAAAGATCTCGGTTCCAACGTTGGAATTTTTGCCGGTCTTCTCGCCGAAATCGCTCCGCCGTGGGTTCTCTTCTTAATTGGTTGTGTTCAAAACTTCACTGGCTTCTTCTTGATATGGCTCTCTATCACACACCGTATCCCACAACCAGAATTTTGGCAAATGTTTCTTTTTGTTTGCTTTGGTACTAATTCTTCTAATTTTGCCAATACAGCCATTATGGTCACTAGTCTTAGAAATTTCCCTGACCGTCGTGGTATCATTTTAGGCTTACTCAAAGGCTATGTTGGTATTGGAGGTGCCATTTTAACCCAAATCTATTTAGGTGTTTATGGCCCTAAAGATCCATCAAATCTTGTTCTTCTTTTTGCTTGGCTTCCCTCTGTGGTAATCATCTTTCTTTCTTTCTCGATTCGACCGATCCGTATCCGTAAACATCCTGAAGAACTCAAAGTATTTTACCACTTACTTTATGTCTCTATTATTCTAGCTCTCTTCATTTTGTTTTTAACCATTGCACAAAAAGAAGTAGTTTTCTCTCGAGGTGGATATACGAGTGGTGCAGCCGTCATTGTTGTGCTACTATTCCTACCTCTTGTGATTGTATGTAGAGAAGAACATTTATTGTACAAACTCAACAAACAAAACGACGAAGCTTCCTTTAACCTGTCGATTAATGATCAAAAGCCTCATAGCGCAGCCGCCGTAGAAAAAACCGAGACTTCGCGGTCGTGTCTCTCAAAAATATGGAACAAACCTGAAAGAGGAGAAGATTTCAGCATCTTGCAAGGTATTTTCAATATAGATATGACTCTCATCATTTTAGCTACTTTTTCTGGATGTGGTTCTGCTCTTGCAGCCATTGATAATTTAGGCCAGGTCGGCGAATCACTTGGCTACCCACCAGAAGCAATAAGTATTATCGTTTCTTGGGTTTCCGTATTCAATTTCTTTGGCCGAGTCTTCTCCGGTTTCATCTCCGAAAACCTCATGGTGAAATGCAAATTACCTCGTCCTCTAACGTTTGCTTTCGCCTTCTTCATCACTGGCATTGGGCAGCTTATGATCGCATTTCCGGGACCAGGTTCAGTCTTCATTGCTTCCATCGTTATCGGGTTCGGATTCGGAATGCAAGTGCCATTGCTATTCGCCATAATCTCGGAGCTATTTGGGTTAAAACATTACTCAACATTGTTCAACTGTGGGCAATTGGTAGTCCCAATTGGATCTTATATACTAAACGTGGATGTAGTAGGGAAAAAGTACGATAAAGAAGCATTACGTGACGGTCTAAATCTGGCAGGCAGGGGATTAATTTGCACCGGAGGTCATTGTTTTAATGGATCTTTCACAATTTTGGCTGGATCGACATTGGTTGGTGCTATCATTATGCTTCTATTGGCTTATAGGACAAGAGAATTCTACAAAGGAGATGTATATAAGAAATATAGAGAGGATATATGGATTCCTCCAACTGAAATGGAGTTCTATCACTTAGATAAGAAGAAAATTCGCGATTAAAATTACATTAATTTTGATATGAACTCTATAGAGTAATTTTCAAATTATTGTTTAATTTCTAATCTTTAAATTCAAAATTTAATCCCGAACACGTAACAATCTTAAATAGTCCCTACACTACAAACTATTTTAGCTTTCGAACTAAATTTATAATTTGTTTGGATTGTAGACAACAATTGTGAAGAGAAGAATCGATTCTTACGAAATATTATGTCAATTACCACTGAGCTAAACTCACTTTTATTTTTTGTTTGTAATGCTTTAATTTAGGCTTGACTTTACTCTCATTTCAATACCAATAGGTATATTTGATATACTTTATATTTTGATATACAAATTTAAATATCACGTAAAGTTAAGTAATGATGATTTAATGAACAAATACTTTAAATAGGGAAAAATCTGTTTCGACCCAAGCTTATGATCTTTTTTATATTAAATTTTACAATTTACTTTTGTTTTGCAATTTATCTTTCTTGGAATTGCCCCCTCTCCTCACACCCACCCACTTGGTTACCTTGGGTTAGAAATAATTCGGCTTGAGAAATTCACGTGCTCTCTGAGTTCGACCCAGACTTACCACTAGGACTAACTCTTGGTGTGTAATTTGGTTAAACATTTGATCTCGATTCTGGTGACAAAATTCGCTTATCAAAAGACTTCTATCACGAATAGACATGTTAGTGAGTACAAGTTTGCTTGATTCATTTATTTGGGATGATTGTCCAATATTCAAAATTCATTCATAGATATTTTTAGATCTAAAATATTCTCAAATTTGATTTAACTCATCTTGGTTTTTTCTCTTTTATTTTTCTTAACAATAGATCATATAAATATTGGAATGTATGACCATGACAGAAGAGTGAATATCAATTATGTTAGAAATGAAAAAAAATTAATAAAAATAAAAATAAAAATAAAATAGTTTGAATTGACTTAGTTACAATCTTAAAAGAAAAATCAAAATTTCTGCTTTATTATCCGATAGTATATCTCATAATATTATTCTTCAATTATTTGTATAAATTAGCATGATACCATATTTAGTTTATAACTCGATCTCACAATCGAGTTTCAAAGCCCAAAAATAGGAAAAAAGTGGGGAACAAATAGAGATGAAGTGAAGAAAAATAAATGTTTGAAAAATTATTGTAAATGACAAAATTTCTGAAAATATTTATAAAATATAACGAAATTGACATTGATGAAATAAAAGTCTATCAGTGTTTATCAATATCTGTCATTGATAAAATCTAAAATTTTACTATAAAAAAAATTGGTTTAATTTGCCGTATTTAAAAATATCTCTAAATTTTTACATATTACGAAAAACTGAATTATCACTAAATCATTAAAAACTAAAGTCGAAAAACTAACCTGATACTTACATATATAGTTACATGCATATGAAATTTTATGAACTTAAATTTATTTTGAAATTGTATTATCCCCCTTAATAATTGTAATTGCGATAATAATGAGAATGATAATAACAAAGAACAATAACTTTGATAATCAATTTGGTTATTAAAGAACATTAACTACTTAATTTAAAACTAAACCTAATAAATTCGTTAATTTCTCAATTATGAAGTTATAATAATTATATTTTGGTTAAACTAAATTTCTGGTTACTGTAACAATGATCGATAACTATTTTGTTTCTTTTAAAATAAAGTCTATAGACATCACATTCTGAGTTTGTCAGTTTTGTTAACCACTTAGAACAACATATATATAAAAATATCAGATCAAACACCCAAACTTATCACTGAAGCGAACATAAAGTGACACCAAGAACATGCATATTATGCTTGTGCGAAATACCAAATATGTAATTAACAACACATGCATGCACCAAGCAACTCTTCAAATCTACGCTTTAGCCGATTCCCTGAGCTAAGCTAACAAATCCAAGAGTGAACTTCGTATCCCAATAACTCTTCAAATCTACGCTTTAGCCGATTCCCTTTTCCAAAAAAACATGTTACCCCATACAGTGTTGCTAAAAGAACATTATTATTCAAACAATAAATGATCCCCTAGATTGATCAACCCCATCAACCTCTAAAAGAGGATCTACAAAGGATAACCCTTCAACAACAAGAAAAAGACTTAGAAGCTCTGAGCCCCTAAATACTTCAACCCTACAAACTATACCCCTCCACCAAGGCTACACACAAGGACATGCATGTTTTAGATTTTATTTTCTTTTTGTCAATGTTGTAGGCCACAGACCTCTGTTGTCCAACTAGCCACCCATCATCGTTTCCCATCCGCATTGCTTAGAATCCTTTGCCTGTGACCGTTGTCGTCCAATCTGTTAGAGAAGTTCGTCGTACAACTAGATTTGACAACTGGACGTACCATGGATTAAAGGGTTGATTTGGTTTAGGATTGGTGATTACGGCTTTAATTTATACATTAAGTTATGCTCAGATGAGTAAATAAATAATTGTTTTTGTAGGGTTATTTGATTGTCCACGACAAGTAAATATTGTATTAAAAGAGAGAGAGAGGGACAATAACTGACAATAATGAAGCTATTGAGCCTACTATTATTGTTTATAAATAATGAACCACTTGTTTGGAATTGCATAAGATGTGAAAAGCAGGAAATAAAAGGAATAGAGAAATGAAATATTTTTGGAAGTGCTATTATTATAGTTTCATATCTCTTCTTCTTGTTATTTCATTAGCAACATTGGGATGTGGGAGTAACAATATGGAAGATTTTGTTAATTGTATTTATATTCATTCCTCAAACAATAATGACTCAAATTCAACCCTCATTCACACTCCATCTTCTTCCTCTTATTCTTACGTTCTAAATTTCTCCATTCGAAACCTCCGATTCTCCGAACCCGAAACTCCCAAACCCGTAGCCATCATCACACCATCCCATGCTTCCCAAGTCCAAGCCACAGTTTTTTGCTGCAAAAGCCACGGCCTCCAAATCCGAACTCGCAGTGGTGGCCATGACTTCGAAGGCCTTTCTTACGTCGCAAATATCCCATTTGTGTTGATCGATTTGATAAACCTCAATTCCATTACCATCGACGTCGTGGATGAGAGTGCATGGGTTCAATCTGGGGCTACCGTGGGCGAACTCTACTACAGAATTGGCGAGAAAAGTCGAACCCTCGGATTTCCGGCAGGGTTCACGGCCACGATTGGACTTGGAGGGTTCTTGAGTGGTGGGGGGATCGGGATGATGGTTAGAAAATATGGTCTTGGAGCGGACAATGTGGTGGATGCTTATGTTGTAGATGGAAATGGGAGAGTTGTAAATAGATATTCAATGGGAGAGGATTTGTTTTGGGCCATTAGAGGAGGTGGAGGAGGAAGCTTTGGGATTGTTTTAGCTTGGAAATTGAAGTTGGTTCAAGTCCCTTCAATTGTTACATCCTTTGCTCTTCATAAAACTTGGGATCAAAATGCAGCTAACTTAATATATCGTTGGCAATACATTGCACCATGGGTAGATCAAGATCTTTTCATCTCTGCTTGGGTCACAGGTTTGCCTTTTTCTTTCGCCACATCAACCAACTAAGAAATTAGTTAAAGGTGCAAATTCAGGCTACACCCATCACGATGCTCTTTAATCACAATCATCAAACTTGAAACTTTTTTTAATAATTATCTATTTCTCAAAAGAATTGATTTTTGTCATGTAGTAACTTGTAACGAACACTTAGGTGTAGGCTGCACGAAGATATAATAGGTATTTGAGATGCACTCAAGTATTTTTCTTAGTTAAAATGCCAATTTTGGTCCATATAAGTAATTTATCGATTGTCTCTCTCTCTTTTAAAAGGTCAACAATAAACTACTTGAGACTAAGCTTAAGCTTAAAGAGATTTAATAAAAGTAGAAAAACTATAACTAATTCAAAGTATTGAGATAGCATGGAGAGTGATTCAAAATTAACTAATTGTATGAGTTACACTTAAATCACTTGTTTGCTTGTTTCCTAAAGGCATGTCAAACACAGTCTCACGACATGATTATTTAAAAATGTCTTTCATGTAATTGACAAATATATAATAATTTATTTTTTAAAAGGATATTAAAGAAAGTGAAATCAGTAGATACATCCAGATATCTCAAACAACTTTAACATACCTCATCATACCCGAGTCAAATATATAGTGATAAAAAACTTTGCAATTAATAAAGAATCGCTCATACGTAGTAGAATAATTCTAAGTAGACGTCTTTTAAGAAAAAGATAGCTGCTAAAATAAGATTAGTTCACATTGATATATACTATCTCTGTTAAGGCTAGACGTTCAAATATCTCCCTATCCCATTTGTTGTGTGTCTAATCTTATATTATTGTTAAAATTTGTCGACTAAAAACACATTTATATCTTACCATAGCTTCAAATTCAAGCGATGATGGAAGTGGAAGAATTATGGAGGCTTCATTCTTCTCCTTATTTCTTGGAAATGCAACCGAGCTTCTCTCTCTTATGGAGAAGACTTTTCCAGAGCTAGGACTAAAGAAAGAAGACTGTCACGAAATGAGTTGGGTTGAATCAATGGCATTTTCAGCAAGTGGATTTGTTTCTGCTAAAAGCTTAGAACTTTTGCTCGATAGAACTCCACTCAACAATGGTAGATACAAAACCAAATCTGATTATGCCACTCAACCCATCTCGGAAACCGCACTCGAGGGCATGTGGGAAAGGTTCAAAGATGAAAAGCTAGAAACAGTGCAACTCATACTGATCCCTTTTGGAGGTAATGTTGGAAATGTCTTCAATTCTGTTATTTGACGTTTCAAATGACTAAGGCATGCAACCCTAGGGTTTAAAGAAGTACATTATATCATCTCTCTGAACTCTAAAGGTGTTTTTGTTTTGTATTCTGAATTGTTTTCTTTGTAATAATAAAACGTTCTCCTTCTACTTGTGGATGGTAGCTAACATATTGTTAGTGAAACCACGTAAATCGTTATGTTTGTTTCCTATTGTTTACACTTTTCTACTTATCTTTATTTGTTGATTTCTTATAATAGGTAAAATGAATGAGATTTCTGAATCAGAAACCCCCTCCCCACATCGAGCTGGATATCCCATACATATTGGCTACTACCTTACATGGCAACAACCCAACGCCGATTCAAGACACTTGAAGTGGGCTCGAGAGCTTCATAATTACATGACTCCTTTCGTGTCGAAATCACCAAGAGCAGTATATGTAAATTACAGAGATCTTGACATGGGAACAAACAACGACGATGGGGTCCCGACCAGATATGAGGAGGCAAGCGTTTGGGGGCATCGATACTTTGGGAATAATTTTGAAAGGTTGATGGAAGTGAAAACGAAGGTGGATCCATTTAACTTCTTCCGGCATGAGCAAAGCATACCACCGGCACCACCAAGAGTAGGAGTCTAACCAAAGATGGCTTCATGACCGGATGTGTCTTATGAGACCATGTCATGTGTAGTAGACAAAATTTCACTTTTTAAAACACAAGAAATTATTATCCAGAGAACCTTAAAACCCACTTGAGTTTTTTAATACCTTGTAAAAGTATGAGATTTTTATGTCTACAAGATGAAGTGAAGAAATATAGCTTAATTAGTTGATAAATTAATATAATTTTTTTATTACTATTAATTTGAATTAATTATTAAATATAAATATATTATTTATTCTTAATAAATTTCATCTAATATTTTCGTTAATATTTTATACTATCTTAACTATTTAATATAAATTATTACTGTTAATTATTAATATTTTAATTGATTTATATTAATTTAATTATATTTAGTTTGAAGGTATTCTTTTATTTTTTGTTTTATTAACTAAGTAACCAATTACCATAACAATAAATTAGTTTATGTTAAATTTAATTTATCTCAAGCATTTAATTAAGTAGTTTTTTACAAATTATCGAATTGAACACAAATATTTAACTTTCAGACATGAATTATCTTGCACATCCAAATACATACATTAATTATCCAAAACATTCAAATGTCAGACATTTAATACCTATATCTATGAAACAATATCTGTGATCTAAACCCTAAATCCATCAGACGTTATGCTTCATGATACGTACACTCGTGGATTTAATACACTTGAGACACTTTGATACATTTGATGACAACTGATACACTTTATATCATTTACTGATACACTTCATGGATTTAATACACTTGATACACTAGATGTACTGTTAATACTCAATCAATGGATTTAATACACGTGAGTTGTTTGATATACTCAACCGGTTTAGTACTCTAATTCACTGCAAAAATATGAAAAGTAAAATAATTAAGTTATATAACTCAAATTTGAAAGGAAGTATAATTTAAATAATTTTTTATTTTAATTTTTTAAAATTTCAAAAGTAGTATAGTTGAGCTAAGCGTGAGTTGAAAAGCATTTAGGACAACGACTCGAGTGAGAGAAGACATTAACAATCAAATTTGGACAACATTTAAAGCAAAGAGCAACTTTATTATCATTTTTAGTTATTGATCGAGAGTTATTTGTATTAGATGATATAAACTTTTAATAATTTATTTTTCAATATTTAATATATGACCTATCTTTTTTATATATTATATTATAACAAAAAAGAAAAAATAACAAAAAACAAAAAATAGTTATCAAACAAGCTGCTTTGTTTATGTCTTTTTTTTTCTTTTCTTTTACTTTTCAAGAAACATCAAACAAATATAACTATCAAACATATTCTTGTTTCCAGTTTCTAGAAAACAGGAAACAAATAACGAAAAACGAGAAACATGACCGTTGTGAAACAAAATCTTAATTTCTACCCTAAACCTCAAATGAAAGAATGGCATATCAATAAATAAGAAACATGAATGATAAGTTTAGCAACTGACATAAGAAATAAAACAATCCAATTTTCTTTTCTTTTCTTTTTTTTTTTTTTTTTTTTTTTTTTGCAAAAGGGAAATCTCTATTTATATCCCTTCCTCAATCACATTATACTTATAAATGTCTTTATACTAAACTCTTTAAATTAACACAAATTTAATTTAAAACTTAATCATCAATGTTCTTCCTGTTGTCTAAGCGATAGAATTCCATTTCTGCTTGAGGAATCCACATATCCTCTCTGTAATTCTTATATATATCCCATCTATAATATTCTCTTGTCCTATAAGCCAATACAAGCATAACCAATGCTCCAAACAATGTCACTGCAGCTAAAATTGTAAAAGATCCACCAAAACAATGAGCTCCAGTGCAAGTTATTCCCCTGCCCGTCATCTTTTTACCTTCACGTAACGCTTCCATGTCGTACAATCTCCCAACTACATCCACATTTAGTATGTAAGAGCCTAATGGGACTGCCAATTGCCCACAATTGAACAATGTGGAGTAATGTTTTAGGCCAAACATCTCTGAGATTACTGCGAACAGCAATGGATTTTGAGCTCCGAATCCGAATCCGATAATGATGGAAGCTACGTAGACGGAACCTGGAAACGGATACGCTATACAAAGCTGGCCAATACAAGTGAGAAGAAAGGCAAATGCAAACATTAGAGGACGAGGTAATTTGTATTTGATCATCATGTTTTCAGAGATGAAACCAGAGAAGACTCGGCCGAAGAAATTGAATATCGAAACCCAAGAGACGAAGATGCTTATGGCTCGTGGTGGGTAGCCGAGTGATTCGCCGATTTGACCTAAATTGTCAATGGCTGCAAGAGAAGACCCACATCCAGAAAAAGTAGCTAAACAAATTAAAACCATATCTGTACTGAAGATAGCTTGTAAGATGGTGAAATCTTCACCTCGGTCCGGTTTGTTACATATGTTTGAGAAACAAGACGGCGACAGCTCCACAATTTCTTCCAATGTGGGAAATGGTTTGTGAGAGTTTGCTACCTTTTGATCAGCAATGGAGACGGCGACAGAAGGATCATGGTTAAAGTTTTGTTTTTTGAGTTTGTACAATAAGAATTCTTCTCTACAAGCAATCAAAAGAGGTAAAAAGAGTAAGGCAACAACGACGGACGCACCACTCGCATAGGCAGCGTGAGAAAAAACAACTTGTTTTTGTGTAATGGTCAAAAACAAGATGAAAATTGCTAGAACAACAGAAACATAAAGTAAATGGTAAAAAACTTTGAGCTCTTCGGGATGCTTACGGATACGAATCGGTCGAATGGAAGTGAAAAGAAGAAGGATGACGGTTGAGGGAAGCCAAGCAAAAAGAAGAACAAGGCTTGATGGATCTTCAGGGCCGTAAAGACCTAAATAAATTTGGGTTAAAATGGCACCTCCAATACCAACATAGCCTTTGAGTAAGCCTAAAATGATACCACGACGGTCAGGGAAATTTCTAAGACTAGTGACCATAATGGCTGTATTGGCAAAATTAGAAGAATTAGTACCAAAGCAAACAAAAAGAAACATTTGCCAAAATTCTGGTTGTGGGATACGGCGTGTCATGGATAGCCATATCAAGAAGTAGCCAGTGAAGTTTTGGAATGCGCCGATCATGAAGAGAACCCAGGGTGGAGCGAACTCGGCGAGTAGACCGGCGAAAATCCCGACATTGGAACCGAGATCTTTAGCGAATCCTAATATGTTAACTTGGGTTTGGCTGTAATCAAATTGTGTCTTGAGAACTTTGGAGTATGTTCCGTAAATGTATGTGGAACCGTTGCCGATCATCATCATCATACCGGCGCATACCAAAAACCATCGTCCTTCAAAGACTTGTTTGATGAAACCCCAAGCTTCAGATCCCATAGTTCTTCCTTTTTTGTTTTCACTACAAAGGAATATGAAAAAAAATTTGAATTTTGGTTTAAAAAAATGGAAAATTAATTAGAGAGTTGTTGATTGTTTAAAACAAATTCAGTTTGATAATTTGCATACTATACGATTACCTTACGCGCATTCGTAAGAATTTAGTGATGGACAAAAAATAAACAAAGTCAAACTTCCTTAACTTTATATCAGTATAACCATTTTTCTTTTCTTTTCTTTCTTTTTTTTTTATTTAATCACACATTCTAATATAAGTAAATTGAAAAATTAAATAATTGCTTCTTTTTTCGGTAAATTTGTTCTTGAGATATGGATATCATGTTTGAATCCCCCTTTTTTTTTTTAGTGTAATAACAAATGTTGGAAGAACTCGAAATATATATACGCGCTCGGTTAAATTACATGTTTATTTGTCGATCTTTTTAATTTGTGTATATATTGTTCGTATATTTTAAAGAATGTCTAATAAGTTTGTTGACTTTCATTTTTTTGTTAGATTGGTTCCATTACATTAAAAATGTCTAATGGATTGTGAGCTATCAATTTTGTATAAATGGTTCGTTACGTATACAAAATTTGTAAAAATTAATGAATAGTTTTAATGGATAACAATTTTAGGAATAATAATTTAATGTATAACAAAATTTTTTTTAAAAAAACTGCAAATGATAGACTTTTATAGTCTATGAATTATTTTGTTATATTTACAATTTTTTAAAATATTGTTATATATGTTGATATTTTGAATCTAATTGCTATATTTGCAACTATTCCAAAATTAATTGATCTATTACATATAGAATTGAATTTTTATGTTTAATGAGTTTTAAAACTTTTTTTTTTTTGTGTGTATGTAGTTGGTTTGTAAATTTTAAAAAGCTGTTGAATATGTAAAGTCGTGGATTCTTCAAATATACTACTTAGACGGAAATTAAAGAGTTTTAACAAAATATTAGAAGAGTAATTATCTGATATCGAAAAAGTTTAAGAAAGTTATGAACAGAGTAAAAGAAGTCTATGACATTGGTTTTGAATAATTGTTTAAATTACAAACACTTTGAGCTTTGGATCTGCTAACATTAAAAGAAGTATATCACATTGCTTTTAATTTTTAATTCAAAAGGTTTGAGAGAGTGTTCTTGTAATTTGGATTAATTGGAATAATTTTTCACATAGTGAATTTTTTTCTAGTGGGTCGGTGATATTTATCTAATGTTATATGAAGCTTTTGACGTAAATTCTAGTTTTTTTTTTCGAGATCGATGTGCCACATGGTGGGTTTTGAAAACATGTTTAAGAATCAATTAAAAGTTGGTTAATTAGTTCATTGGGGGTGTTGATTTCATGTCGATATTTTCATTGATATTATTACATTTCTATGAATTTTGACATTAACATGAGGGTGAATCAACATTTCTGTTACATCATAATTGTTTTCTTGAAAGAATTAAAAGTACGAAAAACCTTAAAAGAGGGTCGAGCATCATAGTTAGCCGATACATAATTGCAACAAAAAAAAAATTCTCTTGAATTGATATTCTTCTACTCGAAATCTTCCTCACTATGACTCTAATGAAGATCCAATTAAAATTTATCTTGACTCATCAGCTTAAGCTTTTGGATTGAATTGATGATTTAAGACTTTGTACTTTTTATTTCTTTGTTTTCTACTCTTGGATTGTTCATTGTAACTCATGGCTTTTGACTTAATGAAATTCATTCATTCTTTTTTAGTTGTGAGTTAAATTTCTAATGGACTCGGTCTTGTGGATACTCTAAAACCTATGGCTTGAACTAATGCTAATTCATCATGTTGCTTTGCTCGTTTAAATTACAAACAAGAATGCACCCATCTTGTAAACAAGAGTGGATAGGAGAAGGTCGTTATCCTCTTCGTTTGAACGTTGATATATCAATTTAAACAAATACAACACTTAAATTAATCTCTACATTCTAGATTGAACATTTTATATGAATTCCAAATATTTACCTAAACAAAAAAAAAAATTGTTAAGAGGCAAACATATACTTAAAACACTTAACAAGATCTCAACAATAATCAAAAGTCATTTTTGTCAACATATCACTCTCTATATTATATTGAGAAAACTATATTTAGGTGGCATGACAACCCTTGGCAAATTATTAACAACCTTCTTCTTGTTATCCAAACAATAAAACTCCATATCTGATTGAGGAATCCACATGTCTTCTCTATACTTCTTGTAAACATCTCCTTTGTAAAAATCTCTTGTTCTAAATGCCAACACAAGTGCAGCCAAACCTCCAATCAACACCACCACAGCCAAAACCAAGAATGATCCACTAAAACAATGAACTCCCTTGCAAGTTAATCCTTTCCCATTCCTAATGCCACCATCTTTTGTTGCTTCAACATCATACAGTTTCCCTATGACATCCACATTTAGTATATATGATCCAATTGGGACTGCTAATTGTGCACAATTGAAGATTGTTGCATAATGTTTCAACCCGAATAGCTCCGAAAGTATCGCGAACACCATCGGTACTTGCGCTCCGAATCCAAACCCGATTATCAATGAAGCTACGTAGATGGAGCCGGGATATGGGAAGGCCACGAAGAGCATACCGATACAAGTGAGGAGATGGGAGCAAGCGAACATTAAAGGACGAGGTAATTTGTATTTTGTCATGAGTGTTTCCGAGATGAAACCAGAGCCTACTCTGCCGAAGAAATTGAATATTGAAACCCATGAAACGAAGATACTTATCGATTTAGATGGATATCCAAGCGATTCGCCGATTTGGCCGATATTATCGATGGCAGCAATTGATGAACCACACCCACAAAGTGTTCCTATGAAAATAAGCCCCATGTCTTTACTAAACAGAGCTTGTAAGATAGTGTAATCTTCTCCACGTTCTGGTTTGTTGAATATGTTTGAGAACCATGTTGGTGAATTCGTTTCGGGACTTTCTTCGATTGGGGTTAAGGATTCATTGTTTTTGGGTGCAGAATTCGATGAAGTATTCAATTCCGGAATGAAAACAGGGGGAGATGGGTTCTTACCTGTTTGTTCTTTGAGCTTGAACAGCATGAATTCTTCTCTAACGGCGATTAATAGTGGAATAGAAAGCAACCCAATAATTACAGCAGCTCCACTAAGATACCCAGCTGAAGAAAATGCAGCTTGTTTTTGTGAAATGGTAAGAAATAAGAGAAACAAAGCAAGAATGATTGAGACATAAAGCAAATGGTAAAGAACTCGGAGTTCTTCGGGATGTTTACGAATATTGATTGTTCGAATGGAAAGAAAAAATACCAAAGAAATTAAAGTGGGAAACCATGAGAGAAGAAGCACCAAACTAGCTGGATTGTCATGGCCATAAATAGCTAAATAGAATTGAGTTAAAATGGCACCTCCAATTCCGACGAATCCTTTAAGAAGTCCGAGAATTATACCTCGTCGATCAGGGAAGTTTCTTACACTCGTTACTAAAACAGCGGTGTTAGCGAAGTTTTGTGAATTAGCAGCTAAGCAAATGTAGCAGAACATTTGCCATAATTGTGGTTTAGCGATACGGCGAGTAACGGAGAGCCAAATCATGAAATAGCTATAGAAATTGAGAGCTGAACCGACGACAAACAGAACCCAGGGCGGAGCTATTTCTCCGAGAAGACCAGCGAAAACTCCGAGGTTGGAACCGAGATCTTTGGCAAATCCTAACGTGTTGATTTGGGTTTGGCTGTAATCGAATTGGGTTTTGATTACTTTTGAGTATGTACCAAAAATGTATGTGGAACCGGCGCCGATCATGATTAAGAAGGAAGCAAAGACTGAAAACCATCGTCCTGCTGCAAGTTGTTTGACAAAACGGACAAAGTTATCTGCCATGGCTAAGATTAAAGAAGAAGAATGAAAAAAAAAATGATTTTTTGGGGATTAATTTTGATGGGGTTATTAAAAGGAAATTCAGTTCTTCAGTTTGTGTACCAAA
>JBBPDJ010000004.1:2373994-2399949 GCA_037974625.1 Cucumis cinereus
TTAGCCTGAATTAACTATTTCTGTATTTTTCCAATGTATGGTATTTTAAAGTTTTTCAAAATAAAATTGAGATGATTTTGGATTTTTTCTGCTGCGATGGGTTTTTATCCCATCAGTTAGGTTGCAGGGGACGCATGGAAATGTTGGAGCGGTTAGTTGCCAAATTTGAATTTTAAATTCTGGTCAAAATCTTGGGCCTAGAACGTTACAAATGGTATCAGAGGAGAACCTCTCCTAGTAAGATGTGGTTCGAGGACGAACCAAGTAGAAGCTGGTGGGCATGTAACTCCTCGAGTTTAGGAGGGAGACATGAATGAATTGAAATCACATTTGAATGAGAGGGATCCTGAGGACATGAAAGTAAGGTTAAGAAAAGCTTAAAATAATTTGAAGTTACTACCTATACCAACAAGGTGCACCTTCCTTTTCGGTGGCTCAATCATAAGAACACCAAATTTAAGTGTGCTTAGCTTGTAACAATTCTAAGTTGGGTGATCTCCTGATAATTTTTCAAGGATGTATGTGAATGAGGACA
Organism: Cucumis cinereus; assembly: GCA_037974625.1. NCBI lineage: Eukaryota > Viridiplantae > Streptophyta > Magnoliopsida > Cucurbitales > Cucurbitaceae > Cucumis > Cucumis cinereus. Next base: position 2,374,530 of record JBBPDJ010000004.1, read on the forward strand.
AAGCATGCTGAAAGGATGTTGTTGGTTTGTGGGGATAATTTTCACTCTAATAAGCCTTTAACACAATAGGATGATGTTGTTAGGTTGTAGGAGACGCAAAAGAATGTCGGAGACAAATCTTGGGCCTGAGGCATTACAATTGTATTACTTGACGGTTTTGCATTGTCAAGTATTATATTACTTGATGGTTTTGCACTTTAAAACTTTAAAGTTCAAACTATACTTGACAATTTTTGCCCATTTTTTAATATATATTTTTAAATTCAAAATTTATTATACCCATATATTGCACCTGTATTTGTTTGCATCTGCTTTGCACTCCTAAAATGGTATATATACAGCTAGCCAACAATATCGTCCATCAACTTCAAACACTAATATTAAACTTCCTACACTAACTTCAAGCACTAATACAGTCCAACCAACAATATTGAACACTGAAAAAGTTAATTTCTTCAAATAGTTAACCCAAATTGAACTTCCTACATCGTTACAACAAATGACTAACAATATCTTATATATATATATATATCCTTGAACAAACATATTCACGTTGGCATTGTATATACACACTTACAACATAAAGAATGATCATAACAAATCGTCATATGTCTAGTATCCATAATGTATATGCATATTTTTATAATCCTTTACCAACATATATATCTCCCAAAATATCGCCTAGCAATGAACATCTACCTATATATCGAGTTTGTGACTACTATGCTTCCTTTGTTGATTATGTCTCTCAAGTATCTCATCACATAGTACCCGCATTCATAGTGCATATGCAAGTACATTAGTAATTTATGTAAGTAATGTTGCATATGCAGTATGAATAGCCTATATATGTATATTTTTAAATGACAAATAAATATGACACTGGCCTTGATCGTAGTACCCACATTCAACATACCTAAGTATTGTCTTCAAACGTAATGGCATATTGATTGTAGACTCACAGTCAACCTCTGTTTCCTTAGCAACCTTAGAAGTTCATATATGAAACAATATAAAAAAGGACTAATGTGGAAAGCAAATAGAAGACTTTGAGAAAATAATGTAATAATACCGACCAAAAAAAAAAAAAGAAGGAAAAACCAAAAATGTTCAACAAAAAAAAGTGGGTGAGCCAATATTCAACATGAACTTGGAGACAAAAAGAAGTCAAATACTTATCAATCAACGTCAAATAGCACCCATTTTACATTGGACATAGAAAACTTTGCTTCAAAATGCGCTTTTTCTTGAAGATTGCAAGAGAAACAAAGAGAGAAATATCATAAAAATTAAGAAAAAAACAAAGTACTGATTATAGATATTTAATTAATCAGAAAAAAAAGTAAACAAGGTTTGTAGCTCGAGTCACAATCAACAACAAATGACATGAGAGCCCTTTAGAAAGAACTCATGCATAATACCAAATAAGCAACAACAAGCAAAGCAAGCATATTCTAGAATATAAAGGAGAAGTTTTAATCCTACTTGGGGAGCCACTAATCTCACTGCTTTTCATCATCACGCTTTGGTGGAGCTTCTTTAATCTCATTAGCCCCATCATCCTATTCACAACAACATCACCATCAAACTCAATGCGTTCAATCCCATTCTTGCTTACAAGTGATTGCATCCTTCCTAACAACAACGTAATGAAATTATATTCAGTCTTACTCAACTTAAGTATTTAATTGCTTACATGTCAAACATAAAAACATCAAGCTCATCAAGATACTAACCCAACTCAAAAGAAACTAAACCGAGCTCAAATGCACAAGTATAAGACTGAAATGAGGGGGAGCATGTCAAACATAGTTCAAGCATAAGACTCAAAGTGAAAGAAGCATCGAGAAACATAGTTCAAGTATAATAGTCTTAAACTCTCCACAAGTCACATAGAAAAAGAATAGAATTACAAAATTTGGAAGAAACTCTCCAAAAATTATTTCAAGCAACCCCATCAAATAACATTAAGGTTAAACGTTAATAAAGCAAGCACTCCTACTAGACAAAAAGATATACATAGATCCCAACTCTAACTCCAAGATATATCATGAGGGATGGGAGGGGGAGGGTGTTGAAAAGCACAAAAGAGGAAAATACGACACATGAAACCAATGAGAAATCAAAGTAAAACTCATCTTAATGGTAAAAGCATGTAGGGACAAAACTAAAATCAATATGAACAAACACTTCAAAGCACTCAACGTAAAATCCATTTCCTTGCAAGCCCATTAACATAAAAACAAGCTGGCTCATTTTCAATAGCTCATTTCTATATTAATATAAGCTAAGGCACTCCAACACATGTCTAAAATCGTCAAGTAATGTGAAATTTAAAGTGTCAAATAATCTAATTTTTGTTGCAGTGTTATCATCAAAATGTTAATTAATTAAATTGAGATTAAGAGCAAAAAAATCCAATATAAGTATATTTTATGAGAAACACTTTTCTACCTGGCTATTGTTAAGCATACCTTCGGAGATCTTCTTGCCTTTGACACAACTCAAAAACCACTTTGCATTACATACCCATAGATCACAAGTAATTTTTTACTTACCTCTTTTTCATGGTTGTGCAAGCCACGACCTACACAAGAACTTAAAAAAATTTCATAGTATGTTTGATGACATGAGATTATATTGCGTAACGTGGGACAAACTAAAGATGAGGGTTTTCCCTTTCTCTTTGAAAACAACGCCAAATATTGGTTGTACCATCTACCATTGGGAGCATCACAACTTGAATTGACTTGAAGTAACAATTCTTATAAAAGTTTCTTTTTAGCAACACAAGTACCTAGCATTATAAGTTAGATATATGCACCATGGAAATGTTTCATGACACATCTTTGACATTCGATAGGTGAGGATTTCAACATGATAATTGTTTCTAAACGACAACCTAGTGTCTCTAACATTGTAGAACGAGTGGTCCCAAATACATTGCACGACATGTGTACTTATCATCTAAAGAACATCCTCACAACACAACTCAAGGACAAGGAAATTCTAAATGTTTTTATAAAGACATTAGACCATATAGGGAATCACAATTCAATATGTTTTATGAAGAACTACGTGGATTTGAGGACAAGATTGTGACACGTTACCTGGGGGACATCAACTTAGAACGGAAGACATGTTCCATTAGGCTCAAAGATGATATTAAAACATGAGAAGCAACTCTGCAGAGTGATTCAATGCCCTTATAGTTAAAGAGAAACTCCTACCAATAATATTGTAACCCTCTAATTTTAGGAGAGAGACATGAATGAATGGAGATCATATTTGGATGTGAGTGATCTTGGGGACATGAAAGTATGGTTAAAAAAGGCTTACAATAAATGAAAGTTACTCCATAACCAACAAAGTGCACATTTCCTTTCGGTGACACAATCATAGAAACTCTAAAATTAAGTGTAGTTAACTTGAATCAAATGTATGTTAGGCGACCTTCTGAAACTTTTTAGTAAACATGTGAATGAGGACAAAGCATGCTGAAAGTAATCATGTAGGTTTGTGAGGACAACTTTAACTCTTAGAAGCATTCAAGACAAGCAAGAATGACACATCCGAGATACAGAGGAATGTTGGAGCAATCAGGTATCGAATTTCGAATTTCGAATCTTAAGTCTGATACGTTGCAAATATCGTTTCTTGAATTTATTATAGAGAAACCCCAGAATGATATTTCAAACATAGAAACCATTGGTTCATATCTACATCTTTATATTCACACTAGCTGGAACAACGAGTGGGTGTGAAGTTTGACAAGGGTAAACGACACAAAGTAAACCCAATTGAATGCCATACATTTATTGTAAAAAATGACCACTTAGATGGTATTGTCAACTATGCATAAGCACACGTGCAAGGAGTTCGACTCTTTGGAAATTTTCTGTTTACAATAGTTGCATCAAGATCAAAGAACAATAAACTTTACATCATTTAAAATAGATCTTATAGTGTGGAATATCCCCCACTTTGCATATCCTGAACAAGTATCTATAGTTGAACATGCATGAATGGAAGAAACCACTAGGATATGTCAAAAAGACAATCATCCCACCCAAAATGGTAACCATTGTTTGTAGGCCAAGGATCAACCAGGTTCCATCCTCTGGAGAACACCGTCCAACCTCAAAGTACCGTAGGTGTGATAGTACAAGACACAATAGAGCAATGTGCAATCAACCATTATTAACTATTAGAAAGAGTGACCAATAAAGATAGAGGTAATGAATATGTTCTTATTTGAATTCTCAAACGCTGCATGTGTTTTGATTTTCTTTATTTTAAAAATCTTGATGTCTTTTAAAATTGGGATGGAGTTGTAGAAACAACATCGTTGTGTAAGAATGATCGTGAAGTCAACTGTCAAAAGCTTGGGAAAATGAAATCGCGAAGCTCATCTCAGAGATTCAACAACTTTAGGCTAGAGGGACGTTCTTAACACAATTGTACTTAAAAGACGATAAGCACATTTTGACATTAGCATAAAATTAGTTTTTATTTGTTTCTGGGAGGTGGGTTATTAATTGTTGGGATGCCTAGGAATAAGTCACCTACAAAAGTCGCATATTCTCTTTCATTAGTTATATGTATTAACTTTTCTCTGCTTTATAAGTTTTCATTCCACATTCTAATATTATTCTAATATTATTTTGTTGGTGTTTATCATTATATTTTTTTAGCATAATAAAATAATTATGGAGTTTAAACTACTTTCTAATAAAAAATCTCAGTTGAATTAGGCTCGTGTTTGCTTCTATCACTATAGATATTTTCATAGTTAGAAGTCTATTACTATCATACTCTTAATTCACAACCTAAATCTATCACTGATACGCTTATTATCGATAAATTTCAATCAAAATTCACAACTATCATTTATCAATATTACGCTTATTGATGTTCATTAAAGTAATAAGAACTAATCCAGGGGTAAAACAATAATTTGACCTAGCTGGTGTTACGAACATTTGTGAAGAACTAACTTGCTATTATTTGTCTATATCCGTGGACTCAAAAAATATATCTATAGTGAGAAGAGTTAAGCTGTGAGTCTTTAGTGAGTGCACACACAATTAACGAATATTTATTTTAATATGGTTAATGAGTTTAGCCAATTAACCTCATATTGTTGTAGCTTATGATATGTAGGTCCATTAGGTCCCCATCAAAGCTCATAAAGGATAATGAGGTTAATATATCTTGGATATAATTTGAAATGTTCAAATTGACTTAAGGAATTAATGCTAACAGTTAACAACAAGTTTTCAATATAGGATTTTTTTTTTTGGGGGGAGGGGGGAGTCGAAATTGATTAAGGGATTTAATGCTATTAATTAACAACAAGTTTTCAACAAATCAACAGTAAACTAGGGTCTAGGGTTACCTTAAACCCTAAACTAGCATTAATTGCAGACAGAATTTAAGATTAAGTGAAAGTACATAAACTAAAAGTAAACTAACTTCAAATTATAGGAACCAAAATCTTATTTCAACTATAATTATCATAGTCTTTGTATTATTATTCTTAGAGATCATAGATGTGGTGTTTCAAATGGAAAGCCTATCACAAAAAAAAAAAAAAATGATATATATGTTTGTTTTGAAAAAGAAAAAGGAGAGATTGGGTAATGTCAACATAAAGAGTGAAAAGGAATCAAAAAGAAAAGAGAGAAGAATAAGAAGAAAGGTAAGGTAAAATGGGGACCAAATAAAAGTGTTTTATGAATTGGAAAGCAGAAAAGGGAGACAAGGTATGGGCATATGATTACTTGATGCCAATCAAATGGGATGGGCCTCACCACTGCATAAAACACAAACAATACACCAAACTTTATTTGTTTGGTTCTTTGTTAAGCAAAAGGGCCAAAAGCAATACCCTTTTATATATATATATATATATATATATATATATATATTTCATAATGTCTCAATTTTACCATCATTTATTAAGGTAATTATATCAAATCATCTACAACATTGGAAACATATGCCATTGAGTTTGGAAGATAATCAATCAAAAGAGAAAAAGAAAAAAAAAACGACAAAATGTTTTTGGCTTTCTTGACCTCTAAAGTACTTTTGGATTATTTGGATATTTTCTTTCTTTTCCTTTTTTAAGAATGAGATTCTTGTGGAAAAAAGGAGATATATTCGGTTTTTAAAAGTTATGCAAGATATATATACTTTCTTTTACTTCAAAATTAAAATTTGATTGATAATTAAATTTTGAAAAAAAATTTGATTTACATCAATTAAACTAAATACTCAATAGTGTGTATTTACTAATCATGCTTTGCAAATTAGTTTAGGTGAATTTTGTAATATTAATGTAAGAAATAACCAAGCATAAAAGTATGTAAGTATATGTTCTCAATCAATAAGAAGTCAATGATCTAATATATGAAATAAAAATAGAAAGAAAAAATAAAATCAATTCTTATTAAAGTCTATACATATATATACTTTTAGCTTCAAAATCTTTTTAGAAATAAAAATTTACTTCATGAAATTTAATTTGGAATAATTTAATATTTGTGCATTCAATTTTTTAATGCTTACTTCAATCCTTAACTCCAGCAGGTAACAAGCTAAACCTAATAATTTCAAATTTATAACCATTTAATAATTACCATAGTCAATTACATTTACCTATGCAAGAAATTGTTATAAAATAAAAAATAATAATAATAATAAATACATGTCTAAATTGGTACTCCTATCATGAAAAATTTAGAATGGTACTAGATAGTTGTTGTTGCCTATATTTTATATTTAATAGGATTCAATTTAGGACTTCAAGTTTTTAACTTTTCTTGTCAGAGGAGGAGGAGGCTACTATGATAAGTGATTGAAGAACTGATGTAGGACAGGCTACCAATATGTAGGCCTCATGGCTCATGGCTAATGGCATGGGAAATGATGGTGTCACTGGGCCTTTCAACAAGATGGAGGGACATATTGCCTTACAAACTTAGGGACACTTCAAATGTCAAGGAAAATAAAAATTAAATGAGAAATTAAATTTGATTGCAAGGCCTTTAATTTGCTAAAGTACATAAACAATCTTTGCAAAATATCTTATCCTCTATGCATATTTTTCTCCCTATTCATTAAATACAAATGGCACACTTCCACTTTTATCTTATTAATTGAAGTGTTTGGCATGCTAAAATTAACTTTTTACTTTCTTAAGTTTTGATAAATATGTATATTTGGATTATTTTTAAAAATATACATTTTTTATTTCTTGATTTCTAAGAATAGTCTTGTTTGGTTTTTGAGTTTTTAAAAGGTAACTTATTAGTTTCTGAATTTTTTAAAATAGGTTTAAAATATCATATTTTTGTTGATTTTTTTTTTTTTGAAAAATTAGTTATATAGTATTTAAAATTAAAAAAAAAAGTAGTTTTAGAGAATATGATTCTTAGAAATTATTCTTTTAATTTTAAATAAGTGTCATTAATTATTTAAAATAAAAGTCTAGAGTTATTTGAAAAACGTTTTAAACCTATGTTTTAAAAGTTTAAGTACTAAAAAGATACATTTTTGAAAACTCGAAGACTAAATTGATTTATTCTTATAAACATAGGAACTAAAAAAATATATTTTTAAAATTCAGAGACCAAACATACATATTCTTAAAAAATTGAGGATTAAAAAGATATTTTCGTGATAATATAAATATAAGTTATTATCATATTTAACATATTAAAGGGAGGGTCTTACACAACTTTTAATTAAAGATGAGTTGCACGTGAAATTGAGTAATACAAAGAGAATAGTAAGGAATGAATTTGAAAATAAAAATAGATTAATTTTAAAGCACATGAAATATAATATTGTATTCCATCTAAAGATACTTTCTAGTAGAACACTACCCATCAAAAGATAGTTATATTCCCACGTGCTATCTTACTTCATCTAAAGATAGTTATATTCCCACGTGCTATCTTACTTCATTTTATGTTACCCTTTATCGTAGCTTGAAATGTTCGCAAAACAACCTAGGGACTAAGTTCACTATTGCTCCTTTTTAAGTTGTTACTGCCATTTATGTAATAAAATTATTTGGGTGATCTTGTAATAAGTAGAAGATATTTAGGAGACTTTATTTAGGATATTTATCTTTATTTAGATACTCTCTTGTGTGTATATTTACCCATGTATTAGTCTCCTAATAAAATAAAAATATGAGATACTTTATTAAAGTTTATATGGTATCAGAGCTCAAACAAATTAGGGTTCCACGTCGTCACCGCCGCCACTGCCACTGATAGCATCTTGCACAGATCCTGTCTGTCCCAAGGTGTTTTGTCGAAGATCCCACTTCTTTATCCGTTCTATCGCAAATTCCATCACGTTGTCCAGTAGTGTTCCGTCGCAGTTGAAAATCCTGTCTAATCGTCGCTCTCGTCAGGATAGATCAAGTCCGTGATTTCATAGATTTCGTCGTTGTCGTCCTAGATCCTGTCATCCAATCCGTAATTTCGCAGATCTCGTCGTACAGTCCATGATTTTGCAAATCTCATCGCTCCAACCATAGATCCTGTCGCAGATCTTATTTACAGGTTCGCAAATCTGACGCCTCGCTTGATGATTCGCCTCCACAACTTTCAGTTTTGTCGTCCCATCGCCCCGCTTGCATATTTGTAGCTTTCAAATTTGCAAGTTTGCAAATCCCGTCGCACTTTGTTATTTTGTTCACAGTTCGAAGCTTCACGCTACTGTTCACAGATCTGTTCCTCTCCGAAATAGCTCCTATTCTCAACTCTCGTTCGCAGATCCACTACCACAATTATATCAGATGGAGAAAAAATGATATATCTCGTCCTATTAGCACTATCCTTGATGTCACAAATTACATCACTTGGGCTCATCAAATGAGGAGTTTTTTTATTAGTCTAAAGTTATGGTGTATTATCACTTGAGATATCACCAAACCCGTTAAACCCATTATTCCAATGGATGATGACGGCAATACTGATGATGGAGAACTTGTTGGTCAAGAGACTACAACAGAATATGATGCCAAGTATATTGAACAACTTGGGGACTCGAATAGAAAAAAACATCAAATCATCACCTGGTTGGGTAACACTTCTATTCCGACTATCCATACTCAAATTGATTCTTTTGATATTGCAAAAGAACTTTGCAATTTTCTGTCTGTACGTTTTTAATCTATTGGTCTTGCTCACTATTATAAATTACGCACTCGACTTGTCTGGACAATCTATAAACTAATATATTGCTACTCTCCAGCCTATTTGGACTCAGCTAGATGAGGCAAAAATCAGTTCAGATCATCTTCACCTTATCAAAGTTCTCATGGGACTTCATCCAGAATATGAATCAGTTCGTGCTGCTTTGTTACATTGCAACCCTTTGTCATCTTTAGATGTTGCTATTAAGAAAATTTTGTTTGAAGAGAAAAGACTTGGCATTGTCTTCCCTCTGACATCTGACGTTGCACTTGCAACCACTCATTCTCAATCTGCAAATGAGTCAACTTTCTAAAAATATCGTGAACTTCATGGTCATAAGCTGCCTAACTATCCTACCATCGAGTGCAAGTAAAGCGAGGTCATATCCTGTAGAATTGTCCTACTCGCCCACCTCGTTCTCCTAATCACACACATAAAGTCAAGTCCTCTCCTAAATCAGGTTCCTCATCTATTGTTGCTACTGCCACCCCATCTGATACCACCACCCCTCCGAGTCTCCAGTTAAGTGATCTTCATGATTTACTGAAACATGTGATATCTTCCAACCCTACTGCCCTCGCTGTCACTCTAAGTAATTTGTGGCTCTTGGACTCAGCTTGTTGCAATCATATGACCTCTGATATTTCCTTGTTATCTTCCTCTATTACTGTTCAATTCCTTCCCCCAATCCACTATGTTGATGGAAAACCACATGTCCATCTCTCACATTGACATTGCCAATACACCGACCATAAATCTCTCCTCAACTTATCATGTTCCTCATTTAACCTTCAGCCTAGCCTCTGTTGGTCAATTATGTGACCTTAGTCTTACAATTATTTTTTCTTCTCATGGTTGTCAGGTTCAGCCACAGACAGGATAGGTAATTGGTACGAGACGAAAGGTGGGAAGCTTATTTAAGCTCACATCTCTCCAGCACTCTCTGTTTTCATCTATCTATGCTCCAATCACTGATCATACTTTATATCAGTTGCACCTTCGTCTAAGTCACGCATCTTTTGATAAACTTTGTAATCTAATCTCTACTGGTACTCTTGACAATGTTTCTAAGTTTAGTCTTTTTTATTGTGTGAATTGTAAACTTGCAAACCAACCTGCTTTGTCATGTACTACTTTTGCATCATTATATGATACATCATTTGGTCTGGTACATTTTAACATTTGGGGTCGTACTCCCTCTACTACTCTTAATGGTTGTCAATATTTTGTTCTATTTATTAATGACTATTTCTGGTTTACTTGGATTTACTTTTTTAAACATCGATCTTCCTTACCTCAAACTTACAATGATTTTGCAAATATGGTTCAGAGTCAATTTTCTCGCACCATTAAAATTATTCGCATAGATAGTTCAATGGAATATAAGGACTCTCGCCTTCTTTCCTTTCTTGCCTAACAGGGCACTCTGGTCTAACGTTCATGCCCTCATACCTTCTAGCAAAATGGTCAAGCAGAAAGAAAACACCACTATATTCTGGACTCTGTTCATGTTCAACTTCTCTTTGCTTCCTATCCCGATAAATTTTAGGGTGAGGTTGTCCTCACCTTCATATATGTCATCAACCGTCTTCGATCTTTAATCATTCACAATGTTTCTACCTTTGAACGACTCTATGGTGTTGTCCCCTCTTACTCCAATCTTAAAGTCTTTGGTTGTGCATGTTTTGTGTTATTACATCCTCATGAACATACAAAACTTGAACCTCGTGCTCGTCTATGTTGTTTCTTAGGATATGGTACTGAACACAAAGGTTTTCGTTGTTGGGATCCAATCAATCAACGATTATGTATATCTCGTCATGCACTTTCTGGGAACATCGTATGTATTTCAGTCTTTCTTCATTCCATGCCTCTTTCTCTAGTTCTCCTCTATTCTTCATTGGTCCTTTTACTGATTTATTCCCTCCAAATGACACTCCCCATGACCCTGAACCTCATTCTTCACCTGCTAGTGAGCTCACTCAATCTATTTCTTTCTTTGTGCTTCTGGATCTACTATTTGTCCCTTGTGCTGAACCTGAATCTGCAAATGTTCACTGTTCCACCCGGGTAAACCAAACTCCTTCTCATCTCAAAGATTGCCATTGTTTTCCACTGTTATGTGTTTGTTTGACCCTTCCTCTTATAAGGAGGCCAGTACCGACCCTCTTTGGTAGCAAGCAATGAATGAGGAACTCCAAGCATTAACAAAGACTCTCACTTTGAACTATGTCGACTTACCTCCTGGAAAGAAACTCATTAGCTGCAAGTGGATTTATAAAATTAAAACTCACTCTGATGGATGTATTGAATGTTACAAAGAACGATTGGTGGCCAAAGGCTATTCTAAGGAATATGACATTGATTGGTGGCCATAACAGCTGCCAAATAATGGCCCCTCTTTAAAATAGATGTTAAAAGTGTTTTTCTCAATGACACCCTATCTGAAGAAGTCTATATGAAACCATCCCTCGTACTTATCTGCCACCTCAGAAAGTATGTCTTATTCTTCGTGCACTATACAGTCTAAAGCAAGCTCCACGAGCTTGGTTTGCAATGTTTAGTTCCACCATCATCCAACTTGGGTTTGCTTCTAGTTCTCAATATTTTGCACTAGTTACTCGACAAACATCTCATGGTATTGTTCTCCTACTCTTATATGTTGATGACATGTGTAACAACCCAAATTAGAGGTAATTATTCTTTTGGTCATTCTTTATTTACTCTTTTATTTGGGGTTTAGTTGGAGTTTTTGGTGTTTAAAGGAGAAAATCAAAAAAGAAATAATTATAATAATATTAATATTATTAATATTATTATGAGTAATTTTTTTAATTTTTATTTTTCTTCTTCTTCTCATTGTCACCCCCCTCTTTTTCTTTCTTCCTTCCCTCTTTCTCGTTTCTTCCTCTTCTTCTCCCAAGACTAGCCGCCGCACTTGCAGTTTCCCTCACTCCAGCCAATGTCCGCCCAACCCGTACCGTGCTAGTTGCAAATTCACGTCGCCATGTTCTAGATTTGCACCACTTGGGTCTCCTTCAACTGTTTGCATCGAATCGGAGCTCACCGTGGGTGGTAGTCGCTCAGTCCACGTTGGATCCTCCACACCATGACGTCGATGATCCGCTAGCCGCCTACACCACATCGTGCCTAGCTCTAGACCATATGTCGCATTGCATCTCACGTTAAAACGTGTGTCACGTCACATCCCACTCCTGATCGCGCGACACACTCCAGATTTCTATGTCTTTGTCTTTCACATTGCTTTGCTGCTTCGCGTCAGGCCACCGGTTTTGATCGAGCCATCGTTTCTCTATTTGCACCGTTGCATTATCTAGCGCACCGCTTCCCTTTGTTTGAAATAAATTATTGGGTTTTGGATACGTTGAAGTTTGTTTGAAGAATTTTATTTTGAATTAATTAGGATGCTTACCGTTCTTGAAGGAATGAATTGAGGGAGTAAGCGATAGTATTGTTGGACATTATTCGTAAGATTTTGGACGTCCGTTGGGTAAGTTTTGGGTAAAGGCATAAAGGTTATTTGTCATTTATGCTTTGCCTTGAGGATTTATGGTTTGTATGGATGTATTTAGGGCGATCTTCGAGAAATTATCTGTGCGAGTCAAGTTTCCAATCGATATTTGTGGTAAGGGGTTCCCTACTTTCTTGCGCGTTAATATACTGAAGTGTATGAATATTTAAGTTGAGGTGGTGACTGTGTGTTACTCTTATGTGATATGGTTGTAAATGTACTGTTGTGTATGAGTACCTGTGGAAATGTACTATCATTGAAATGTATTTTCAAATATGTGTTGATGGGCACGAGCTACCTAGGTTATATATGTTGTGTTGACTTTGTAACTTATGGTATAACTATTATTGTGAACAATTGAAATGTACTATCGAATATATGTTGATAGACACAAAGCTACCTAAGTTATATATGGTGTGTGGACTTTCTAACTTATGTTATAGCTATTATTGTGCATAATGACATGATTATTACAAGTGATGATTCTCAAGTCATATCTGAATTGCAATGTTACTTGAGAAAGCATCTTGAGATGAAAGATTTAGGAATCCTCAGTTATTTTCGTGGCCTTGAGGTTTCATCCTCGTCTGATGGATACTACTTATCTCAAGCAAAATATGCATATGATCTTTTGGCTCGATCTAGTATTACTGATTCTGCCACATCCTCAACACCTTTTGATCCAAATGTGCGACTAACTCCTTTTGATGGCACTACTCTCGAGGATCCCACCTTGTATCAACAACTTGCTGGCAGTTTAATCTACTTGATTGTGACCCACCTAAATATTGCCTATGCAGTTCACATTGTTAGTCAATTCATGGTCACACCTCATGCTATACATTTCACTGTTGTCCTTCGTATATTACAGTATATTAAAGGAACTTTAGAACATGGATTACAATTCTCCTCACAATCATCTCTGCTCTCTCTGGATACTCTGATCTGATTGACGAGTGATCATACCGATCGGAGATCTACCACTGGTTATTGTTTCTATCTAGGGGATTCTCTCATATCCAGCACCGAGTCTGAATATTGTGCATTGGCTGATGCAACTTCAAAATTATCATGGCTTCGTTAGCTTCTTATTGATACGAGGGCTCCACAATAATCAACCACAATTCTTCACTGTGATAATCACAATGTCATTCAGATTGCTCACAATGATGTCTTTCATGAACGAACAAAGCATATTGATAATGATTGTCACTTTGTTCGCCATCATCTTCAAAGCAACACTCTCCATCTTCAGTCCATCTCCACCACAGATCAACCAACTGACATCTTCACCAAAACTCTTCCTTCTCCTCGATTCACTCAGTTACTTCGCAAACACAAGTTTGTTTCTACACTACCATCTTGAGTTTGAAGGAGGGTGTTACTGTCATTTATGTAATAAAATTCTTTGGGTGATCTTGTAATAGTTAAAAGATATTAAGGAGAATATATTTAGGATATTTTTCTTTATTTATATACCCTATTGTGTGTATATTTACCCATTTATTAGTCTCCTAATAAAATAAGAATCTGAGATATTTTATTAAAGTATATATAAGTATTTTCACACACTTGTGTTCTCACCATCACAAGGCTCAAAACACGATACTATTCTTACTCTTCATGTATATATGGTGAAAGAAAGTGAAACAATTGAAATATTAAAATAGAAAATTGATTATTTAATTGTATAGATTAAATTCATTTGTTAAAGACTTCAAATTGGATTGAAACCACCTATTAAGATGATATTTCATGTACAAATTTAAGATAATTTAACAAGTATAAAAGTTAAATTTGCAGTTTCTTCAATTCGAGCGAGTTATGTTTGAATTTAGTCAAGCAACGACTAAATTAAGTTAAATTTGACAAATGTTCAAACTTTGTGTGTTTGTTTGTGTATAAAAATGAATTTTGGAGACTTTTATCCTTTCTTACTTTCTTCTGTTTGTTCTTGAGTTAAGTTAAGAGCAAGTACATATCCAAGAGTTCTATCAGATCCGAATAGTTCAAGGTTTCAGTTTTACTGAAGTCATTCGTTGTATCCTATTAAGGCGATTGCTGTAGTCTGCTTGCAACTAGTGCAAAACAAATAATTGTCTTCAAGACAACACTTATCAAAAGTGTGTTGAGTCTACAAAGGTTTTGAGATTCTTTCAAGTCTTTGATTATTTTCATATCTAATACTTATTACATCATCTAGAATACGTTTGAGTGTGAAACATATTGTTTCTAGTTGAGGTGTAGTTAATTTGTTAGTGTATTCAGTTCATATGTATATTCATTTTTTCCCATAACTACTTCTTATTAATTGGCCAAATGGATACAAGAAATTTAAATAAAAACTCTCTAAGAAGAAGACTGAACAGCATACTTCATTGGAGGGAGGAAAATAACACATACTATACGTCCAACACAAGTCTTAATGACGAAATTAGGTTATACTTAGCAAAATAATCATTACAAAACCATGAGAGGTAAAGAAAAGTGCTTGAGGAGAAGTTATGCATGCAAAGCTGAAATATTGAAAGATGATGCATGTGGAAGATGAAATAGATTTTTTATGCCTCATCAATATCCTGCATTATTATTAAAGGTGGTTTTTCATTCACTCCCCCTGAATGAACTTTTGAGGTTGAAGGAGATGGAAGTATGAAGAAGAAGAAATTTTCTTGTAGGTGGAGAAATTCAACATTAACTCATCTACTTTTTCTCCTTTTAAGTATTTTCACATTTTCATCCTTTCTGTCCCTAAATCATTATACTATTTAGTTGGAATGCCCATATCTATTGAAATAAAATTGGTCTCACTGCTCAAACTTGGAAAAACCAATAATATAAGGCAAAGTCGGATCTCAGGGAGCTACTGTTAATTACTTTCTCCAATGTAAATTTGCATAATAATAATAATAATAATAATAATAATAAATTGATAAAATTGGGATTTTGGAATGTGACTACATATAAGAGATATAAAATGAAAGAAAAATAAAGAAAAAAAATCAAATCCTACGAGGGTTTACAATTTGGAGTATACTCATCCAATTGTAATTCAAATCCTAGGAATACCAAAATAAATAAATTAATCAAGTATCCAAACACTCAATCGACTTATTCAAAAAAGTTGGGATAATTATTTTAATTTTTCCAATTCTATTTACTATAATAAAGAATTATAAATAATTCTAACTATCTAACTAACGGGGTACGATAGAGTGCCAAATTAACTTGAAAACAAGCATAAGACTGCAGTAAAAACTGGTTTTTAATGTCAGTTTAAAACTGACATTATAGAGGTACTGTGTTGGTTTTCAACCGACATCAAAATACGTGTTATTAAAGGCTTTTAATGTCAGTTTTCTTTGATGTTGGTTTTAAACTGACATTATAGATGCCCAACAATGTCAATTAAAAATTGACATTGCAGTCCACTTCAATGTTAGTTTAAAATCGACATTGGACATTGTCTTTTGTGTTGGTTTTACCAATTTTTTTTCAAAATTGTTGTATTTTTTTAATAATTGTCACATTGTACATTTTTAATGACGATCAAATAGATTGTTTAAAAATATATATAAAAAAAATTGTTTGTTGTAATGAATGCCTACTATAATATATGAATAAGTGTTGTCCTTCGTGAAAAGCAAAGAATATTTCTATTCTACCTGTAATGCACATGATCCTACCTAAAATACAACAATAGACAAAGTTTCCTAAAATACTAGCACACTTTTGTAGTACTACAGTAAAAAAAACATCATATCTAACACTTCAATAAATACGACATATGGAAAAGCCAGCCCTTCCAAAACTGTAATTGGAAATACGAAAGCATTGTTATAATATCAATAATCATTTAATCATCGTGAAACAACTATTATATAGTATTTCTATTCTACAAGTACTTACATCAAATGCTCCTTAACAAAGAAACTGTATACAAGTTTTCCAAACAAAAGACTTGATTATTCTACTTAAAGGTATATCAAGTACATATCATCCAACACCTATATGTATATATCACATATCAATAAACACATTGTCGAACACTTTTATATCAGTAACACACTCCCATAGAGCAATATTTATAAACATCACATCAAATACTCCTATATCACATATGGAACCATCCATTCATCCAAATCTACAGTCAGAAATACCAAACACTTCTATGATATTAATGCTCATTTATCCATTTACATGAGGTAGTTACACCAATTATCATTCAACAAAGAAACTATACACCAAATATTCCAATAATAAGAACATGGTTAGATAAAATTTTCTATCCACAAAGAACAATTAGTATGGGACCGCCCGTCCCTCCAGAAACTTGTCAAGATTCAAAACTTCACTATATTACCTCTGGGACCGCCTGTCCCTACAAAAGCTACAAGCAAAAATATCCAAAACACTTTTAAAATACATAGAAAACCACATGTTCCTCCACAAACTACAATTAGCATCTAAATTAACTCCCGCCAAGACCAAAAAAAAAAAAAAAAAAAAAAAAAGAAAGAAAGAAAAACACATACAAGTGAAACACAAATCGTCCAACAAAACTTGCCTATGTCGTTCAAATCTCATCAAACTCTTTTCGGGTATATGCATTTTTTGTATTCAACTACAAAAAGGAAGAAAGATAAGGAAAACATGAGTTTTGGTTATTTATTAAATTGTAGCATATAAAAAGTAAATAATTTACGTACAAGGCTAGTAATGGGAGTACTAGAATTATGTACTATTTCGTGCATATAGTTTTGGACATAGTACCCACACCCTATAGAATCCAATTGACGGGGGCACTGCATGTATAAAAATTAGATACATATTCTTATGTTTCAATGAAAACAATTAAGTGTCAATGCAAATTTACCTTTACATGTTTTTATTTTGGATTAGATCGATAGTGTTGTAGATCGTGTTTAGCTTGCCATATTTTCAATCCTCTAAATATTTTGAAACATTAGGATAAAATAATAAAATGAAATAAAAACTAAGAAAGTTCAATACACTTACACATTTTTAGCTCTATGAATGTCTTCTTGAACTTTGCTTCAAAGAGAGTCCAATACGTACGCACAATTTTTTTGAAGATTGATTATAATCAACATCCAATAAAAATTACAATAAGCAAAATCTTCAACGTTAATATGACTTAACCCCAAATTAAAAACAATTAATGTAATTGTCATTTGTTTACTCGGTGTTATATGGAACGAGAACTACTTCTTCCAAGTTAGGCTTTTCTAATTGGTTGGTTAGATTTCTAGATCGAAGATCAAGAGCCTTGACATGTGGCGATATTTTTGATTAGTCAATAACAAAAAACTGTCTTGTTATCTCGTGGTCACATTCATCCCAAAGATACCTAAGTAAAAGCAAACTTAGTTAATACATGAAAAAAAAATAATAGCGATTGTATTGGAGATGAAGATGAGTAATAGATATCGTATACTTATGTAATGTATATGAGTATACACATGTAACCAATTCCAACCATACCGCAATAATGCAACAAAGTCTTCACAAGCTAAATAAACAAATTTTCCCATTTTCAAATAAACGCTCATTCATTTCGATGCAAATCATGTCTACATCGTTCATGTTATTTACGGTATGTACATTTTAGAGTTTGATGTTGCCGTTAATGTCTGTGTATTTATAGGAATATGCAACATGCTTGATTGTTGAATGCTCCTACCACAACCAAGGTTCTAAATTCAAAGTACAAAAACAAATAAAAATAAAACTCAAATATCAAAAAAGAGACTTACTTGTTTCTCATCAATCGTATGACCAAGCTAACAAGGTCATGAAACGATGTTACCCACTGGTTGATTTAAACTATCCATACGTTTTCTATTATGAATGACAAACTTATTAGGTCATTAGACAACCAACTAGTGTAATATGACAGTAGATAGAATTTAGCCCATACTTGACGTATGGATGGACATTTGCGTTTTGAATGACATAAAGATGAGCTTGATCTGACTGCTCCTTACTCGTTCTGATAAAAGAAGAAGTTGACAATATTCTATCCATGTTTGAATCTGCTTTTATTACTGATGAGTTAAGCCCAATAGAACTAACTCCATCAATAAATTCAATACAAAACTCTACTGCCTCCTCAAAATATAATTTTCTTCTATACATCCTTCTAGTCAATTTCTGTTTCGTACATAAGTTTTCAAAACTTTCATATATCGTTCAAAAGGATACATCCACCTCAGATGAACAGGTCCACAAAACTCAACTTCTCTTACGAGATGCACTACAAGGTGTACCATTATAATGAAGAATGATGGCGCAAAATACTTCTCTAATAGGCATAAAGTGACAACTATATCCTCTTGCATACCTTTCAACTGCCGTGAATCGACTGTCTTGCCACATAAAACATTAAAAAAAAACATAGATAAATAATTACAAGTCTTAAATGTTTGTGTAAAATACCACGAATTGCCACATGTAACAATTGTTGCATAAGAACGTGATGGTCATGCGACTTAAGTCCGTAAAATTTCAAAGATGTGAGTGAAAATAAACTTGATGGTCATGCATCATAACATTGAACCCCATCATGTCAAAACTTTTTCAAATCATTCACTAGCGAAGCTAAATAAACATCTATGTCATTTTTCGGTTGTTTGGGACTAGGTATTAGTGCAATCAACATAAAAAGTTTCTGCTTCATACATAACCATGGAGGTAGGTTGTACGTCACTAACATCATTGACCAACAACTATATCTACCACTAAGATCTCCATGTGGATTGGCCCCATCTATGAAAAGAGCAAGATATAGATTTCTAGGTTTTAACCCAGACTCTGTCCACAAATTGTCTATTCTTTCACGATAATGCATCTTTTGAATGTTGTAATAAACCATTTGTTTTCCTTTTTCAGGCATGTCACGTCAATAAACTTGATGTCTCTTTGTTTAAAAACATTCTTTCAAATATTGAAATTGGGGAGAAATACCACATGACTTTTACTGGAACATTCTTAACCTCCTCCTTTGAATTTTTGCGAAGCTTCTATCTTGACATGCCACAAGAGGGGCACACATTTGCATCAGAGAGTTCTTTCCTAAACAGGCAATAATCACTCCTACATACAGTAATCTTCTCATACTTCATTCCAAGAGTACACAAAATCTTTTTTGCTTGACAAGTAGAAGTGGAAATGTCATTAAGACTAGGTAGATGTCACGAATTAATTCCAACAACTCAGTGAAACTCTTATTCCATCCAAATTTAGCTTTCAAATTATATAACTTTACCAATGTACATCTTTTGGTAAAAATTTTACAATTTGGATATAATGGTTTCTTGGCATCATCTAGTAGTTTCTCAAAAATTTAAGATTGTCATTAAAATAATTGTGTGCAGCCTCAAACATTCCAATTGTGTCATCAACATCAATATCGTCCTCATCAATTTCATCTCTTGCACTAGTAAAGATATTTTCATTGTTTTCCTTCACTAGTAGTGATTCACTGTGAAAAATCAATACTTGATAACTTTGATAGATGCCATTCAAAAATAAGGGATCTCTAATTGTATTCACATCTAGAGTCATTCCATTTACACACTTCAAACAATGAGAAGCCATGGTGTTCAACATATTTGATGTTTTAATCCATTTTTTAATAAACATTTCAACCCCAAAAGCATAACCAGTTGACGTTCTATTCTTTTTCATCCATGACTTATCCATATTGTACACATGCAACTTAATCTGCAAAAAGGTCAAAAAATAACAAGAAATAATTAAGTAATCTTAAACTTGTGAACTTAACTATAATCAACAATAATACCTAAAAAGTTCAAGACAAAAATATAATCCGTAACAAAGTTCTATATACACATGAACCACCAAACAATTAGGACAAAGCCAGACTATCAAACAAGCTCATATTCTTGAACTAACTTTCATTTCAACACTCCAAAAACTTATGAACCATAATCAACAATAAGACGTAAATTAGCTTATAAATTTGGAGACAAATGCAAAAGTGGAACACAAGAAAATAGGTTTAAGACTAAAATATAATCCAAGAAAATGTTCTATGAGGACATTAATCCCCAAGCAAAAAAGTGATAGCAAGACTATCAAATAAGACCATATTCTTTAACTAATTATCATTTCAACAGTTCAAGATTTTATGAACCATAATCAACAACAGTACCTAAACTTGTTTGTAATTTGTGTTTCCCTTATTAGTAGGTTTGTAATTTTTCCTTTTTTCTTGAATGATACACAGTTTTATGTATTGACGGTTCTAGTTTACCAATTGTATTGCTTTTTCGATGTGAATTGCAGTTTTTGAAAGTTTTGTTACAATGTAAGAAATACTTTTATATACACTACAATAGAAGATTGATAGTTTCATAGAAGCTTATATTGTACATTAAGTTCATTTAGCATTACAAAATATAATTAATAGATATAAAATGATGGTACAAAATATACTAATGAAGTGTTACAAATGTTAGCTTGAAGTATTGCAATATAGTACTAAGAATTATTATACTTGGTTGGAAAAACTATACATAACAATCAATAAATGTTGTTAAATGTTTTACAAAATCGTTCAAAAAGGTCTTTTAAAAATGTTGTAGTTGCTTGCAACGTTTTTGGTATTGTTGCAATATGTAACTTCCAACTTTGTTAATAAAGCATAAAAAGTGTTGCTATAAATTAGAATAGATGTTGCAATAAACTAAAATAATTGTTGCTATAGATATAGATAACGCAACGGTTTGAAAAACTACTGCAATAGACTCTCTCAACATTGGTTTTTTCCTGGGGTTATAAAATCGCTGCTATAGATGTTGCAGTAGTTTATAAATGTTGCAATAGACTAAAAAACCTGCTCCTATAGACTCGTTTCTACTGTAGTGACATCTACTTGGTCTAGTAGAGGATGTACTAGTTCAAGTCAATGATTTAATTTTTCATGTTGATTTTTATATTCTGAAAATGGAGGGGTCGATCTCAATTTCATTTGCCATAATTTTACTTGGTAGAAATTTTATGAAAACTACCAAGACTAAAATTGATGTAGATGAAGGCACATTGTCTGTGGAATTTGATGGAGAAATTGTAACATTTAATATTTTTGATGCTATGAGATCTCACTCAAATGAACATGGACATTCAATATGCCAGATTGATGTCTTTGACTGTCTTGAGCAGGAAGTGATTTAGGATGTTAATGACAAAGAACATAATTATTATGGGATCTAATTCCTTTTACAAAGTTGTCTAGTGTATCCATCATCCATCGGGTAAGAATTCCTTGTTTATCTGATGATTTATCTGAACAAATTTTACCTTCTGTTGTGTAGGCACCTAAATTGGAGTTGAAGTACTTACTTGAACACCTAAAGTATGCTTACTTGGGTGAATATGAGACTTTGCCTCTCATCAATGCAAAGGATTTGTCTGAAGAAAAGGAAGCTGAGCTGAAAAGGTATTAGTACCATTATGTCAGAACAGGCCTTGTACAGACCTCTTTCATGACCCTGTCAAAGCAAATCGCCACATGGACTTGCCCTCAGAACGAAATGTCGGAACATGCCTCGTACAGACCCCCTTCACGACCTTCAGTGACGATATGCCACACAGGCTGGTGGACAATACGCCACACAGGCTAGTCGACGATACGCCACACAGGCTGGTCACTGGCTAGTCAGAATCAAGTCGCCGTACGACTTGAAATCTGACCTATTGTTTCCCACCAAGTACAAAATCATTAGGTAAATTAACAGAAATCGTAACCAATTAAATCCAGTACAAGTATTGTGATCACAATAACCAAACATATCCCATGCAGCAGATAACACAGGTAAACGATAAAACAAGTCATGCATAATCCATACTGATTTATAAACCAAAAAGACCCGAAGCCAACACCCTAAAGAAGGCACAGAAACCATCTTGCAACCTTATACGCCAAAAACGTAGATTCGGTAGAGGTAATCCTTACCTCAAATTACAGAGATTTCTAAATCGAACTAGCCTCCAATTGACCCTAAACACACAAGAACTTTAATTAATACCTTCTTTCCAAAAGAAATATTAATTAATTCTAACCATTAATAACCATTCCGAACTCACCAACAAAGACGAAAACTAAGGCGGTAGCACCACAAACAATCCCAATTGACTCTTCAATCTGAACCTTCAAGTTGATCCTTCATTAATAAAGACACCAAAATAATTCAAGTAATATCCTTAATTAAAACCCAACTGGCACTTTAAAACTCAATTTGGTTTCTTTCCTAATCTTACCAACAAACCCACAAAATGCAGTGGCAGCAGAGACGGAAAATGAAAAACACGGCTCGACTCGGCTAGGCTTGGCGGCTTGGCGGCTCGACTCGTAGATCTGCCACGCGCAGAAAGAACCAGTTCGTGGGAAGCAGATCCGGCGCGACGCACGTTGCAGTTGATGTGGCTTGCAGATCTAGGCGCGCGGACGAGATGCAGCTCGGCTAGGCGACTGGAAGTGTTGGCGTCGGTTGATCATTCGGGCGGTGCACGGCTTCGACGACGAGACGACTGGTTGCTCGACAGAAGGCGTGACGTGCGACTTCGCTACAGCTTCTCGGCTAGACGAACGGAGATGGGTGGCGTGGCTAGGCGAGCGACTGGGCGCGTGCATCTGGGGCAGAGTCGCGGTTGGCTCGACTTCTACATTGAAGGCAATGGCGCCTGACAGAGAGGAAGACACGGTGCGGCTGCTCGGCTTCCTCGACTCGACGAAGAGATGGGCGGCTGCGAGCGGCTGCGAGCGGCTGACCTCGGCGAAGCTCACTAGCGTGGCTGCGGCGGTGATGGAGGAGCTAGCGTCAGGGCGGCGGCGGCGTGAGTGTCGCGGCTAGGTTTTTTATGGGATGAAGAAGAAGATGCAAAAACCCTAATTCCTCAATAATTTAAAAGAAAAAAAAAGAAAATAACAATAATATAATAATATATTCTTATTTCCTTTTCTTCTTTTCTTCCAAAAAAATAAATCCAAGATTGTCTCTCCAATTAATACTCATTCTATTTCCTCATTTATCACCCAATTCCTCATTAAATCTCCTCTTTTCTTTTTCTCCAACTACAAATAAACAAAATCACAACAAAAAAATTAATTTTCACACTTAAATTCAAAATTAAACTCATTACAAACATCCAAAATTAAAATTATCCAACCAAAAGTAAGATAATTGATAAATAAAAAAATTTGCAAACTACCTTTTAATTTGGGATGTTACAGTCTTCCCTCCTTAAGAAGCTTTCGTCCTCGAAAGCTTTAATCCTCGAACAACTCCAAGTATCGTGCTCTCATGTCATCCTCCCGCTCCCACGTGGCTTCTTTCACATGCTGATTTCGCCATAAAACCTCTACCAAGGCAATGCTCTTACTGCGCAAAGTCTTCACCTCTCTTGCCAGAATCTCCACCGGTTGCTTCTCGTAGCTCAAATTCTCATTGAACTCTAGGGGCTCATAATCAATGATATGCGACGGGTCAGCCACATACTTCCTCAACATCGAAACATGGAACACGTCATGAACTGCAGAGAGAGATGGTGGTAGCGCTAACTGGTACGCCACAGAACCAATTCTCTCCAGAATCTCAAAAGGCCCAATAAAGCGAGGACTCAACTTCCCCTTCTTTGCAAATCTCTAAACACCCCTCATAGGTGCCATCTTCAAGAACACCTTATCTCCCGCTTTGAATTCCAGATCTTTTCGTCTCACATCTGCATAACTTTTCTGTCTACTTTGAGATGTCTTCATGCGGACTCTAATTTGCTGAATGGTTTCATTCGTAGACTGCACCAACTCAGGACCAACCAACCTCTGCTCACCAGCCTCATCCCAGCACACAGGAGTCCTACAACACTTACCATACAAGGCTTTAAACGGCGCCATGCCAATGGTAGCCTGGTATCTGTTGTTGTAAGCGAACTCCATAAAATGAAAATAAGAATCCCAACTCCCAGAAAACTCTAGAGCACAAGCTCTCAGCATATCCTCCAGTGTTTGGTTTAAACACTCAGTTTGACCATATGTTTGTTGGTGAAAAGATGTACTGACATCCAACCGGGTACCTAAGGCATTCTGGAGACCTTTCCAAAAATTAGAGGTGAAACGGGCGTCCCTGTCTGAAACAATCAACACAGGAACTCCGTGCAACCTCACCACCTCCTTCAAATACAACTGAGCCCACTTATTTGCTGAGTACGTAGACTTTCCTCGAACAAAGTATGCTGAATTGGTGAGTTTGTCCACAATAACCCAAATTAATGTATGGCCCTTCAGGGTCTTAGGCAACCTTGTGATGAAATCCATCGATATGTTCTCCCACTTCCACTCTTGAACTCCAAGAGGCTGTAACAAACCTACTGGCTTCTGTCTTGGTGCTTTCACCTGCTGACAAACCAAACATTTGCTAACAAAGTCCGCTACCTCTCTCTTCATATTAGGCCACCAGTAAAAACGCTTCAAGTTCTAGTACATCTTGGTATTGCCAGGATGCATAGCAAAAGGAGAGTTATGAGCTTCAGACAACAAGTCCCTCTTAACTACACTGTCTACAGGAACACATAAACGTTTCTCAAACAGGAGACCATCATCAGAAGATACAGAAAAACCCTCAGCTTG
>JBBPDJ010000004.1:2405615-2442411 GCA_037974625.1 Cucumis cinereus
GTTGGTTGTTCAAGTAGTCAACTCTGTTTTAATTTTGTTTGTTAAAGCTAACTCAAGGTAAGATAATAATCTTTGTATCTTAATATTTGGTGTATCAATCCTTTTGTATACTTCATATTTGATATATTACTTGACTAATATATTAAAGTATACCATCGATATACCAAATTTATCATTCATCTACTGTTTGAAGATGCTTTTAAAATGGTTTAAATCATATTTGTTATGTTTAAAATCACTCTAAAACATGCTTTTAATCGTTTAGAATTAGTTCGTATCTAAAAATGTAAAACCAAACATTAAATTGATTTGAGATTTAAGATATGGTTTAGAGTAATTTTTGAACATGCTACTCATTTGAGTTGTTTTAGAGTAGTTTCCTCTATTTCATTCATCTTTAAATTCCTGAGTTCACAAATGCTATCTTGTAAACTTTAGGACACTTCAAATTTTCCATATATACTTTTCATTTCTCAAATGTATTCTCTTAATTCCTTGCTCTGTTCTATATATATATACATGTTTGTCAATTAAATTGCTTAATGTGATGATAGGATGTTGAGAAAGACCATCGCCCATCATCCAAAGAAATCGGCACGAAAAAACCATGGGAGGAGGAAGGCTAGCACTGTACATGTTAATAGGAAATTACAGAAGCGCTGCCCCCAGCAACATGATAATGAAACCTCATTGTCCAAGGATTCTGTCGACACGGTCGAGCTTGCTACCAACATCCTTTCATTTCGATGTATTGCGAAATGGCTACTCCTGTTTCTTCTCACATTTGTTACGGTCTGACCACAAATCTCACATTGTCTATCATTAGAAAAGGGATGATTTTGAATTGAAGTTATATTAAGAGCACCATATCTGATATTGGAAACGGTGAAGAGAGGAGAGGATGAAGATTGTCATAGGAATTTTACCTGTTGCCTCGATGCATAAACCAAATCTCGGCGCAGTCACGATGGGATGTTCCAAGTTCATCTTTGCAGCTACACCCGAGGTGTATGAGTTCTGAAGTTATCGACTCGTGTTCTGAGCCCAAATGACATATCCTGCAAACCTTTTCTTCGCTAGAGTCTTCATCATCCACTGACTCACCGTTGTTTTTTATATCAATGATGCAGTTTTGATGAGTCTCTGGCTGTGAGCGCTCTAGCATTTCCTCATTCTCACGCACAAAGGTCCCACCTTCCCCTCCAATTACCCCTTTCACTTCACGAGGTCTTGAAGGCGATGCAACAATTGTCTCAGATTCATCTGGACTTGTCATCCCACTTGATCCTTCATTTTGTTCGATCATATCGATGTTTGGTCTCCACGAACAAGTTCAGATATCATGGAATATGCTAAGGTAATTGAATAGTGAAAAGGAAGGGAGTTGTAAGGTAATTGAACTGCTGCTTCAAATAATGTTTGGATCGGTTGGATGAAAGGAGTATGGAACGAGTTTAAAAGGGAAAGAATCAGATTGTTGCCTTTCTTTAGTATGAAGCAAGGGAGACTGACAACTACACGGAATTTCAACTTACTGTCTGATATAAGCTTTTCTCCTTTGTTGTCTGTATAGACAAGACAAGAATTTGTGAGAGGAGGGCTATTATCCAGTGTGGCACACCCCCATCACACCAAGTCCCTCCTCCTTCTTTCAAAAGTGACACTTACATGTAAACCCAGAGAAGGGAAGTAGCAGAGAATATCAATTGTTAACTGCCTTAAAACCAATCAAGGCCTACCACATTTGTAAGCTTTTCTAACTCTTATTAATGCTATAATGTTACTGCTTTTTTAAAAGGATGTTTTAAACCAATCAACACTCGTCCTACCCTTGCATGCGTCTGCTCCGCATTCGTGGGGAGAGCTTGACTCTGGCTTCTTTCGAATTGACAGCGCAGTCATGGGGAGAGCTTAAGTTTAGCTTCAACTTCGACGCTTTTACTTCATGGTAGGAGGCAAGTGGAGCAGACACATGCAAGGACACGATGAATGTTCAACACTCGTCCTTTTTCTTCTATCTCACCTAATACTCGTCCTCTTTTAATCCTAATAAATAAAGCGAGTTTTGAACACTCGTCCTTCTAAACAACCACAATTCTCTAATAAGTTTTGAAACCACCGTATTTTCTAATAAGTTTGGAAAACTTAAATATTTATATAAAACATCCAAAAATAAAGGTTGATTAGAGTTTTTTTTTTTTATTTCTGCTACTTTCAGTTGGGTTTATTAACTTGCAATTGTTAGTTCATTTACTATTGAGTCTAATCTTTGTAATGGTATAAAATAAATATAAAGAGGAAACTATTTAAAGAAATAAATAAATAAATAAATCCCCTATCATAATAATAGGAAAATTATAGCCAACAACACAATTTAGAAACTAAATTAAAAATATAGCCCAAGAAAAACATATTTATAAAAATAGCAAATATTGACTAGTCAACTGGTAATTTTTTTAAAAATGTCAAGTTTGTCATTTAGTAACTATCATTGATAGTCATTATCAATCATAACAACTGATTGCACATTGATCAAATTGAAAGTTATTAGCGATGACAACTATTAGTGACGGCAACAATTAGTGATAGTTGCTGCTATCACTCATAGTTTTCTATTTTGAGGAATCAGGAAGAAGCCTTTGAAATGGTAGTTAGGTATGAGCTTTTTAGTCTTTTACCAAATTTTTGTGCTATTTATACAAATAATTTTTGCTTAAATGTTATTTATGTAACTTGCCCGTAAAAATATTGTTATTATTATTATTATTGCAAAGGACCGTCTCTCAATTATTATTCCTTCTATTTCATACTAGTTAAGAAACACAACGCACTTGAAATCTTGTAGTTCTACACAATTTTGTTTTAGTTAGATTATGTAACAATTTTAATTTTAATTTTCTCATGCTATCGTTTTTATTTTAAATCTATTTAGTACAAAAAGAGAAAATTTGTTCTAGTAAATAAACTATCAAATTAATATGTTAATATTCAAATATTTTAATATAGAATTTGTTTCTTAAAATATTTATAAATATATAGACTACTATTTATAAATATTTTTATTTATTTTATTATATTTGAAAATAATTCTTTTAATATATATAGTGCAACATCGTTTTAAATGACAAAAGTGTAATAGATGTCTATCTAGGTTTATTTCAGTGTACCACGGATAAAAAGTAATGTTTTGCTAGGTTGGAAAACATTCCTAACCCTATTACTTACTACCTTCATTCAATAAAACTTCTAATTTCTTTTCTCTAAATTTTGGATCTCGTGGTTTTTTTTTGCAAGTACTTATTTTGTTTTTCTTTTACACATGTCTCACATATACATCTGAAAGAATCAACGTGTCAATTTAATGTGTGTAACAACCTCCATCTTGAACCGATCGATGCCTCCGATCGACGTCTATATTTGTGGCAAACCATATGAGGAAGTGTGGTATTTTGGTGAATAAAAGTTGAATATTTGTGGAATAAATTAAAGGATATAGAATAACCACTTTAGAACCTATGCCCAATACAGCTGCCTAAGAAGTGAGGTTTGAGTTTGAAAGGCAGATACTCTCTTTTCTTTTTCAATTTCTTACTTTACTTCTATATACTTTCCACCTCCATTTAAGTTTTATATTTTAAAATATCTATTTTTATTCCGAACTTTTAAACCTCAACTTCCATGAATGTATCCAAATAAAATATAAGGAATGGTTTGAGTTGATAAAATCACAAAAGTTTATGGTTTAAATTGATATCATCCGTAAAAGTAGAGGTATTCAAAAAAACCTGTAACCCGACCAAATCGGATTACCCAATCCAGAGTTGCAAAATTTTTTTAAAAATATATTTCGGATTGGGTTGGGTTATAAGATTTAGTAACTCGGTTAACCCGACCAACTCGGTTTTATTTTATTATTATTATAGTTACTTATTATTATTATGGTTGTTGTTGTTGTTATTATTATATATTGAATAAATTTGAATGTAAACTAAAGCTCTGCATAGAAGGATTTTTATTTGTGTTTTGAATGAATTTGAATGTAGACTTGTATTTTACATGAAACCTAAGTTTACACCAGGACTTTAATAGAATGCTTATTGTTTGTTTGATTATAATTTTTTTAAGAATTGATGTAACATATTTAAGTCATTTATATAAATATGATATTGTTTACTACAAAAAATCAAACTTTTAGTAGAAAAGGGAAAAATGAAAATATAATTCGAAAATTGTGGGTTGGGGTTTGACCATTACACATTGAATCGATATGATTCAATTTTTGCCAATCCGACGATCTCGGATTGATCCATAATTTATTTTTAACTCGATCTAATCCGACTTATATACACCTCCACCCTAAAGAACTCGAAAGGAGTTGAAAAGTATAATAAATAAAACAAATTAGTTAAAATGGATAAAAAGGTCAAAATAAATGAGGCAAAATATAATTTTTAAAGCATATGAAGTTAAATGAAGGCATGAATTAGGGAATAGATTTTGTTAGGTTTAGGGAAAAGCCATTTGCGTGGTGACGACCTGACCTGATCATTAGTATTTTATCATAAATTTATTTTATATAAAAAGATAGATAAATTAATTTATTTTTTAAGTTAGGATGATTTTAAATTAAATGACACGATCAAAGTAACACGATTCTTCGAGTAAAAGTAGTAAGAGTTTATTTGGGCTTTAATTCTAGCTAATGTGCTCGGCCAAAGATAAGTTTACCAAAATGTCTAACGTAACATATATGAATACCGTCCTAATATTAACATAGACATTGATCGAGGGGCTAAATTATTAAAATTTTGAAAGTATATGGTTGCTATTTTAGTGTGAGTTCGTGGATTAAATTTTTTTTTAACCATATTTTTTATTTAAAAAAGGAGTAAAAGAAAAAAAAAAAGAAAAAAGAAAAAACGCAGTCAAATAAGAAGCTTAGGTGCATATATATATATATTTAAAGCTCCATCTCCATGGTTTTGAGCATTTCGAGGATTTCTCCACTTGGGCCTAAATCCTCTGTTTTTGACGCTTCTTCAAATTCTCCTCCGCCACTTTCCCCTCCGAATTTCATACAGACAACGGTGCAAAAGAGAGCTAGCAAGTGTACTTTTGACGTTCCATGGCGTTGCAAGCAGCGATTTCGAGGAAGGTTTTAAACCGGGACAGCCTGAGATGCTTCGGAATCGGAGCTAGATCCATTTCGTCTTGGTGGAAGAGCGTAGAACCGGCTCCCAAAGATCCGATTCTAGGCGTTACTGAAGCTTTCTTGGCCGATCCCAGTCCTAACAAAGTCAATGTTGGAGTAGTGAGTTTCTTTTTCCTCTTCCATTTTCCTCTCTTTTATTGCTCTTCTTCTGCCTGTTTTGCTTCATTTGAGTTTTTAATAACCAAGTTCACAAACGTCTGAATCAAAATTTTCAATTTGCTGATACGAGATATGCGAATTTTTTGGTATCCCAGTGGAAAATGGAAAATCGTATTTCGTATGTTGATACATAAACTATTTGTTTCATCCGTCTTCTGTATATTTCTTGAATAATATTGTTATTTGAACTCCGGTGTTCGTGAGTGCATGCGATAGCTTTTGCTTTTCAATTAAGCTTTTAGTTAGTCTTGTCGTTAAGGTTTAGAAGCAGGAAATTTGTCTTTTTCACCTATTAATTTAATAATTGTTCTGTCTTATGATATTAGTTCAAAGTTTTGATGACCGTCTCGCTTGATCCAAAACATTCTTCAATTTCTCGGAACGGAAACTTCCTGTGATCGCGTCCTGCGAATCTCTTATTTTTATCTTTACGTCTCCTTCACTGTAGGGTGCTTATCGAGATGATAACGGAAAGCCGGTGGTCCTCGAGTGTGTGAGAGAGGCTGAACGGAGGATTGCAGGAAACCTGAATATGTAAGACGGCGTCTCTTGTATCATTGTTTAGATGCATTTAAATAATTGTATTTTCATGTTATAATTTAATTAACAACTTGCTGTTGTGATTGCAACTTTTTACTGTCGTCACACCAAATTTATCGTATCGTTCTATTCCCTCCAATAACTATGTGGATTCATGTGGAATTTTTGCTTTGCACGCATCTAGACCTTTTGTGCACAAAACCAGATATTTTATTCTTTTTTATATCCGTGAGTGTCTGGAAACATTTGGGTGTTAAAAGGAAACCCTTTTTTTACCATTCGAACAACGTAGGATGGTTAAAAGTAATTAATTAATTTATTTGAATACTTAAATGCAATGACAACATTTTGTGTGTTCTACCAGGGAGTATCTTCCAATGGGAGGGAGTGTAAAGATGGTGGAAGAAACACTGAAGTTGGCTTATGGAGAGAATTCTGACTTGATCAAAGATAAGAGGATAGCAGCTATACAATCTCTCTCTGGAACTGGAGCATGTCGAATTTTTGCTGACTTTCAAAAACGTTTCCTTCCCGAATCCCAAATTTATATACCAGTCCCTACATGGGCCAAGTAAGAATTGTTTCTGAATCTGCATGCAAATTATTTAAGTTACCCCACCAATTCCAGAGGGAAAAAAAGTTTTAAGCTACTTCGTTGGTATGCTGTTTCTTACTTAACAATTTTCAACAGCCACCATAACATCTGGAGAGATGCACAAGTTCCTCAAAGGACATACCATTATTATCATCCAGAGTCTAAGGGGTTAGACTTTTCTGCACTCATGGATGACATTAAGGTATTAAAGCATGTTGACATTCCCATGCTGTCTCATCTAACCCTATAACTCTAATATTCATGTTAATATTGCCTCATGGGCACACTGGATTCTGTTGATTTTGTTTTTCTAATGCTTTTGTTTTGTTTTGTTTTTATGTTTTAAAAAATTGCATGATCGAATTTAGAATGCTCCAAATGGTTCATTCTTTCTACTTCACGCATGTGCTCACAATCCGACTGGAGTGGATCCCACGGAGGAACAATGGAGAGAGATATCATACCAGTTTAAGGTCAGGACTTTTGGGATAATTGTTCATTCTTCGTACATGTCTGATTGGCACTCCTTCTTTGCCAGATATTGAGCATTGTGATTTTATTTATATTTATTTATTTATTTATTTTTCAGGTAAAAGGTCATTTTGCCTTTTTTGACATGGCATACCAAGGTTTTGCTAGTGGTGATCCAGAAAGAGATGCAAAGTCCATCAGGATCTTTCTCGAAGACGGCCATCATATTGGAATTGCGCAATCATATGCTAAAAATATGGGACTCTATGGCCAGAGAGTAGGATGTCTTAGGTATGTGCCTTTTGCCATCGAGATTCCACTTCCACTTTTTCTCACTATAAAAAATATGTTATCCCCTAGTAAGGCCTATCCCTGGTGCATTTTTTGTTAAGGGGTTAACATAACTTTGATATGATTTTAATCACTGGCAGTCATGAATTCCCTCGGCCAGATATAGTGGTCGTTGGATCTCATGGTCACACCTCACAGTTTAGAAGCCAAGTATGTGTGTCAAGTTTGTAGAATAATGTATTAATACAGTTTAATAAAGAATTCATTTCATTGCTTAATGAATTTAAGTCTTTGTAAGTTGATGAACTAATATCATGTTTGTTTCACTTAACTATCATTTTGCTCTATGTTACATTTTAAGCTATATAATTCTTATGTTATTCACTGGCACTAATGCTATATTCAATTGATTACAGTGTGGTCTGCGAAGATGAAAAACAAGCAGTAGCTGTTAAAAGTCAGCTGCAGCAGCTTGCTCGACCGATGTACAGTAATCCACCTATTCACGGTGCATTGGTAGTTTCAATCATCCTTGGGGATCCAGACTTGAAGAAGTTATGGCTGAAGGAAGTTAAGGTAACCATGATTGATTCACAATATCCATATATTTATGCTCTACGTCGTCATAGAACTTTTTCTGTATTCTACTTTGATTCCGTTATTAAAATAAAATCAGAGTGCATATATCTATCTGTTATTTTGAGATAAACATTGTAACCACTGATTTTCATACTTCTCACTTTCCTAGTTTTGGATAATTTATAATCATCATGATTTACTACTAATTGTTCTTTTACTCATGCAATATCTTTTTTACTTAAGAGACATGTCACGATTATTGTATTTTATCCCAAAATCATCGATAATGATCCAATGCATATTCTGTTTTAAGAAGTTTCTACGATCGAGGCATTTTCCACCTGGCATTTCTGAGTTTTGTATGATATAGTTTTTGACAAGGAGAAATTCAAATAACATCATAACATTTATTATTCTTCCATCAGTTCAGATGGTGTATCTTACTTATTGAACAAATTGGAGGGGCAAAGTTCAATAGTATTTTCTTGCCTGATTATTTAGTATACCAATTAGAAATGGAAAATTTTCATTCAGATGGAACTTAGCTGTCTCAAGAAATCTTGAGGCTGATGGCAATCTATTCAATTAAATAGAAAAAGAAAACTCAAATTCAACAGTTCACTTTTCATTTTTTTGATGTTCTCATCTCATCTTATTTCGGCTGTTCAGGTCATGGCAGATCGAATCATTGGTATGCGAACTGCTCTTCGAGAAAACCTTGAAAAGTTGGGATCACCATTGTCATGGGAACATATAACCAATCAGGTGCCTAACTTCAATTTTAGAG
Organism: Cucumis cinereus; assembly: GCA_037974625.1. NCBI lineage: Eukaryota > Viridiplantae > Streptophyta > Magnoliopsida > Cucurbitales > Cucurbitaceae > Cucumis > Cucumis cinereus. Next base: position 2,414,250 of record JBBPDJ010000004.1, read on the forward strand.
CTGATCTAAGCATAACTTAGTGTAGAAAACATCAACTACCATTCCTAACGTTGGTGGTTTAAGTTCCACTTATAATTGTTTTACCAATATGGAGGTTCATGGTTCGACTTTCACCCGTAGTTTTTCAACTAAAGTCCCATTTGGTTTTGGTTTTTAGTTTTTGATATTGACATTCTACTAATGTTTTAAAAACAAAGCCAAAGTTTAGAAAACTCAAAAAATAAAAAGTAGTTTTTTAAAACTTATTTTTGTTTGTTGAATTTAGTTTAAGTAATAGATTAAAATTATTGTAAGAAATTGAGAGAACAAATTTACGTCTTGAAAACTAAAAGTCATATGGTTACTAAACAGCCTAAAAAAGACATTTCCAATTGCCTGTTTTGATTATTCAATTTCGTTTTATATTAGTCCATTTGGTAATCTTATTGGTTTTGCTGTTACATTGCACAGATTGGGATGTTCTGTTACAGTGGATTGACGCCCGAACAGGTTGACCGTTTGACAAATGAATATCACATCTACATGACTAGAAATGGCCGCATAAGGTAATATCACTAATGATGCATAATAGTTCTATTCATTTTAGGCGCTGTTGTCAAACAATGGCTTATTTTTTCTAAATTTTTGGTCCCTTTTGATAACAATTTTGTTTTTTGTTTTCAAATAAATATTTTATTACTAAAAAAGAGAAAGAAATAAAATCTTTTTGTTTCATAGATTTTGACTAAGAATTTAAATACTATTTTCAATGTTTGTGAATAGAAAATTAAAAACCAAACAAAAATTTATCAATATTTACAACCTAGATACTTTTATAGATTTTGGTAATAGTTTGAATATTTCAGAATGTATTTGGTAAGAAACTAAAATGAATGTGTTGTAAACAGCATGGCAGGTGTGACAACCGGGAATGTACCATATCTGGCAAACGCCATTCATGAGGTTACAAAATCTGTTTGAATTCATTGATTATTCCAGAAAAATGATAACACTACAGGGAGAGTCCCTGCTTGGTGAATAAAAAATTAAAGAGGTACCTATTACTATTACTATTACTATTACTATTTACTATTTACTACAACCTATTTAAAAAAATTCCTTCCATCTTCCCTTTTAGTTAAAATATAAATAGGGAAGGGGCCATACCTCACACATTGAACATTCATTTTTGTCCTCATAAATTATGTTCCCCACCCTCTTTTTCGCAAGTCTTCGAGTATGATAATGTCTGTGTGCATTGTCAAATTGGTCGGATTATACCTTCATTTCCTATTTCCAGCTAAATTATTAATAATTTGATTCATTTGCTTTACTCCTATAAGTTTGGTTTGGCTGCCTTTTTTTCACCTGCTATACATTTTTCTTGTATTTAATTTATAACAATTTGAACTGAAGATCGCCCGATATGATTTGTTTTAATTAGGGATGTGGTTGACTACAAAAATTTGATCAATCCAACTCAATCCCACCGGTTTGAATTGGGTTGGGTTATTAACCCTAAAATTGCACCCTCATTTTACACTACGTTTGTTGCATGCTGCATGAAGTATGTGTTCTTCATGAATGCCAAATGGCCATCTATTTCTACTTCTCAATAAATCTATTTGGTAATATCATTTCCTAATTAATTATATTTATATTTTTGTGGTTGAAGATAAAAAAACCAACTACTAAACATGGAAGCAAATATTAGCAATTTAAGCATTTTAACATTTTATTTATCAAAAATACTAAAAAAAAAAATCAAATCATTTTGTGATGTTTATTTTATTCTATTTTAACACGATATATGTCACTAAAAAACAATATTATCATTAGTTGTTGATGGTAGACAGATAAGAAGGTGAGTTTATTATTAAGTATATTGAATTTAGTGAAATGGGGAGGGTACAGAAGTAATTGAACATTACAAGTTTTCAATGTTTACATCATTTCATAATCAAGAGGTCAAGAAAAACCCTTTTTTTTTTTTTCCTTCTAAAAAAGAGTCCAAAATTCTAAAATTAAAATTCAAAGGGGCCAAAAATGTCCATTGCCTTAAAAGAAAATAAGGTTTAGGGTTTTATTTTTTATTTTCTAATTGATGATTTGGAGATGAGGGAAACGAAATTGGGGATTGGAGATTTCAAAAAGGGTGATATTTACACGTTATAACAAAATTTTAGATTCTATCAATTATAGGTACTAATAGTCAATCCATATCTACTAGTGTCTATCAACAAATATTTGTAGCAATATTTTCATTTACAAATAATATTTATGATCAAGAGAAATTGCTGCTGATTTCTATCTTTCACATTTTTTAATCACATTTTTTGTCGAGGCGATGACTAAAAAATTTAAGCTGAGACACTCTTTTTAGAAAACCTAAATTTCTTTTTTATTACTGTCTTTTTGTTTAGAAAACTTAAAACTTTATTTTTTTTTTAAATACTAAATTCCTTTTTAGGAGGGAGGATTCAAACCCACGTCGGGACAATCAGCGTTTGCCTCTACCTCTACACCACCCTCAGATTTCCAGAAAAATATTGGTCTTTATACATACATACATATATATATACATAGATATATATACATATGTATATGGTTAAATATTACTTAAATTTCGATAAGTTGGAGGGGGTGAGGTGCCCTCAGGCCCTTACGTGGCTCCACAGGCGTGCATGGGTTTATGATGTGGATGCCATGCACTTGAATTCAAGCACACAAGCCAATGGATGACCAATCTCTTCTATAGAAAACCCTTCTTTGGAGGGAACCCTATGATGTCACTCGATACATCGTGCAGATTCAGAAAGTTTTGAGTTTTCAAAATTCGTGTATAAAAAGAGAATCGAATGAGACTTTGAATCATTTTTTGTCTAACTTGAATCAGAGTTTAACCAAATCGATCCTATATGTTTTAACTTAAAACGATCTAGTCTAAATCTAATATATATATATATATATATATATATATATATATATGTATATGTATATGCATTTAAAAAGTTGTAATATTATCCTAAATTTTTTCATATTAGACCCTATAATTTACTAATATATTTGATCCAGTACACTTACACACAAGTATGTCAGAGGATTAGGACTTTTGTGATCACATTTTCAATTTTCCTTTTCATCTTCTACAATAAAAATTAAAGTAAAATAAGGTTAATTAACTATTAAAAAATTAAGTAAAATTAATAATAATAACAATAAGTTATCATTACAACAACAACAAAAGTTTTTACATTTAAGTCATAAGGGTCAGGTGGCCTACAAATACAATCTAAATACAGCCTCCCCCATTTACAAAACATTAGTTACATCACAAAGAAACTACAGGGGAATTGATTACACATCCTATGAATTTGGATTTTCGACGAGACACCGACGCAGTCGGTAACAGCCTTCAGCTAAGACAATAAGCAATTAGGATATGAATATGAATTCATTACAACTCAAACCGGTCTAAAATCTATGTTAGCTTACAGAAAGCACACGTTGAGGCAACCTGTTGTTTCATTCAGTCTCCCGAACTAGCATTGTCGTGCGGTGCAGGCGACTTGGTAGCGCTGGAACTAGAACTGCTACCGATCTTTGAAGTTGTCCTGTAATTTCTCACAAGTGGAACCAATGACTGGACAACATCGGCCATCAGCGGCCTGTAATCTGCCTCCGGTTGAACACACATTGCTGCAATTGCTGCCACTTGAACAACATCTTTCATAGAGTACTGACCCTCTAATGCAGGGTCCATTATGTGCATCACTCTTTCCCTGTCGGTCAGCCTTGGCAAAGCCTGTCTCACCAATCATCCGAATGTAACGAGAAACATGAACTGAAGTTAGGAAATTATAAACCAAAATTTTGAGTCATCGAGGTTAGTTTTGAGAACTTTGATCAAATTCTGCTTTAGTCATGAGCATAGTTTCATCACACAAATTTTCAAAAATTGAAACGGTTAAAAAGCTCACCCAAGAAACAAGGGTTTCATCACAGAAATTTAAAATAATTGAAATGGTTAAGAATCTCACCCAAGAAACAAGAGAAGCTTCCCCAGGGGTTCTCTTCATATCAACTGGAACTCTACCTGTGAGCAGCTCCAAGAGGACAACCCCATAACTATAAACATCTGATTTTGTTGTTAAATGCCCTGTTAGTGCATACCTGCATGAAAAAAGTGACCTTAATCTTAAAAAAAAAGTCGAAATGCGACACAAGCATCAAACATTTTTATAAAAAAGTCTTACTCAGGGGCAACATATCCTTGTGTCCCCAAAACTCGAGTGGAGACATGACCCCCGGCTTTGTCTGAGCCGATCTTTGCCAATCCAAAGTCAGAAACCTTAGCATGAAGATTTTTGTCCAACAGGACATTGCTGCTCTTGAAATCCCTATGAATTACTGGGGGATATACGTGTTCATGTAAATACTCCAAACCTTTGGCAGCTTCGAGTGCAACTCTCAGTCGTGTTTCCCAGTCCAACTTAACGCTGATGGAATTTGAACCTGAACTTAAAATTTCATGCATTAAATCCAACATTGGAGAATCTTGAGCTACATAATCGACTAATGGTAGTAACTTCAAGATCAGTGTGCCTCAAGTCTAGAAAGAGAATACTCTATCCCTTTCTGTTGAAGGCGTGTGGGAAAGACAACTAATGGATACATTAAGTTAAATGAGTTCATGTTGTTAAAAGAACCAATTTGTCAAATAAATCTAATACTTACTGCCAACAGGGTATAGATGTTCTTGCAGACCGCCATTGGCCATGAACTCGTATACGAGCAATTTATGATTGTTATTTGAGCAATACCCGAGCAATGCCAACAAATATGGTGAATGAAGCCGACTTAACAATTCCACCTATTGACAAGGTTATCAACTAATCAATAATCAACTTCTAAAGCCCAAATAACAAGGCCTAAATGTTTTGTTTGATGTACCAAAAGTTTGTGACAATTAGGGTAAAAAAGAAGTCTTATTTACTGCTCTTTCCCAAATAAACAGAAAAAGATAGCATATAACAGAACTACAAATGGTCCAATTATCATAATTTAAAAGGAACTCAGCATTATATTAGTATTCACAATAAGTTCAGCAGACTTTTGAGCCCATTTCTTCTAAACAAAGAGAGCCAAAGCATACAAAACGAGTTCATAGAAATTACCTCCACTTTAAATTCGTCCTCTCCCTGCTTTCCCGCTTGATCCATAAGCTTAATCGCAACCTTTCTCCCATCGTTCAGGACTCCTCTATATACATGGCCAAAGCTACCATGCCCAACCACATTTGTCTTGCTAAAACCACCAGTGGCTGAGTGTAGCTGCTTGAAGGTGAACAATTGGAGACCTTTCTCAGTGGAAAATTCTTTAACATTTTCAAAACTACCTCCATCTTCAAGATCAGCCCCTTCAAGAATTGAGAATTACCAGCACATATCAACTACCTCATCAATTTTCTGATATATGCAGAAACATTAAAGTTTAAAAGCTAAAACCAAGTAAAACTAGGAATCAAATCATTTGAAGCTCAGGCTAATGCTAGGTAACCAAACAGACAAAAACACAAATAACAATTGTATTGCAATATCAAGAGAAATTAAATTATCTAATCACCTATCGAGAGGGCTATATCTCTCATACAATCCACCCCCTATGGAGCTAATTAACTGATTCCCTTACTAATATCCTATTACTTTCTACAATATATCCCCCCCATTAGAACCCTTACAGTTTACTGAAATCCAATTAGTGGACGATGTGGTACCAAGGACTAAAATATCCGTGACATGTTGATATATCTATAAATCAAAAAGTTCAACATCAATATTTACAAATCTATTGATATCTCCAATATTTTTAATAAATGCTCGTAAAACACTACAAAAGAAATGATCTCTATATAGTTCAATATGAATAAAAATAGTAATAACAATATTCATAACTTAGTTTAGGAGTAATAACAACTTAGTTTTTAATCAAAATAATTTTTATAAATTTTTTTACTTACATAAATATTGACGAATATTTATGTTTTATCAATATTTTCCTAAAATTAAAATTCTGATATCAATATCGATATAGACATTTTAGTCCTTGCATGAGGGTACTATTGATTCCAATGGCTTGCATTATTAAACACAACCAAACCACTAGTATATCTGAGGCTTAATATAGCACAGCAGTACATCAAAGTCACTTATGATTTTCTTTTTCTTTCTTTAGGTGGGTGGGGGCCGAGGGAGAACACAACTAAGCGATGGCTTTTTAAAGTATTTCAGAGTTAGATTGGACATGTCACTTGAAAGATTTATCTATCAAGATTTCTTGATCCAGCCCAAAAAAATTATTACAAATTAAGACAAAATTATAGACTTGTGTCAATTTCCCCTTACATGCTTTCAAAAGTTTGAATTTCCTTATACTACATTATTAACTATATCACAACCATCCTCCTTATTCCTTGCAATTAATAAAAAGCGTCAAAAGAAATATACAATTGATGCATTAATTACACAACAACAAGGAGAAGCAGAACCTCCAATGGACTGGACCAGACTGGACCACATGACACAATATCTTCCTTAGTCAATAGCCATTACTGTTGTGCCGACAAGTTTTTGTTCAAATCAAAGAAGCAACAATTTACGAAACCAGAAAACAAAAAATGCATTAATCACCATCCATTAACAGTTGAAGAAATTGAAATGATCCTTGTATCTAAATTCAAGGCGATTTCTAAAACAGTAAAGACATATAATAAGGAAAGAAAATAAGAATATAAATGATAACAAATGAGGCGTACTTTTGCGGATCTTGAGGCGTTTAGAGACCTTATTGCTGATATAGCAGTAATAGCTAAAAGCAACGAGCAGAGAAACGAGAGCGAGAGAAGCAAGAACAACGATTGCTAGAAGAACGAGTTGCTGTTTTCTTCGGTAGTCATCTTCAACTTCCATTTTCTTTAAAGCGAAAGAGCAAACCCTAGAAAATTTCGGATTAGGAATTCGGTGGTGGCGGTGGTGGGAGCGGAGGAGGAGGAGGAGGTGCAGTGACCAGTGAGTGAGTTTTTGGAGGTTTTCGAAGTGTTTTTTAGAGGGGAAATTGCCAAAAGTAAGACAGGCATGGGGGGCAGTGATGGAATTTTCAATTTAGTGACTTTTGGGTCAAATAGGTCATGAAAGGTCAAAATTGCCCCTTAGTGGAAAAAGTCATCAAAAGGTATTTGACCAATACAATTGAGTTAAAGTTGAATTAATAATTATTATAAGAAGGGGTAACAGCTCTCTAGTTATTTGGCGAACCAAACGAACTACAACTTTAAGACTTGAACTTAGGTATAGAGATGACTAAGAAACAAATTTACTACTAGACTTACTAATAATATTGATATTAAGTCAGCTATATATGCACACACACGTACGTGCGTATGTTTTTATATATATACATATATAAGTGTGTGTTGGATTTTGATGATAGAAAAATGGTTCATTCTAGGAAATAGTTGCTAGTATTGATCGATATTTTAAAGTGATTATGTACATATTAGTTAGATTTTTTTTTTTTATTATATCTCAACTATCTCTCCATGTCCAAAATTGAAATACCTAACTTCAACTTATTTTCATACCTATTTTAGGTGATTCAAGATGGGTATATGCATCTCCAACAACAAACAATATGAAAAATATTTTGGTATGTTTTATACATCTCCAATAATAATGAAAATAACAAAAATTTTAAACAAACATTTTTCCTATTAATCTCATACTCATCCTAAATAATCTTCCAACTTTAAAACTTGAAATGTCTAATTCTAAATCAACTTTACACTTGTTTTTAGGCGACTTAAGGTAGTTTTACCTATATTTAGGCTCAGTTTTTAGTTACTTTTTTTCATCTCGCAAACTCTAGCTATTGTTGTGTATTCTTGTAACAATTTTTAAACATCCAAACTAATTGATATTGCGAGATTAGAAAGAAAAAAAAAGCAACATCTAAATAACACGTCTAAACCCACCCCAAAATCACCTAAAACACATATAAAAATGAAGTGGAGATGAATGTTTCAATTTTGCAAGTCAGAAAGTTGTTGCTAAGATATTTGAAATGTTGCGAGATAAAAAAAAAACAAACAAACAAGACCTAAAGAACGATCTAAAACATGTCTAAACCCACTCGAAAACTCATAAAATACATATAAAAATGATTTGGAGTTGATGTAATTTCAAGTTTGAAAGTTGAAGAGTTGTTGCAAAATATTTCGAGAGACGTGTATACCCTTATCCTAAGTGATTTCTTTATATAGTCTCTATATGGCAAGTGTCTTGGAAAATTTTATTGTGACACACCTATACAAAAAACATTAGGTGCATTTCATACATCTCCAACAACAAACAATATGAGAAGTATTAGGTTGTTTCATACATCTCCACCAATAAAAAGTAACGAAAATGTTCAACAATATTATTTTATAATAATCTTCTACCATTCACCTACTCTTGCCATTACCTAAATTATCAAAAGTCCAATCAAAAGGGAAAAAAAATGTTAAAACAAAAACTTCAACGAGTATAAAATTGATTTTGGGTTAGATGTTTTCAAGTTTGAAAGTTTCGAGATGTTTGCAATAAAAAAAATACTAAAAACTAGTATAAAATGGATTTGGAGTTAGTATTATAAGTTCGAAGTTGCGAGATATTTGTTAGATGTGTTCGAGATAAAAAAAAGCAAGTAGCTAAAATACTTCTTAAAACATGTGTAGAATCATCTTAACTTAACTAAAACTAGTATAGAATGGATCTCGGATTGGGTATTTCAAGATTGGAAGTTGCGAGCTATTTGGGAGATGTAGCTAAAAATCTTCCTAGAACATGTGTACAATCACCCTAAATGACATAATATAAGTATAGAATGGATTTGAGGTTGAGTATTTCAAGTTTGGAAGTTACGAGATGTTTGCATGATAAAAGATAACAGTAGATAAAAAATAAAAAAAATAAAAAAAAAACTCTCTAAAACATGTGTAGAAGCACCCTAAATCAAATAAAACAAGTATATAATTAACTTTTAGGATTGAGCATTTGAGGTTTGAAAGTTACAAGATGTTTGCGAGGTAACAAAAGCAGTAGCTAAAAACTACCTAAAACATGTGTAGAAACACCATAAATCACATAAAATAAATGTACACTTGATTTGGTGTTGAACAATTGAAGTTTCGAAGTTGCGAGATATTTGCGAGATAAAAAAAAGTAGCTAAAAACTATCTAAAACATGTGTAGAAGCACCGACGAATTTAGTATATGCCCAAGGACACTCAAGCCCCCACAATTTTATGCTCATATATATATATATATATATACTGATACCAGAAGTTAGCCTAGTGGTGAAACCGTCTCCTAGCCCCCTCTAGACTCAGGTTGAAACCCAACTTCTAAGCAACCTAAATCACAAAAAAACAAGTACAAAATTGATTTGAGATTTAAAATCACCTTAAATTACTTAAAACAAGTATAAAGTTTAAAAGTTGCACCAAGTGAAGAAAAAATTGACCTAACTCAATCTAACATCAACACAAGACTAAGAGGACCAAATCATAAACACTTACCACAAATATATTGAAGTTGGGAGAATGTTCAAAGAGTAGCTAAAATTCTTAGGCATGAAAATGGAGCTCTTAGAAGAAGTAAAGTAACGTTTTTTTTTTCCTTTGGGAATAAAGAGGGGAAAATGGGATTTTTTAAAAATGTAAGGGTAATATAGTCATTTCAACTCTATTTTGTCCTAAAACTCCATTTTTTCAGAATTTATCCCAGAAGAATGACTACGACGAATGAGTACCGAGTAGGTAGGAGTATTTCTCCACAAGATACAACGCTCCCTCTGTTCACACACACGACTGAAGTAACACAAGATACAATCATCTCTTTGTTCACACACACGACTACAACAGTTAATGCGATCGATGAAGCACAATATTGCACTCAAAATAAACTGAACGACCAACCCTAGTTTGAGGACTAAATGTGTCCTTTAAATGTGCACTATGAAAACACAAAATATTTTTCTCAATCAACATTTCCATCCAACATTATTCCTTTCTCTCACAAAACATGAAATCACCAATGCAATGACAAATCTAATAACATCTTAAGGGCAAAACATATATTGCTAATCTAACAACAATAATTTAGGAAATGAATTAAAATAATGGATTAGAGTACTTTATGCATTATTCTATTTCAAAACATCAAAACTATAATTAATGTATAGAAATTCTTTCCCCATTCATACTTTTATCTAGATATAAGATAAAAGATGTAGATATAATATTTTCCACAAATAAGATTATATTTTAAAAACACAAACATCATTATATATTTCCATAAGTGGTGACATACTAAGGATTATCAAACAAAATGAACATAATTTAAAAAACTTAAAAATAGTTGTTTATTGTTATCTTTTTGGTTCAACTAAAAGCTAGTAATTGACAGATTATTGGTGAGGAAGAAGTTGCAGGTTTTTTACAATTGCAGAACCATTTTCCATCGTTAAATTCTACCCATATAGTGTTAGATGTTTGGTATGCATAAACTGCAAAGCTGACTTTCTTTTATAAAGCTACAACATTTGAGGCACAAAATCTCATTCTCAATCTTCATTCAATACCAAACCTGCCTCCTCTTCCTCTCAATCAATTATCAATTTCTACTTGATTAGCGACGACAATGGGTTCAAACCGTGGCACAGAAAATTGGCGATTTGTGAAGCAAGTTCTCGAAGGACGATGGTTTTCCGTATTCGCTGCATTTCTCATCATGATCGGTTGTGGTTCGACTTACTTGTTTGGAACATACTCGAAAGTTTTAAAGACTAAGTTTGATTACAATCAAACCCAACTTAGTTCCTTGGGTTTTGCTAAAGATCTCGGTGCCAACCTCGGCGTTTTTGCCGGACTTTTCGCCGAGGTGGCTCCACCTTGGATGCTTTTTCTTGTAGGTTTAACCCTCAACTTCCTTAGCTACTTCATGATTTGGCTCTCTCTTTCTGAGTATGTCCCAAAGCCTGAATTGTGGTTGATGTTTATTTACATTTTCATTTCCGCTAATGCACAAAACTTTGCCAATACGGCCATCATGGTAACTAGTGTTAGAAATTTCCCTGATCAAAGAGGCATCATTTTAGGCCTTCTCAAAGGCTTTGTGGGACTTGGTGGAGCAATTTTAACTCAAATCTATTTTAGCATTTATGGTCATGATGATCCTATCAGTCTTGTCCTTCTTCTTGCATGGCTACCCTCCCTTGTATGTTTCTTGTTTTTTCTCTCATTTCGAACGATCAAAGCTCGTAAACATCCACAAGAACTTAAAGTCTTCTACCATTTACTCTATGTCTCATTAACAATGGCCGTCTTCATCTTGTTCCTCACCATAACCCAAAAACATACTCCTTTCACTCATGCTAATTATGTTGGTGGTGTGGCCGTCATCGTAGCCTTACTCTGTCTCCCTCTCTTAATCGCTATTAAAGAAGAATTATTTCTCTTCAAACTCAATAAACAAACCAACGATCCTTCGGTTGTAGTATCGATTCCTGTTCAAAAACTCGAAGAAGTTGCTGAAACTTCTTCGCCACCACCTTTCTCGAACAATTTATCTAACAAGCCACAAAGAGGAGATGATTTTGGTATCTTACAAGCTTTGTTTAGTAAAGACATGGCTCTTATATTCGTAGCAACAGTTTCGGCTTGCGGTTCTTCAGTTGCTGCCATTGACAATCTTGGCCAAATCGCTGAATCACTTAACTACCCATCTAAATCCATAGCCGTCTTCGTTTCATGGATTTCCATTTTCAATTTCTTCGGCCGAGTTTGCTCCGGTTTCGTCTCCGAAACACTCATGACCAAATACAAATTACCTCGTCCTCTTATGTTTGGGCTTACCCAAATCATTACATGCATTGGTCTAATCGTCATTGCCTTCCCATTTAATAACTCAGTGTATGCAGCTTCATTGATCATTGGGTTTGGATTTGGAGCTCAAACTCCATTGTTATTTGCTTTAATCTCTGATCTCTTTGGGCTTAAACATTACTCAACTCTTCTGAATTGTGGGCAATTGGCAGTTCCATTTGGATCTTATATAATGAATATTCATGTAGTAGGGAAGTTATATGATAGAGAAGCTACTAAAATTGGTAATGTGAAGACTGGGAAAGGATTAACATGCACCGGAACTCATTGTTTTAGTGAATCTTTTGGGATTTTGATTATAGTGACATTGTTTGGAGCAATGGCTTCATTTCTTTTGGCTTATAGGACGAGAGAATTTTATAAAGGGGATATATATAAGAGATATAGAGATGATCAAATGTGGACGACGGCTCAATCGGATGTCGAATTATTTTCGTCCGCCGATAAGAAGAAGATGAAGAACTGTGATGAACAACATGATCATGATGGAAGGAAATTTATCTCTAAATAGAGACATACCAACTTGTATCAATGAAACTAATTTACTTTACTTTTTCTTGTTTTTTTTTTTTTTTTTTTTGGTTTTTTCATTTAGATTTTTTATTTTTAAGCAATTAGGGTTCTTGGAATATATGCAATGTGTATACCCATTGAATCATCATCTCAAAAGGCTTCAGTATCAATTTGAAAATGGCTAAAGCTCTGTGTTACCATGTTCTGTCAAAAATCAAAGACTTCACTTACATTTCTCTTCTCATAAACATGAATTTCCAAGCTATTTTTTGTCTAAGAATTATGATGATCACCACCTTCCTCATTCAACTTTCTTTGTTCTGAATCGATAAGCCGTCTTACGATCGAGGCGGTTTCATCATTGGTTTCGAATATTTCTTTTCTTGAAAGCTTGAGACTAATTGAATGCAATGGATAGCAATCTCTCAGAAAAGACTTTGGTTTCCTATTTTGAAGGGAATTAATAGAGCATAGGATTAATTACATAGGGACTGTGACATATTAATCTAATGTTCTATTCTTTGACTTCACTTAATTAAATAACAATAAGTTCAGAGCATTTTCTATAATGTATTTGATTGATTAAAGATCCCCCACTTTCCAACAACTTAATTAATACAAATCTCTAATATTTAGTGATTCAATACTTTAATGTAAGTCAAAAGCCAGTGGAACTATACAGTAAGAATCACAATTCAATGTTTAGAACTATATAATGCCAACATCCGAATTGGGTTGTAACTTGTAACTAACGTTCACGTGATAGCAATAGTGAATTTTAAATTTAATGAAGACGTGAAACAAGGAGAGTCTAGGCACGGGTGCACCTCTTGTCTCACACGTTTAATGCGTAAGAGGCTATAGTTAAAGTTTTAGGGATGAGAATGAACTTATTTCTTTCATAGTTATAATGATGTATACATAGGCCAATTAAGTTGGGGTTTCCCCTCTCCTGTTTGGATATGGGCTATGGATGCAGGCCAGCTCTTGAGCTGAAAGGTTGCTCTTAGCATCATCTCAGGCCAAGGGGTAACTCCTCATACGTATTGAATGTTGGGTTGGGTATTTTGATATTAGATCTCACTTTTTGTCTTAGCAGAATTCGATTCTTCTTGAGTTCAAATCTACTCAAAATAAAATTATTATCCAAATTTGCTGACTAAATATGTAATTTAAACATGGGGAAAATAATGAACTAGGAAGAGCTTAACAACATTTTTTTAGAAACAAGAACCAACTAGGGTTTGAGGGGAGATCAAAGTTTATGTGATTTATTATTGTGCTTTTAGTCCTCACACCTTGCCCTAAAATCCTGGCCTTCAAGAAGGAGAGAAGGCAATAGGGGAACCTTCACTTGCAATTGTTAATACTGACACCAAATCCAGCAATGGAAATGTAAAGCCTCAATGTAAGTTTTCATGAAATGATATATAGAAAAATGTGTATAGGGTGTGTTATTTTGGGATCCCACAAAAGCATATGATAAGCCAACATAATTTTTTGTTAATTAGATCTTAATGGGTCATTATTAAATCAAATATCAACTATAAACAAAATCTGCTAATGTAAGAAGGTCCTCACCAAATTGAATTTATACCATTAAGTAAAGAATAAACTTTGTTTCGATTTCATTAAACAGAATTTGTACACAAAAAAAAAAAATGTTTGATTCTTACAAACTACACTAAGAAATAAGAAATGTGCTGAACTTGTGATGATGATAACTGTTCATATGCATAGATTGAAGCTGATTGGAGAATCCAAACAAATACCCATCACATATTCTTGAATCAAAATCAAACCTTTGTATCATTTCAAGATGTGATGAAGCTGTCAATAAACTATCCGATCCAGCATTGTGCTTCAATCCGTTTCGATTTTGGTCCAGCAATTTTCCCAATTTTTCAAGCCCTAGCTTCCCCTCGTCTAACCCTTCACACAACCCAGCCATATGTTTTAAATCTCTCACTATCCCCAATCTCCCCACCACCACCGAAGTAAATTCCTCCATTGTTTCTGGCAAAACTTCCATTATTCCCATGGCTTTTATCAAATACCCAATATCGTACAACCCGTGGAAGGTGACCCATCTGAACACGTTGTGTCTGTGGATGATGTCTGCGAAATTTATAGTGAATAATTCGATGGGTATACCATATTTCTTCAGCTTGTCGAAATCAAGCCCGTTGTGCTGAAGAAAAGAAACGGATGAAGGGTTTTGAGTGTCAGTGTGTGGGTCAAAATCGGAGAAATTAAACTCCCAGCAACCACCGATGTTGCCAAAATCATGTGAAGCTGTTAAACCGAGTTGAATCAATTTGGTTTGGTTAACGTTGAATCGGAAATCCTGGTAAAGCGTTTGATCAATGGAGCCACGAGGAGTGTTTCGAATGAAGCCAGGAAACTCAGTGTCGATTGATAAAATAGTGTGGGATTGAAGGCATTGGTCGAGTCTGAACATTTCATCGTTGAAACTGAAAACCCAAACTTGATGAATGCAGGCAGAGGGAAGATTTGTTGTGGTAGCCATCTCAATTTCTTTCAGAATTATTATGAAAATTTAACAAATTTGTTTGGATATTTATAAGAAATTTTAGGCATTTTAAGACTCGTAATAGGAAAAGGAAAGCGGTGGGTTTTGAATTTTCCACCCAAAAATATTTGATTTTTTTTTAATTAATTGCTTGATTTTTTAATTTAAAATTATTTTAATCACACTTTTAAGCAAACCTATGTTGTACCAAGAGAAGTTAATTTAGGGTCGGAATAGTTTAGAGCTATCAAATATGTTTTTATGGTAAATGCTTAATTCTTGAATAAAGTTTTTTTTGTTGGGTAGACTATACCCTGAACAATAAATGTTGTTAAACTTAATTGGTTGGTACAACATCACTGTGTTATCTTTATTGTTTGGTATTCTTCTCTATATATTTTTTTTGTGACATTGCGGATAACTACAATACAAAAGAATAAGTACACGAAAGTAGGTGCACCAAGTATTTTTCTTAATAATATTAATAATGATGGTGTCACATTTTCAAACAATCTTACCAAAAACACAATGAAACATATACAAAAATACAACAAATAGTTTAAATGAAACTACAAGGTTCTAACAAATGTTTTTGTCTCATATTTGCTTCCATCATCCATTTTCTTGATAAGTTCATTGTCTTTTTGTGTAACCCACATTTCATCTCTACATCTCTTGTATATATCTATAATGATTATGAAAGATTCAATAAAACAATGAACTCCATTGCAACTTAAACCTTTTCCATTCTTCACATTACTAATTCTAATAACTTCATTATCATAAAACTTTCATGCTACATGAACATTCATTAGATAATATTCCAAAGGTACAATATCCCGAAGTGGATTTTTTGTCAGTAATTGATCATATCCAATCAGAGTCGACTGAATATATTTTATGTAAGTTTTTAAGAACATCAGGCCTTTACCTGAAATAGTTTTCAAGTATCTCAAAAATCGATTCACAGTCTCCATGTAACTATATAAAAGATATCTAGTCTTGTGTGAGATAGATAAATCAACTTTTCCATTAAATGTTGATACTCTCTTTGTCAACTTGAAGCTTTTCACTAGGATTACCCAGTTTTCCATTGAATTCCATAATGGTATCACCTACATTTAGTCATACATGTTTCATTTCACCAGTCAAAAGTATACCTTCTTTGTGAAATAGAGATCTCTTCCCTCGATCGTGCCACCTCCATCATAGGAAGTATGTTAGATTTCCTAGATCTTAGATTTCAAACTCGTCACTCATAGCAAACATCAAATTATTAATTAGTGTTTATAATTGTGAGGTAACTTTAATATTTTTTTTTTCAGTTTTATTCTTTTTAATAATAAGTTTAATCATCTTGCTTGTGGAGTGTTCGAACATGGAGTTAGAAACTGGTTCTCCTTATCTCTTAGTCTTGGATCAAGGGTAATCCAAATCTAATCCTTGTATTTTTATCAAATTGATAAATCGATTTGAAGTTTTAGAATTTGTTATTAGAAGTTCGTCATTTTATCCATTCGTAATTTTCAAATTTTAGGATCAATTAGGTATATGTTTAATCACTTTCTTAATTAAGTCTAATTTTGAATTTGAGTTGAAAAAAATAAAATGACTATGAATTAAATTGGAGTTTATTGTTGTGTGAATTGAAAAGAAAAAAGAGGAAGAAGTTAGAATCTTAAGAAATAAAAAACAAGAAAATAAAAAAGTGGAGCTGCATTTTACAAACCTAAAAAACACAAATTAATAAAAGATAATGAAAAGTTAAATTAATAGTTTTTAATTCTTTTTACCATTATTTTATCTAATAATTTGTGTTATAATAGGATAAGGCAATAGAATTTTTGTTTGAGTCATTATTAAATTAAATCTCAATCTCAACTGTAAACAAAATCTGCTAATTGTAGGAAGGCTACTTGACTTTTGTTTCTTTTCCATCAAAGAGAATGAATTTATACACAAAAAAAAAAAAAAATGTTTATCAAATTACACTAAGAAATCGAATATGTAAAGTAAGGATCAAATGGGATGCCTTAACAAATTGGAGTGGATGAGAGGCCATAAGGGATTGGAATAAATGTGTTGAACTTCTGATGATGATGACAACTGTTCATATGCATGGATTGAAGCTGATTGGAGAATCCATACAAATACCCATCACATATTCTTGAATCAAAATCAAACCTTTGTATCATTTCAAGATGTGATGAAGCTGTCAATAAACTATCCGATCCAGCATTGTGCTTCAATCCGTTTCGATTTTGGTCCAGCAATTTTCCCAATTTTTCAAGCCCTAGCTTCCCCTCGTCTAACCCTTCACACAACCCAGCCATATGTTTTAAATCTCTCACTATCCCCAATCTCCCCACCACCACTGAAGCAAATTCCTCCATTGTTTCGGGCAACACCTCCATTATTCCCATGGCTTTTATCAAATACCCAATATCATACAGCCCGTGGAAGGTGACCCATCTGAACACGTTGTGTCTGTGGATGATGTCTACGAAATTTAAAGTGAATAATTCGATGGGTATACCATATTTCTTCAGCTTGTCGAAATCAAGCCCGTTGTGCTGAAGAAAAGAAACAGATGAAGGGTTTTGAGTGTCAGTTTGTGGGTCAAAATCTGAGAAATTAAACTCCCAACAACCACCAATGTTGCCAAAATCATCCGAAGCTGTTAAACCGAGTTGAATCAATTTGGTCTGGTTAACGTTGTATCGGAAATCCTGATAAAGCATTTGGTCAATGGAGCCACGAGGAGTGTTTCGAATGAAGCCAGGGAACTCAGTGTCGATCGATAAAATAGTGTGGGATTGAAGGCATTGGTCGAGTCTGAACATTTCATCGTTGAAATTGAAAGCCCAAACTTGATGAATGCAGGTAGAGGGAGAGGGAGGATTTGTTGTCGTAGCCATCTCAATTTCGTCAAGAATTATTATGAAAATTTAACAAATTTGTTTGGCTATTTATAAGGAATTTTGGGTAGTTTAAGACTCGAAATAGGAAAAGGAAAGCGGTGGATTTTGAATTTTTCACCCAATTTTTTTTTATTTTTTAATTAATTGCTTGATTTTTTAATTTTAAATTATTTTAATCAAAGCGAAAAAATTGGAGTAATATTGTAGTTCTACAAAAAAAAAAAAAAATTAGATAAATAGGGTTGTTATGAAAATATTTATTGAATTAGTGTAGTTTGAGTTTTCTCTCCCCTAAGTCCTGAGTTGAACCCAATGACCTAAGTGAGAGAAATTACATTTTTTTTTACTTTTCTCTCACCTATGTCATGGATTCAACCCAGAACATAGGTGAGAAACATCCCTACGTCTAGGCTTCTATGTTATTGTTTCTTTAATAACTTTTTTGTTTTTTAAATTTTTAATTTGGTTAATGAAAAATTATCTACCAAACTCACATTCTTTCCTATTTTTTTTTTTTTTCAATTTCTTTTTTATTCAACTCAACCTTTGATTATTATTATTTTTTTACTTTTTTTTACCTTTTAAAAATATAAATTATGTCAATAAAATTCTCTACTCGAATAACCTTAAATGCAAACAAAGCCTAAAATTCAGATCAAAAGAGTATTTTTTTTTCTCTCTATTTAATCATAGTTAAAAATATAATTTTATTTTAATAATTTGTCCTGACAATCTAGAAGTTTGAACAGAACATGACATTGGTCCCTGTTCAACCAACTTTTAAGCCCATCCAACTCCATCATGGGCCTTCTCTTATGGTCTCACACATAAAGCCCAAATCATCAAATAAGGTGAACGGTGGGCCCCAACCCACTATTGCTTCTTTTTTTTTTTTTTTCTTTAAAACTATTTTTATTAACATTTTAGTTTTCAAATTTTTATTCTAAGAATTTAGCTAATAATTCAACTATTTTACTTAATTATACAAATCATGGTAAGAAATTGAGGTAAAATATAATTAGTTTTCTTTTTAAAAAAATCAAATGATTATCAAAAGAGTTTAGGCCTTGTTTGGTAGTTATTTTATTTTTTGTTTTTGTTTTTTAAAATTAAGTCTATAGACACAACTTCCATCTCCAACTTTCTTCATTTGTCATCTATATTCTAACCAATAGTTTAAGAAAACAAACCAAAATTTGGAAATTAAAAAAAAAAAGTAGCTTTCAAAAAGTTGTTTTTGTGTTTTAGAATTTTGTTAAGAATTCAATGATTGTATTTAAGAAAGATGCAAGTCATTGTAAAACATAAAAAGAAAAAAAAAACTTGATTTTTAAAAGCAAAATGGTTACGAAACGAGCTTTTAGTAGTTGCATTAAGTGTGTTTAAGCATATGTGTAATTTTTTCGGCCACTCTTTATCACGTGCTATTGTAACTAACTTTTTTTTTTATCCTTAAGTTTTTTTTAAATTTTAAAAAAAAAAAAAAAAAAGGGAAGGCTCCATTGCCTCCAACTGAGTTACTTGTGTTTTAATGAGGATGTTGTGTGTTGATAGTGTTATTATGACAATGGAGTTCATTTTGAACTATATTTCAAAATCTAAAGAAAATTCAAATTTAATTAGGTTTTGAAGCGTATTAAAATAATAATAATAAGAGTAGCCATGTGGACAAAGCTTTATTTTCAAAACCATGTCATTGTCAACCAAAAATGCAATGTCAAGTCCACCAACATTGCTATGTTCTATGTACCACCCAATTCTTTTCACCATAATATTATCATCATTAAAACCGTGTGGACCCCACTTTTGCTTCTACTTTCTTCAACATTTTCAATTTCTTTTAATTTAAAAAATAAAAACCATATTTTTTTTTCATTCTTGTTTTTGTCCCAATTAGATACTTAGAAAATCAACATGAAAATGAAGTTTTATTTTATTATATAGTTTTGGTAGCTACATGATAGAAAAAAAAAGATCTCATGATACATAATCCAATGTCACATGCCTCACCCCATTATTGTCTTTCTTTGCCTATGGCCCTCAAATCTTTTCCTTTTTTTTTTTATTTTAAATTTTTTTTTAAAGTTTCGTTATGATGTTTTTCTTTTTTCTCTTTTAACGGCGGTGGTGTGAAAATTTAATTGAATTTTACGAATGAAGAAAATAAAAAAGTGGAAGACAAAATTATTAATTATTCTTTTTTTCCTCTAAAATATGAACAAATATATATATATATATATATATATATATCGTCATGTTCACGTAAAGTTTGAATATTATTAGAGAACGTAGAACATAAAATATTTAAAGAGTAACTACGAAAATGTCATCTTCATCCATATAACTTTCATCCTTAATATATATTAATTAACTCGAGGATATGATATCAAATCCTAACATGTGACATGTTTATTGGAAATTAGATATCATAATATATAATACAAAACATTTGGAAGTTTTATATGTGTATACACATTACACACGTGGCCAACGAAGACGCTAATGGACAAAGAGAGATCTTTCAAGCATGTCAATTTCAGCCAATGAAGTGTAGACACGTGGCATAATTTAGTACAAAATCCAACCCTCACATGCAAACCAAGATTTAGTGAAGAATGATAATTTGGACAATATGAATAATGAATAGTGTTGAAAGCGCGTTACAAAATTATTATATATTCATTTAATTTAAATCACTTAATTAATTGTCTTTTCATCTCCCGTTGTTTTCCTCATAT
The DNA here is from genome assembly GCA_037974625.1 of Cucumis cinereus. Taxonomy (NCBI): domain Eukaryota; kingdom Viridiplantae; phylum Streptophyta; class Magnoliopsida; order Cucurbitales; family Cucurbitaceae; genus Cucumis; species Cucumis cinereus. The sequence continues at coordinate 2,434,917 of JBBPDJ010000004.1, forward strand.
GAATAGAAAAAATATAATTAAAATAAAAAGTTTAGAAAACAAAATCAAATAGTTTATTATAATATAAAGACAACAACTAAGCACCACAACTCAAACTACCTCTCGTTTTAACGTCGAGGAGATCAACTACAATCTAGCGATACCCTCGAAAATAAAAGAGATACATCTTTCGTATCAAGAGAAGAAAAAGACTGATAATTTTTACACAAAAGAAATGAAGAAATAGGAGAATATGTTATTTGAGCAAGTCAATCCACAACGAAAGATTCTTTTAAGAACTTTGCTTTCGTTTGAGAGGGCATGGACAAGAGTTCCCGAAAGTCAGTAGTGACAACCTCTAGCATTCTACTCATGAATTTTGTTCTATTTTTAGACACAATCCTACTCATCATACAAAAAGACTTTGCGAAATTCATAGTTTACCACGATACTTACTCATACTCATCTAAGATCCTTCCCTAGATAGTTTTGCAATCTCTCAACGTGGCCTGAAAGAAAATCAATTGTCCTTTTAAGAAAAGAAGGTGAGTTAGCGAGAGATAAAACTTATTAATAGGTAAAATGTAAGAAATTCTCCCATATTCATAAGGGTGGTGAACTACAAAATTTAATAACTAACTCTCGTTTGATAACCATTTGTTATTTGTTTTCATTCTTGAAAACTAAACTTATAAAGACTATTTACACCTCTAAATTTTTTTTTTTTCTAATTTGTTATCTACTTTTTACGAATGGTTTAAAAAATATAAAGATAAAATTTTAAAAACTAAAAAATATGTAGTTTTAAAAAAATTTGTTTTTATTTTTAGATTTGACTAAGAATTCAACCATTGTACTTAACAACGATGCAAATTATAAATGTATTAAAAAAAAAAAAAGAGGGTTATTAAAAGAAGAATATATTATAAGAGTATAATTTGAAGAAAAAAGAGGTTGATGTGTGTTGGATTCTCGGGAGGGCTGAAAAAGCATTAGGTGATGTGAAGACCGCCTAAAGGAGCATTATATAAATCTAACAAAATCTCGAATTAATAATAATAATAAATAATAAAAGAAAAAAAAAACAATGAGAAAATTGCAAAAGTATGGACCCCACACCCTTTGTTTCTAATAACTCGACAGGTAGTAGCGGTTAGAGGGCCCCACTCAATGTCGTTGGGACTCACTCACTACTTTTTTTTTTTTTTTTTATTTCTTAAAATAAAATGAAGAAAAAATGAGTTAGTATATTCGGGTCGGACGCCGCGTGACCCTAAACCTAGTTATTCCCCAATCCACTCAAATTTTTTAGTATATTAAATTTTATAGATTTAATATATATGATTGTTTTAAAATATTGAAAAATTAATCTACAAATATTTTGATAAACTGTGTCTATTATGATAATAGATTTTGTAGCTTTTAATTTTGTATCTAATAATTTCTTCCATTTTAACAAATGTATTAGGTTCCCTCCCGTTTAATTAAATGTCAAAGAGGCCCTAATATTTTTTAATGCATTAAAATTTTCATGGAGACAAAAAAGAAAAAAAATATCAAATTTGTGTTTAAAAGATCTAATAATTTTTTAGAATCTCAACCAAATTGAGAGTTTATATACATATTTGACAAACCCATAGGGTCCGCCATACAGTCATTAGTAAATTTGGCTAAGTATGGACACCAACCCATAGGATCGGCCATCAAAGACAAGAATGAGAAAAATTGGCTAAGCATGGAGACCAACCCACAACCATGAAGTCATTAGTAAACTTGGCTAAGTGTGGAGAACGACCTATAACAGTGTCAACCATAAAGTCTTTAGGAAATTTGGTTAAGTATGAAGACCGACCCATAGGATCAACCATTAAGTCATTAGTAAATTTGGACAAGTATAGTGACCAACCCGTAGGGTAGGCCATAAACCCATTAGTAAATTTGATTAAGTATCGAGACCAAACCATACCGACCATCAAAGCCAAGAATGAGTAAATTTGGCTGAGTACGAAGACCGACCTATAAGATTGGTCATGACAATAGCAAAATGTAATAAGGCAATCACAAAAATGTAAGCCAAAGAAACCAAAAACTCATAATCTAAGAGTAAGTTAAAATCATCACTTACACAACTTTGATTAGATGTTTGGGGCCAACTGTTGTGGAAAAAAAATGAATACTTATTTAGCTAAAGTATGGAGACTAATCCACAAAGTCGATCATCTAGCCATAGACTTATTTGGCTAAGTATGGAGACCGACTCATAGGGTCAGCCATCTAACCATATATTTATTTAGAAAAGTATGAAGACCTGAACCATATGGTCGATTATCTAATAGTCATGTATTTATTTTAGCTAAGTATGGAGCTGACCCATAGGGCCAATTATCAAGCCATAATGCGTAAGTATGGAGGTCGACCATTTGATAGTATTATGCCTAAGTGTTGTGCATTTGCACATATTTGGGTAACTAGTGAAATAGATCCAACGATTCACAACGGTTAGTAACGACTTAATTAATTACGTAAGAATTAATTAGGTGAACAACCGTTATGAAACCTATTTCTATATAATTGAGAGGGCTCATAGTTAATCGAGAATGGATCATAATATTTGAGGTAAGCAAAAATGCATTTGAACTTCTACTCCTGAGCTCTCTCACGAAATTAAACAATAATTGACTTCATTGTCGGAGTGTCAATGACCAAGCACCACATGTCTACACCGATGCGAGTTTTTCTATTTTAGAGGGCGTAAATTTGATTATATATAGAAGATTACAAATTTACCGATGATACCAAATTTCAGAATCAACATAAACAACAACATCAAAAGATACAACGGGTTGAAGAGAAGTCTCAAAGACCATCAACAAACTCACCCCCAACTTCTTGAGTATAACATTGCAAGTCACCTTAAGCCAAATTTCTAACATTTTCTACAAAATATTCATGTCTAGCTATTATCGAAGGTCGTTTATCAACATCCCTAGTTTGTTGAATTTTGCATACTTTGAACCTAGAATGAAAATGGTAACATACCTTACTTCGATCTAAGATGATACCTTATTAAGTTTTTTAAATACTTTAATTTATCAAATAAATATATATATTAATATTAGAATGGCATATACTTAGGACTCCAAAAGTAGATTGGTCAAAAAGAAAGAGTTGTAGGGTATTTCATGGGGTTTGTCTAACTTTATGGAAAGGACAAAATCATTCTCAACTGTCATAAAAAGTAATTCGTTTATCCTTATTTTCTTGAAAGGGAAAAAAAGAAATAATAATGCCAATGCTCAATGCTTTCTTTCATAAGGAATGATGAGCACTCTTGATTTGCTTTTCCCTATATATTTGTAGCTTCTGTCATAATCAATTGGATTTGCATCTTTCTTTCTTTTTCCTTCTTGGATCAAAGACCAATATTTGTTATATATATATATATATATAATGTAATTATTTTAAGACGAACTTAAAAAAAATGAAGAAAAAATACCTTGAAGGGTAGTTTGAAAATAATAACAAATTTAAGATAGAAAATATTTACAAAAACGAAAATTTTACCATATTTGTAAAATTCTAAAACCCTGTACCATATTTACTATATACTATTTTCAAAAAGCTATCCAATATAATTCACGTACTAAATTATACACATAATTATAGCATAATGCATGGTTATGTCGGCAAAGGTGGTCGTGCAATTATTATACTTTGTCTCCTCCCTCTTTTATAATGTTTTTTTTTTTTTTTTTAACATTATCTACAAGAGTTATGTATGTATAGATGATCCATTAATATGAATATTCGGTTGCTTTACAATAATTTATCTCTTTCTCATTATTACATCAATTATGAATTATCCACGTAATTATGATTCTTATTATTTCCACATAACATGCCTAAAATAAACAAATATATTGAGTGAAGAGACAGAATCATGTGTATACCTATTTTCACCCTCTAAATAGAAACTAAATTCCATATTAAAGAGAAGAATCTTATGTTTCTTTATCCCTATTGAATCCTTTCTAAAATCATGACGTAATGTCACATTGGTTCTAAGTTGACATTTAGGGCATCACATGGTAAAAGTTTTGCGTTCTAATTTTGTAGTTTATTATTACTTCAACCAAACAAACATCTTGTGGGGCCACTTTAACGTTACTAACACATATTGAAGAGAATAAAGTTTAAGACTTATGGAGTGATGAGTTTAGTATATGGGTTTGTCTAACTAACCTAAAAAAATGTGAAACCTATTATCTTATAAGTATATGGTCAGTTTGACGTTTGATGCCTTCGATTATCTCAGCTTAACAACATGTGGAGGGGTAGAATTCGAATCTCTTAACTTTTAGTTAAGGATACACTACAAAAAAAAAAGGTGCTCTTTTGACACCCACAATTGTTGAAAAATTGCAAAAAATGTTAGGAGAGGATCTCCCGACGCTATTGGTATCGTCGGGAGTTTAGTCGAAAAATCTCCATCAGGGGATTAATTCCTAACACCGATTGCTACCCCATCGAGAGTTCAAAATAACCGATGGGGTAGCAACCGACGTCAGAAGTTCATTGTCTGAAGCTTGATCACTAACTCCCAACGAAGTGTTCAACCTTCAGGACGTTCTTATCTTTTTTTTAGAATATTCATTATTAACTTAATTATTTTTAATTTTGATGTTCATAACCTAAAATTTATAGAACGTTCCAAATCCATAATAATTGAGTAAAGGAAAAGTTTTTACATACAATAAAAAAAGCAACCAAAATTAATTGTTATAGTTATTGCTGTTACATATATAAGAGAGAGATAGGTGTAGTCCCTTGTAAATCTAAAAAGGCACTTCCAAGACATCAAATTTACGTACAATATATAATTATGTAGTGACATTAGTAACAATTAGTAGCAATGCAAGCCACCCTCCACAAACACATAAGAACCACAAACTTACACTTGATAACAATTCAAACCACAAACTTAAATTTAGTCTCTCGAAGTAAATTTTTATGAAAATTCGCTAGCTAATAACAATAATTTTGTTGATGCCAAATTTTGGCTTAGGAAAAGCGAACATGACTCTGACGTGACACTAGAAGTTGAATTTTTAATTTGGGAATTGGAGAACCTACAAAACAAAGAAAATGGAACTTTGATACCTAAGTCAAGAAGAGAATTATAGAATAGAAAAGAAGTTGAAAATCTAAGTTACCTCGTACAAACTCATAATGGTATCTTTATAGAAAATTTGATATAGAGTTTATCTTTATCCAACTAGGATTAGGATATGAGTTCCCCTAATTCTAGATAAGATGGATTATCTCCAAGCTAAATGAGTCAGGGGACATGCCAAATGGAAAAGGTCAGCATCGACCTCATCCAGACTCATCCTTGGTCGAGGTCAAAGAGGTTGGTTTGGACTTTCGACCCACGATAATCTTTTCACGCTTCAAATAGGTCATAACATGCTTCGATCATTGAATAGAGAAGGTCGACATTGGCTTCATCTTTGGCCGAGGCTGAGTCCAATTTAGCTATTTTGGCTCAACCTTTCATTATCTTTTTCCTAGAGCCCTTTCTCATCAATTATTATCTTCCCTTATCCTATATTGAACAAATTGCATGCAGATCTTCTTTGGATCAAGGTCGATCGACCCAACATCCTTCTAGGCGCGTAGCGCATTTCATCCCTTAAGGCATAGTCTATGTTGAGTAGAGACCGAGAAGGCCTTTAGTCTTCTTCTACTCTTCTTTGACTCTTTTAAGCATGATTCTAGAATCTACCACAACAATTTTCATCCAAGGAAATGCCGTTTTTGTAAGAATAATAAAAAAAACAAAGTATTTACACTTCATGGCAAAAAACCACTAAAGAACAAACTCACTCCACTTGATTTTGCCATGAAGTGTAAATATTTTGCCCATTTTGCTATTTTTGACAATTCTTCCACAAGGAAATATACATGCTAATAAAAAAAAAAGATTTCTAAAAAATTCAACAAATAAAATTAAAAGCACGTAGACTAAAATTAGACATTTGAGTATAAACAAACTAAAATTGAACGAACTTTAAAGTATAGGAATCAAAAACGGAATTTCACCCTTTATACTATTTTACTAGTTAGGTTAAAAAATTAATAAATATTTGCAATGAATGCTAAGTGTGAATAGTAAGTAAATGGATAATGTAAATTAGTGATAAACTAAATGATTGGTAGAAGAATAATAATGTAGAAAAGTATTATAATAAAACATGATCCACTTTGTGGACTTTGTTTGAATGATCAAGAATGAATAAAGAAAGTGAAGAGTGTGATCTTATGTTATGACATTATATGTCTAATGCTTCAATTTGCCGCTTCCAAGGAATAGATGGGTGCACGCATGCCAACTTCACATGACAGACTTCTTTGCATAATGGGGCACGAGAGGTGATAACACCCAATTCTATTTCATCTCTCCACTTTTAAATTCTTTTCAAATATAATTATAACAAATAAGTTGAGTAAATGAGGTTATGGGTGAGGTTTTTTCAAATTAAAAATAACAAATGTGGCCCAACATGCCTCTCATGTAGGTCACACCAATTGTGTTCTATAGGTTCATAAGAATCTGATCTGACCATAATTCCGTGACAACTACTTTGAATCTGTATGATGAGTCGTATGATAAAAGTTGATCTATCTATTATGAGGTGGTGAATAATCACATAAGCGAGCTAACTTGTCTCAAGTAAGGTGGCAGATTACATGGTCAAAATGGTTTATGTCCTTAGTTAAACGGTAGGTCACATAATGGAGTTGATATAATATAGTTACGGATACTATTCACATGACTGAGAGTTTTAACTAGACCTACAGAAGTGGTTAGTTGATCATATTATTGCGTTGACTTGTCCAATAGACATGACATGTTGCATGATGTGAGACTACTTATGTTATCTTATTTGACATAACTTGCAAGAAAGCTACTTTTCAATGCTTAGATTAAAGTGGTGTTGAGTTGAGTTAATTAGGTAGTGTTTCATACCCTTATTGGTGGGAGTAATTATTAGTCCTTTTTTATCTATACATTTTCCTTCCTGACATCTGTTTTCAGAGTTGTATATGATGGTTTAACGAGTATTTAAAAGAGATACGAGATGGTTGGCTTGATTAGTACCTACCACGATAAGTCATGTCAACTTTTATTGGTCGATCTTACTCCTCATCTTAAATAACCCTCTAGTTATCAATTATTGACAGAAACCTTTCTAGTTTCAGCTCGCGATCTTGCACTAAAGTTCTGGGATCTTAAGTTCGTGAGCTTCTAGGAGTTTAATTCTAAAGTTGATTTTATATAAACTCATCAAATCTTTGGTGTTACTCAATTGTTTAGGAATAAAATTTAAGAGTTACTTTAAACTTTTGCCTCATGCTTGTCTCTTTTGTAAACATTGGAAATAGCTTAGCCGTTAATTAATTAAGTGGTTTTGAGGCGTCGGTACGGAGTTGCGTCAGCTGTAGATATAGACTA
>JBBPDJ010000004.1:2442511-2455600 GCA_037974625.1 Cucumis cinereus
TTCCGCTTCCAAAGTCAGTCGTCTTTGCCCAAGTGTGAACAGCCTAACCTCTTTGTTTGAAGCTTTGCCAGGAAGCGACCGACTTGTTGAAGCTTTAAACCTCTATATTAGAAACACTCGAGTGTTTGGTTAGTAATTAAACTTGTAGTGTTTCAACTTGAAGCCAAAAGAACAAGTTCTTTGACCATGAAGTACTTTTTTAACTCTCATCTTAGGTAGTTAGTTGATTCCAATTTAGTATGAGGTCTTTTAAGTTTGTAAACCAAAGGTTTATGAGAACTTTTTCAAAATTGGTATCTTTACAACTTTTTCACCATTGCTATCATCTATTCAATTCTACGTTCTTATATGTATTTTTTTAAAACGATTCTTCTCCTATCGAAATTTAATTTTTCTGAAGAATTAAAAATCTAGAAAAGAAAAAAGAAAAAAGAAAATTTTGCAAAACACTTTCCCACTATTATATCATGTACGGGGAGCAAAATAATTGAAAAATTAAAACAAAACAACAAAATTAGAAAACAGAAGAATTTACCTGAAAATATTAAACTCGAACAAAAAACCCCACGAAGCCCTAAAGCTTTTGTACCACACACTTTTTCTCCCCACCTCTCAAAATATAGAATAATAAAAAAAGAAATTTAATTAGAGTCGAGCCAGTACACCCAAACAATTGTCCTCTACATATCTCTATAATGAAATGATGTTGTCTACTAATTTGGACATAAGTTCTCACGAATGTACTTTTGATTTTATCTAAGGTCACACTGTAAATAGCTATCCTCCTTTATAAACTCGTGATTATCATCTTATTTAACTTAGGTGAAACTTTGATCGTGTTTTCACTAAAAATTACAGGCGTCTTTTATAATATGCTTGGAACCTATCACTTTTTTCAACAATTTCAATTCAGGAATTATCGTTGCTTCTATTATTTTGGTAAAGAAAAAGTGAAAACACAAAAGCAAATATAAACAAGGTTGTGGTAACTTTTGGAAGTGCAATAATGTCTCTTTGGATTTTTGTCACATAAACGAATCATACATCCAAAGTTATTTATCAACCTCAATCAACATAACATTTTTCACCTTTTTTCACCAATTTCGGGTTAAAATTACAATTTTCCAATGCCCTATTTTTGGGTTATGTTATAATAATAAATAAATAAATAAATAAGAAAAAAAAGTGAAGTGGTATGTCACATCATATGATTAAAATTTTACAATAAACGTATATAATTATCATAATGAAATTCATTTAAAAAATAAAAATAGAAAATAGAAATCATTCCATAAGTAAAAAGATAAATAAATAAATAAATAAATAATCATTAGCTTCAAAGACATATGTTGTTAAATTAGGAGACATTAATTAGGATTTAACAAAGTGTGATGTCTGAATGTTAAGACTAATTTCAACATTTTCCTTTTGAGAATTAAAGAGAAAGCTTCACACTAACATCTAAAAATTCAACAATTATGTAATACAACTTTAGTTTTGTACTTTATACGTAAACGTTTAATTTTAGTTCATTTATTTTTGTGTCGCTCGTGTTATTTTTTTACTAAAATTTGTTAAAATATTAATAATTATCATGCAAGAAAATATAATATATTGAATATATATCTAAAATTTATAATAAAAGCATTAATAAATATAAAATTAAAAAAAAAAAAACTAACCTTATCGAAGATAAAGCCTAAAATTTTATTTTTTAAGGTATAGTAACTTAAATTGATTCGATACCGTAACCTAAAAAAATAAAGTTTTAATTAGTCACGTCCAACTTTTGCTTTATGAAACAGGTAGTTATATAATTTTTGGGGTAATTATTCACAACTACTTTTTAGTCCCAATTGTTTTTTTTTTTTCTCATTATTTTGATTTCCAAAATATTGTAAAGGAAGACACCTGAAATAATTTTTAAAACCATGAAATACTTTATTGAATAAAATAGATTTCTTAGGGAAAAAAAGAAAAATGAAAAAAAAAAGAATGCAGCAAAATTGTATTTTCACTCCATATTTCATTAAAAGTTCATCACTTTGAGGAGTCTCTAATAGTTTGATGACATTGAAACACATGATATTTTTAACAAATTAATAAATAAATAGAAGAATGAGGTTAAATCTAGTGACAAATAGGTAACTGTAAATTGTCATGGTCTATTAGTAATAGACAATGATAGTCATCTATCAAGTGAACCACCCTATCTTACTACAACATACAACATAGAGACATAAGGGAGAAGGTTGTAAAGGCGGCCTCATGATCCACGTCTCTGGTCGAATGAATGGAGGACCAACCAACTTGAGTTTTCATGAGCGTTGGTGGGTTCTAGAATGCCCGTTTAGAGCTCTTGTACCCTAGGGTGTGATTATTACCGATGACAAATCCATAAATTTTTTAAATAATAATCTAAAAAATGTGAAGAGTGGGAGTGAATCTGGGTCTAAAAGGGATTGGAAGACTAATTTAACACTAGGTTGTAATCAATGATATTAATATAAGATCGACAAACATAAAGTTTAGAGGAAACTCGAACCCACCTAGGCGTACACATGAAATCCATTGTTGATCATCACCACTTGAACCTCGTATCTCAACATAGTGGAACATGTAAACTACTTGTTGTCTCACTCAACTACATTTGTTCCTATAATTCATAGCCTAACACAGAATGCAGCAATGAGAAACAACTTGTTCATGCAGCAACCGCGAGGATGGTACTACCGACAAACAAAATGCTTGAAAAAAATTAAATGTGAGCCAATTTATTTACAAATATAAAAAAATGTATGTCTATATCATTGTCAGTGATAGATGTCTCATTATCCACACTTTCATTCATCTGATAAAGATTGACATTTTTCTGTATTTATAAATAAATTGGTCTATTTTGCTATGCTTTAAATATCAAATTGGTAAACTAAACATTACTCCTACTTATATATTTTTTTCTCTAATTTGTTAGATCACTATTTTAGAAATATCTTTAAAATTCAAATTAAGTTTTTTAGATTAAGTAGTTTCTAAAACTCAAAATAAATCATCTAAAAAAGAAATTAAGAATTAATTAAAGTTCAAAACCACATTTGATTAGCATATGATTTTTAAAAATTATACTTGCACTCTAATAAAAATCACTCATTTTTCTAAACCTTAAACAAACCTTGAGTATTTAGTCAAAACATTACATACAAATACAAAATACAAACAAGACCTTAAGACATTAAACTCCAAATTTACAAACAACTAACCATTACAAATACAATAACTTGTCACAAAAAGAAAAGTGGCATTCAACCCACCTCTAGTTCTCCATTCCATAAACTATGAAACAAAATTATTTTTTTTCCAAAAAAAAAAAAAAAAAAAAAAAATTGAAAAGAATGATAGGTATTTTCATATAGATGACCCAATTTTACCGTTGAAAAGTTATTTGATCCAAATTTAGAAAAAAAAAAATATATATAACATTATGTTTACATATCACTCCTTCTACTCACACTCATCTCTCTTCATTCTCACATTCAACTAACGCAATACAATAATACTCTCACACATTCTAAACCCTTCTCCACTTAGACTTAGAGAGTGGACCCTCTTATCTATAGCTACTTTCCAAAAATCACTGATATCTATATCCAAATCTAGATCCAAACACGAATCGGAGAACACAGGCAATCAGTTAGTTGTCCCTCTGTGCAACAGAACGACAAATCTTCTATCGCCCATTACTATTGTAGTTAGAAAAAGTAGGGTAGAGTTTGTGTGTAATCCAATGTAGGGGCAAGAAATAGTGAAGAGTGATAATAAGGTTAAGTAGTATTAGTAGGGATGGATGGATAGATAGATATTGTATAGAATAGAGAAAGTAGGTTGAGTGTGATTAGGTTTTGATGCATACATACATAATATATTAACATCCCGCTTTTCTCGCCCAAATCTTATTCCCCCATTCCTCTATTTATTCTCTCTCTCAATACCCACTTTTTTTTAAAAAAAATATATATATTATATATATATATATATATAATTAATTAAAAATAATAATAATAATAATAAAATTAAAGTCCAAACTCTAGTGAAAAATTAACCACATCTCCCAACCCTAAAACCTTCTCCTTTTCCTTTTTATAAAGACCTCTCCATTCCCAAACTCTAAAATCCCCAATTTCCCTCCTTTTTTTTCTCTCCAACTCCATGGATAACCATCGCTCCCCTGTTTTCACTTGGGCCTATTTCTTGCAAGCCAATGTGAGTTTCTCCTCAATTTTCAATTTGGGTTTTTCATTTTCATTTCCATTTTGATTTTTATTTTTATTTTCTGTTTTTCTTTTTTTTGGTTTTGACAGAACATTGATGAGTTACGCCATTCACTTTTATGCACAACTCTAGAGCTTGAACAAACCAGAATTGCTGTTCAAGAAGAGCTTAAGAAAAGAGATGATCAAGTTTTTCTTCTCAAGAATCTCTTGAATCAAGCCATTAAAGAAAGAGATGAAGCTAATAAAAAATGTGACAATCTTCTTCTTCACAAACTCTTCTTCAATCAACATTCTGCTCCAATTTCCACCATTGATGACGACCCCACCAAAGCATTTGACTCACAAAATGCTTTCTCTTCCTCCGATTGTGACGAGAGCATCGTTTCCGTTTCATCTCCGGTTCCCCCACCGCCGGAAATCTCCGATTGGGTCTCCGATAAGCCATTGCCGGAAAAGGGTAAGCTCTTACAAGCTGTCATGAAAGCCGGTCCGCTTCTTCAAACTCTGCTTCTCGCTGGACCACTTCCTCAGTGGAGACATCCCCCGCCACCGCTTGAATCTTTCCACTTGCCCCCGGTTGCAATTCCAGTTCCACCGCCCACGGTACCGGTTCATTCTGAGGCTACTAATTGTGGGATTGTTAACAAAAAGAGGGCTCTGTCTTTGTGTGAGGAATCGGCTTTTTTACAGGCGACCAAAGTCCAAAGGCTTGTCTTTCACTGACTTCCAACCAAAACAAATTAAATTAATTTTACATAATTATATATTAATATCACTAAGAAAATTAGAATTACACCCAAAAAAGAAGAAAAAAAAAAAAAAAAAGGTTTTGTGACTTTATTTTGTATAGTTGCTTGTTCTACATTTATTGCCCCCAAAAAAACCCCAAGTTTAGTTAGCTTAGAGTAACTCAAAAATTGAGTTTTTTTTTTTTTTTTTTTTTTGGGCTCCATGATATATGTGAAAGGAGCTTAATTTTCGACCGAAATTGGTGTGATATGCGACGACATTGATATAAGCTATAGCGTACTTGATTTGAGAATAGTTCAATTGGTTAAATATTAGCAACCGTGGAATGTTCAGATTTGTCTCGTTTTAGAGTTGTAATACTTAAAAGGTAGTGAATTTAGAGTGATAATTTTGTTAGGGTTTGAGGTTTAAAGAGAGATTGTTTGTGAGTGGGTGTGGAGAGTAGTTGGGGGGTGGGAAAAGCATATGGTCCTACATATCAAGAAGGATCTTTGTTGTTGTGTGATTTTGTATGGATTTGTATACCAAAAGATTTAGAGGAAGTTTTATTGTATTAATTTAACTCTCTTTTCTCTCTTTTTTTCTCGATTGGTATATATTTACTGACTCAATTGGTCAACTCAAACCCCGAAGAAGTGTGTCTTTTCCCCTTTTGAGACATGTGTTCCCTTATATACCTTCTCCCAGTACCTAGACATGTTTGCGGGATTTGAACTTTGCCTTTGACAACCATCAACAATGATAAATGATTGAGTGAAAACCTTCTGGTAAAACAGTTAATTTTGATTATGATCTCATAGATTTTTGTAGTCAACAAAAGAATGGTTTGCCTAAAAACAATTGTTAATTGGAGGATTGAAACATAGAGTAGTCTTTCCGTTAAAATTGAACGTTTAGTTCCTATCCAACAATCTAAAGTTATATTCTAATGGAAACATTTTTATTCATTTTTAAAAAAGAAATATAAAGTACTAAAAAAATTCAAAAGCATATAAAATATTATAGAATAAAGCACTTGTAAAGTTTATTTGAATCAATTGCTTCATTGACAAATACTTTTTTTAAATATCAAAATCATTTGTTAAAAAACTAACATAAATTAATTTCTATAATTAACATAAAATTTAAAAAAGAGAAAGTTTAGAATTAATTTTAATAGCGATGAAAAAGAGTTAAAATTTATTAATTATAATTATGTTAAGGAAAATTATTTCAAATGACAAAATAACTTAAATATTTACGAATAGATATGGATAGATATCGACGGAAGTCTATCAATATGTATCACTGAATTAGAAAGTTACAGTCGAATATTAGTCGTTAGAAATTTTGAATGGAAAGTTGAATGATGAGTTGTTAATGAACACATTGTTTGTAATAGAAGAAGTAAGATGTTAGGCAGGTTTATGAAGTGGAACCCTAATTTGGGTATTGAAAGGGAAATATGAGAGAGTCAAGAGGGTAGAGAAGTGGGTGAAGAATGGGTTAATTAATTATGAGTATGCATGAGTGTATTTTGACTAAATTCCTTTTCTTTTTTTTTGTTTTTAATTTAGTAACCTTTGAAATCATTGCTTTTGTTTCAAAAGAGACTAGACCTATGGTCTTCTTCCCTTTTTCTATGGCAAATGTTTCCCTATCTTATCTCTTATGCTATTAAATTCTTTCGATTCGTCTATTTCTATCGTCAAATTACAAATTTAGTCCTTTGTATCTTTTCACAATTTATGTGATAGATTTCTCAGTTTCATGAACTTTCAAGTTTGTCTGTTCAATGATTCGAACTGAATTGTGTCGGGCTTTCGATCCGATTTGGTTTGATTCTCGATTTACTTAAACTGAATTATTTGAAACTTTAGGTTCTTCTTCGTTCCATTTTTTTGATGGGGAGTTTTCGCACATCCTTTCCCCACCTCTCTCTCTTTCATATAGCAGTAGAAGAATCGAGACACGTTCTTCCTCCACCCCTCCCTTGATAATGAGTTGGCTAGGGTTGTTTTTTTAAGAAAATTGGTGTAGTGTTATCGATATACACGTTCTATAGAAAGATGTTTAACAATGGTATCCTTTGTAGAGAGTTGTTTTAGGGAAATGTATCATTTCATGAAAATTGAGGATGCTATAACTACCTAAGGGTATAATGGGAATATGCTTAAAAATCAAGACCAAAATAGGAAAGTGAAAATTCTTTCTTATCCGCGCTTTTAACATAGTGGAGATTATTAGATAACATGAAGTATCATCTAAATATCAATAGATTGTCAGATAAGTAATCATACTTCTTATAATGATTGATAACAAATGAAAAAAAAAATATTAATAACAAAATGTATTACTAAAATATCATTTAAAGTGATAAATATGTATTAATGATAGACAATTATCATCGGTAAATATTGTTAAAATATAATAATAATAATAACATTTTAAAAAAAGTTAAAATATCGTTTGATCCTTATACTTTAGAGTTTGTTCAATTTTAGTCCATATATTTTCAAATGTTCAATTTTAGTTTATCGATTTTCAATAAATCTTTAATTTAGTCCAATAAATTAAATATTATTTAATTAATTTTAATAAAAATAAATGTCGAGTGACTAAATTTAAAATTTACTAAAAGTATAAAGACTAAAATTGAACAAATTGCAAAGCACATAAATCACTAATAGACAAATGTATGGTTTATTGATAAAATACACAAAAATTGTTCCCAGAAAGTAGAGAATCGAAATATTTGATAATTAATAGAAACCCTTCAATGGTAAACTGAACTGTTAGATAGGATTATTAATGGTCTATTAATTACACAAGTATTTAACTTGTTAATGATTTTTTAGTGACAGATTTGATAATTTTTAAATGGTAAAATTTCTGAAAATATTTTAAAAATATATTAAAATTTCAGTTCTATTAATGATATTGAATATGGAATTTTATTATATTTTATAAATAATTTAGTTTATTTTTTAAAAAAATTATAATATGTAAATTATTTATTTGTGTGACATATTTATAAACATAGCAATTATTAATTAAAATTTCTTTCTATTATAATTATCTTTCTTAAAAATAATAATAAATAATGGAGTAGAAATGATATTTGTGAGAGATCATGTTATACTGACTTTTAGACAAAATGATCTCTACTGGCCCATTTGTATGCTTATTGAAAAGAGATTGGGCCATTTGGGCTCCAAATTTGAAATCAATGATACAAGTTGTTTATTATTATTATTATTTATTATTATTATTATAAAAATATTACAGTAAGACTCTGAGTTTAGGAGAGATGCATGAATGAATTGAGATCATTTCTTTTTCATTACCAGAGCATCTTATAGAAGTATTGTTTTCATAATTATTTATTTTTGTTCATGAATGGTTTATGAAGTTTGAGAATTTCACTTGTTTTATTCGTGATGTAAAATCTTTGGTTTAAACCGTTGTGTTGTGGTTTTCATACTAGCACAATATTGCTATCA
The DNA here is from genome assembly GCA_037974625.1 of Cucumis cinereus. Classification (NCBI taxonomy): domain Eukaryota; kingdom Viridiplantae; phylum Streptophyta; class Magnoliopsida; order Cucurbitales; family Cucurbitaceae; genus Cucumis; species Cucumis cinereus. The sequence goes on from JBBPDJ010000004.1 coordinate 2,451,015, forward strand.
AATTTAGCGTAAAGAGGGACGTGCATTGTTGTTAGTGCTATTGTGCTACTGGTTTTCTTTTTTTTTTTTTCTTATGACTTTCTAAGTGGAAGTTTATTTTATGAAAAATAATTCGTGAATACATAAAACTATAATTTAGTGGATAAAATGAAGAACTAAAAGAAAGTGAATGATTGTAGTTAAATATAGAAACTGTAATAATATGATCAAAAGCAATTCAACTATGTTTACACTATATTGGAATTGAAGCGTTACGATTGATTCATCAATAAAAATTTATTGTGATTATACCAATTTTAATTAGATATTGGTAAACGTAACCTTAGTTGTTAGGCAAATTTGTATTCATACTAATTTCAAACTAATCATTCAAAACTTGAGAAAATTAATGAAATGCTTTTGGTCGTCCTATGAAAACCCAACATTTTCTTGAAACCTCTTTCTAAACTTTGCATCGTTGTATCCACAATTTCAGAAGTAAGATGGTGATCGAAATTTAAAACAAACAAAATTATATCTCAAGCTCTTTCATAGATTAGAGCCAAATAAGTAATTATCGATCATAAAATAATAAAGAGAAGAAAAGGAACAACATTGGAAAAATATTCCAAAACACATCAAACTTGGGATTACATCCCGGCTTTTGACAAGTCAAGTTTCACTACGATGGTGATTGCAAAGAAGTAAAGAACTCCCTATAAATCTCTCCTAAATAGCCCAACATGGACTATTATTTTACTGGGGGCAACAATAAAAATAGCAAAATATATGGTTTCATTTTGAAAAATAGTAAAAAAAATATAAAATTATAAAAATAGCAAAATGAATTTTTAAATTACTAATTATGAATTAATGATTGACCAAAATATCCCTAACTAATTCTAATTATCTAAAATTCAAATCCTAACGACCCATATTTTACTACTATTATTAGAAAAAATATTCCTATAAAATCTTAACCATATTCCTATAAATAATTATTATTGAAAAATCGAGTAACTATAAAAAACCTATAAACCACAGACATTTAAAATAACAATTATTCTAGTACGTGGACAGTAAATTTAAAATTGGACAACCAATCGCAAATACAATATCTTTTGCGATAATAACAAATACAAATCAGTTATCACGCTGAAGTGCTAATTTGGAAGATGGAGAATAGAGAATGGAGATCATCGCTGAAGTGGAGTGGAAGATGAAGAATTGTTTGGCGAAATTAGAAGAATGTATGTACCTAGAATAGAAAATGAAAAAAACGCAGAAAATAGCAGAAGAGGACTATGCACAATCAATAGTGAAATCTCAGAATTTCGATCAAGTTGAAGAGTCTTGAAACACATTATTTAATGGGTGCAAAATCTGCAAAATCAAAAGATATTTTCACAAATCAATTATCTTAATTGAAACCAACGATAATCTTTTTAAAATTAAAAAATATATATAGATTTAAATGTAGAAAGATTTTTCTTTTAAGAAACAAATATATAACTATTTTTCCTAAATATACGAAAATCTATTATTAACAAATTTCATTCGGGGATGGAAGATTACAAAGGGGCATTTTTGGAATAGTCATAACACCTATTTAGTGATTTGCCATAAATCTTAATCTGCACGTTTTTTGCCATATATTCAAAGTGACCTCCCATTTTTGCTATTTCTTCCAATTTTCCATTTTACTATGGGATGTAGGCCTGCCTAACTTTGGGCTCTGGGAGATCGACACTAATGTTTCTCAGAGTGATCTCAAGAAAGCGGGTGGGATTAGTTGGATAGTTTGAATACTCATACGCTATGTTGTGGTTTTGGACTCCAAGGGGTACTCACTCATGTTTTAGAGAAGGTGGGGAGATAGACAAATGTGGATTTGTTGATATCTCTACACGTGCGTTGTTGTCCGATCGAACGAGCAAGGCATGTTGAGGTGAGAAATAAAATAATAATATTATTTTTTATTAACTATTTATTTTTAATTTTTTATTATTAAAAAGAGAAGCGAGGCGTTGAGAAGTCATGATTCGATGAGACATCATTGAACGCATTGATGCGTTGAGGTATTACACTTTAACCAGTCGTTCAAGCGTTATGTTTTGTGTTTGTTAAGGCGTTACATATCGCATATTAATGTTGTGGCCGTTGAGGCATCACGATACTCAAACCTATATATAATCTCCTTCTCTTCTCATTTCAAATCATCTGAAATCACATCTTCTACAAAATTCTCTAAAAAAACTTCTTCTCTCCTTCTTGTTTTCGAGCAAGTTCATTCTAGAGTGTGCATTTTTCAAGTGATTCTGGTGTAGCTCCGATCAAATTTGTTGGCCGTTTTATCCTAGAGACGACGTGGCAATCAAGAACCGTTTGCACTCTAAGCAGAACCGTGAAACATCTTAAAGAGAACGTAATTCGCGACTCAACATTTTATCTAACTAGTTTTTGTTTGGCAGCTAAGCGTTTAGTCTAGACGTCCACCAGTCTAGGCATCCACCATCCAGGCGTTCACCACAATCTAGGCGTCCACCTTCCAAGCGTTCACCTATCTATGCATCCAAAATTTAGACGTCTTCTTATTATTGTTTTCACCACATCTTGCATCAACAATAGCTAACACACTGTTAACGAACCACGTAAACGTGTACGTTGATTTTGTTTTTAACGTTTTCATGTATTCTTTGTTTGGCAGTTTTGCAACATGCTAATAGAATACATGAGAATCCTCGTATAAAGTGTAAGCAATAATTATAGTATGTACAAATTTGTTCAACTGATGTGATAGGACAATAATGTTTCCATGCACAAATAAATACAAAGAATGACATAAAAAAGTATTTGAACATGTCATTGTCATCCACATCATACATTACATATATACCTTCAAAATATATATATATATATATATATATATATATATATGATAACTCATAAGTGAACTTAGATATATAAATACATTGTATTATTGAATACTTTTGAACATGTACATATTAAATATCAAAGGTTGTTTGTTTTAGAATAAGTGGTCGTATCAATCAAAATATGAAGACAGCCAATTCAGCCAATTTGATCAATATCACTAGGTTAAACTTGAAAAGAAAAATAAAACAATAAAATGGATAAATATAGGCAAAAAAAAGAAAAAAGAAAAAAACTATCCTACTAAGATTTCCACTTCAAGATAGCCTCATCAAACTATAATTCCAATTTTGGGTTTATCTATAGCACACCCTCTTTTATTTCGAAACGCTTGAAAAAAAATCATAATATAATGAAACGACATGAAAAGGTATACCGCTCGGATACACAAATTTCAAGCACTAGATTCTTTATAGGTAATGATAATTTGTAATGCCGGCTTTTTGGTAAATCTCAATATGTTTGAGATACTAAAAAACGACATATAGAAATTTCACTAAAGTAGCTCTCGAGAAACATTTAGAAACTACATAAATAACTCTTGAAAACATAGACATAAGTGATAAAAATCATCACCAAATATGTAGTCAAATCTCTAATCATACTGACATATATGTCTCAAATAAGATGCTCGACCTCAGCCAAGATTGAGGCTGGACTAGATAAACATAAAATTAAAACTACCTCTTGGTCCAATATGTAATTTAATTATCCTAAGGAACTTTGAAACTCAAGGAACAACCTAAGTCAACTCCTCAATAAATACATAATTATGACACTCGAGTTCTACTCTTAAAATCTCTAGCCTCCACGCATTCTTTCACGATTTGACTTAAGCCATCAGAATGTGTGTGACAAGCAACATACAAGTGTACAGTTTTTTCTTTTGTCTTCTTTTCTTCAAACAAATTCACTGATAGTGTCACATGAATGTGAAATGTGCTTTCTCAAGTCCAAAATTTAGCATCAACAAACCATAAAATAAAATAGACAAGTCAAAAGTGTCAATTTTTTAATTTGTAAAAGACTTATAATTCATGTTTTGTTGTAAAATAATAAGTTTTTACCCCTAAACCAATTTAAAACTTTTAAATGTCAATGAATTAATTTAAAATTTATATAAAGTTTGACCATTCATTCAATTATTGATGAATTCATCTACTAACTCTAACAAATAGGAACAAAATTTTCCTAAAAACTCATAAGTTTCAACAAGAACTAAGAAGTAGCTGACCAAAATTAGACTCAATTACTGCCCACATACATATGATTGACCAATTAAACAAATCTTTCAACTCTCACAATTTTTGCCCCAATAATTTTAGTATCATTTTTATTTTAATTTTTCAAAGCATTATAAGCACTTATAAATAAGGTTTTTAAAAATTATATCAAATTAGTGATAATTAAGTTTCCATTTTAAAATTACACCTTGATAAAAAAAAATGAAGAGTTTAGGATTAATTAAGAGATTAATAGATGGGTTTGAAGAAATGACGTAATCATCACACCCCACCCAAGATCAACAAACATAGGGTTATTTTTTAAAACCAAAACTCCCTTTTGTTCAAGTTAGTCGCATATAAGTAGTATCTTGTGTAACATCCCAAACCATTTTAAGGTAAATTGTAATTTTGTATCATTATTTATCTTATTAATTATGGTAAAGTTGA
>JBBPDJ010000004.1:2463690-2488701 GCA_037974625.1 Cucumis cinereus
TTTTAGGGATCCCGTCTAGGTTCTTATGTTACTCTTATAACAGTATTGATTGAACGTTTGAAACCTTTTCTTTTTTTGATTAATCTAAAGTACTTGTTTTGATTTGTCATCGTTTTTTTGTTAAAAGTTTTAATGATTTTTATTAGAGTAACGACCTTGGGCTAAGGTTAAAAACCTGGGGTGTTACATCTTGTTCCCAAACCGAGTGTGAGGGTTAGATATTCAAATGAATTTTTGTTTACTTTTTCTTGTTCCTCATCCAACACAACTATAATTTTTTCTTTATTCAGATTCTTCCTCTCGCTTCTCCCTCTTGCTTCTCATTCTATCTTCTCGCTCTTTTTTTCTTTCCTCATCAGACACAACTACAATTTTTTCCTCAGATTCTTCCTCTCGCGTCTCGCTCGTTTCTTGTATTCCTCATTAGGTGTAACTATAATTATTCTTTGTCAAAGAAAAAAATTGCAAAACGATGAAGAAGATAAAAAATACTGGAAAAGAAGAATAACGTGCATAAAAATGGAAGAAGAAGGCAACGACGATGTAGGGAGAAAGAAGAAGTTGAAGAACAAGAATGCATATAAACAAAGAAAAATGAAGAAATAGATTGTGGTTAAAGTGATAATTCCCCATCTATGTTGACATATAAACAAAGGACCAAAATTCATTAGTTTTAAAAAAATAGGTTTAATTTTCATTTAGCCTTCAAAAGGGGCCGTAAATAGGGCATTGCAACATCCATTTTGTTACCAAAATATAATATTAATATATATATTATCAATACTTTAATGGACACAATATTTATATGATTTCAAAATAGGGATAACATATATATTTTTAATATTTCTTTTTCAAATAAATAATAATAAAAAAAGAATCTCATTTAATAACTTTCAAACTAAAAACAACTTTCCTTATTTTTGTAGTCATGGAAAAAATATTTCTATAAATTTTGAAGTTAAGGTGGAAAAAGATAATATTAGCTAATTACTAATTAAGTTTAAAATATATCATAAAAGAATATATAAACTAAAATATATTGTGCTACTTTTTAAAAAAAAACAATCCATGATAATTATCTTAATGAAGAAAAATCATTGTTATTTTGATTAAGATTATTTTATTATTTTCCTAATTTTAAACTTTAATCTAAATCAAAATATTATTATTATCTTTTTAAAAATGCATACCTAGCTAAAAATAATTGTATTTTAGTTTGTAAATATTTACAAAATATAACCAATATAGCAAAATTTTAGATTCTAACGACTTCTAATAAATCGTTTATTTAGATAATTTAATTATTGTCTTAATTTAAACTAAAATACTTTTTTATTTTTTTAAAATATTTGATAATCAAAACTTAAAAAGAAAATTAAAAATTATGTCATATATTCCTTAAATTTATCATTATCCTTATCATGTTTTGAGTGTCAACCATGATTTTGGGCTAATTTCAAATACATTGTCTCTATTTTTCATAATTTTTTTTTAAAAAAAATGAATTTTAAATATTTGTAAATAAACCCGTGGTACTCCAAGACAAATTCCCTTCACGTGTTGAACATAATTAATTAATAATACTGCATTTCTATAATCCCTTTTTCTCCAAAAAAAAATATAAATAAAAATCACTTTCACATTACTTACTTACTTTATTTATTTATTTTAATTTTTTCTCCTTTGGGAAATTGTTATTTAATTTTCCAACCCCCCACAATATTTATTTTCCCATTTTTTTTTCACTTTTTATTTCTATATTTTTGGATATTTCTGTTTTTTGGGTTCTGCCTTTGGCTTTCTCCATCTGCCTCCCATTCCCCTATGCTTTGACTTAACTCAAAAAGGCTTTTTTTTTTTTTTTAATCACATTTACCCTTTTTATCCTTTTTCAAATTCAATATTTCAATTATCTCCCTTCCGTTCTTTGTTTATAATTAATGTTGGTTTCGTTCGAAGAGATAATACTAGTAATATACACATTTTTGTATAAAATAATAGTTCATTAGACTGCCATTGTAATTAGTGTATTTATTTAGGATATATGTGAAAAAAATCATAATTTAGTTTAATAATATTTTCATTTCTTTTCGTTTGTTAATTTAATTGGCTTGAACACTAAGAATTATCTTTTAAACTTTTAAGATTACAATACTGTAAAAAATTTGCTCCTTTTGGGTTGTCATCCGAAAATTATTTTGGAAAACAAAGAATTTTATGAAAACAAAAAACAAATTCTTATTTTTCGAAAACCCACTTGGTTCCATTTTAAAATTTTGAAATTAGGATTCTAAATTCATAATTTGCGTTTGGTTGTGAATTTGAAAATGCAATAGTATATATTATGTTCATAATTTCTTTAAAAAAAAATCTAAAAACAAAGAAAACGACAATTTATTGTTTTTAAAAACATGTAGACCAAACACGTTTTAATTTTTTTTGTATCTTTTGTTTTTGAAAACATATAAAAGAAAATAAACCACGAGTCATACGACACCTTAGTAACCAAATAAAAAATTAAATTAAAAACTTTATGATTTTTTTTATTTCACATGCCTAATGCCTAAGGAGAGTGTGGTAGAAATTGATTGTTTTTCAAAATAATAGTAACCAGAAATAAAAACTATAGAAAAAAAAATGATTATAATAATTTGGAGTCCAAAAAGAATAAAATAATCAACACCCCAAACAAAACTATTATAAATCAAGGTTGTAATAGTCTTTATCCAAATACAGACTATAATGATGCGTCAAATGCCTCCAAAGTATTTTTTAATATCTTTTTACTAAATAAATATGGTATAAAAAAAATAACAAAATAGAAAATAAGATTAAAGAAAATTAAAATGCAATGTGGATTTAGTTGGAATTGAGCAACAATAATCCCTAAGCTGAAGGAAAATCTCCACTAATCCATATCCTAATCAAACCATATTACTACTGATTTAAATTTCTAAACAATAACTCTAAAACTGATTTAACTATTTAATCTCTCACACACTCTCTTCCTCTTTCCCCATTCTCCCCAAAACCAAAACAAACATTTTTCTTCCATTCTCATCCACAAAAATGGTTACACAAACACCCACCAGATCCCACCCCGCCCACCGCTGCCCTCCACTCCAATTCCCCTTGCAGGTCATCACCGGTCGCTGGTTCACCGTCTTCGCTACATTTCTAATCATGGCTGGCGCCGGTGCTACCTATCTCTTCGGTGTCTACTCCAAACAGATCAAATCCGTACTTGGCTATGATCAAACCACTTTGAATCTCATGGGTTTTTTCAAAGATCTGGGTGCCAACGTCGGTGTATTATCTGGTTTAGTGGCCGAGGTTACGCCCACTTGGTTCGTTCTTCTCCTTGGCTCCGCCTTGAACTTCACCGGATACTTCATGATTTGGCTTGCCGTCACCGGCAGAATCGCCAAGCCCGAAGTCTGGCAAATGTGTCTCTACATTTGTATTGGAGCTAATTCCCAGAATTTTGCTAATACCGGCGCTTTGGTTACTTGTATCCAGAATTTCCCCGAGGGTCGCGGCGCTATGATGGGTCTTTTGAAGGGTTTCACAGGGCTTAGCGGCGCCATTCTCACCCAGATTTATTTGGCCGTTTATGCCGACGATGCCACCGCGTTGATTCTACTTATTGGGTGGCTTCCCGCCGCGATTTCCGTCGTTTTTGTTTTCACGATCCGGAGGCTTAGAACAGAGAGACAACCGAATGAGCAGAGGGTTTTTTACCATTTCCTTTATATCTCAATTGGGTTAGCGGTTTTCATCATGATTATGAATATTGTTCAGAAGAAAGTTGAATTCAATCAAACAGCTTATGCTATAAGTGCTACGGTGATTTGCGTTTTTCTGTTTCTTCCTCTGTTAATTGTGATCCGTGAAGAACTTCATCTCTGGAATGCAAAGAAATCTCCCCCAATTCCAATCGAAACCCCACAACCAAAACCACTCGATCAACCCAAAACCATAACAGAAGAATCAAATCAAATCACTGAGATCCAAAATCAAAACCCACCAGCACCGGCAGTGTCCTGTTTCACCAACATTTGTGATAAACCACCCAGAGGAGACGATTATACGATCCTTCAAGCACTTCTCAGCATCGATATGTTCGTTCTATTCATCGCAACATTCTGTGGATTAGGCACAAGCTTAACCGCAGTTGACAATTTAGGACAAATCGGTGAATCACTCGGTTACCCATTAAAAACAGTAAGCTCATTCGTTTCACTAGTAAGCATCTGGAATTACTTCGGCAGAATATTCTCCGGATTTGTTTCCGAAACCCTTCTCGCAAAATTCAAATTCCCAAGACCATTAATGATGACATTAGTTCTTCTCCTCTCTTGCATCGGCCAACTCTTAATCGCATTCCCAGTTCCGGGTTCCGTCTACATAGCTTCAGTAATCATCGGATTCTCCTTCGGCGCACAGCTTCCTCTGCTTTTCGCCATAATCTCTGAACTCTTTGGTCTGAAATATTTCTCCACTTTATTCAATTGTGGGCAAATCGCAAGCCCATTGGGATCGTACATTCTGAATGTGAAGGTGGCCGGAATGTTGTACGATATGGAAGCATTGAAGCAGTTGAAGGAGAAGGGGTTGGAGAGATCGGCGGTGAAGGAATTGACATGCATTGGCAAGGCATGTTACAGGAAATCGTTTACTTTAACGGCGATTGTTACGTTTGTTGGAGCAATGGTTTCGTTAGTATTGGTGATGAGAACGAGGGAGTTTTACAAAGGGGATATTTACAAGAAGTTTAGAGAAGATGGAGTAAAGAAAGAGGAGATCATCAATGGCGGAGGAGAAGTTACAGCTCGGGAATCTAAGTGAGAGAGAGAGAGAGAGAGAGAGATTCTTCTAATTGGGCTTTTACCCAATTGGGCCGGCCCATGACTTTCAACATAGTTAGCAGGCCTTTTCATTTTTTTAAAAAAAATTATAATTTGTAGGTTCAAAAAATTATGGCTTGGATATATTTTTCCATTATGGTAACTTTATTTTCTCTCATTATCTTAATAAATTTACAAGAAATTGAGATAGAGGGAGAACACATGACCTTATGTTAGATAATATACATTATACTAATTGAGTTATGCTCGTATCGGTCATATATCATTTGAGGTCAAATTATAGTATAAACAAATAAATAAATAAATAAGAGAAGTTTGGATATACATGAGTACACGTGGACTATTTTCTATTTTTCTTTTTGGAAATAAAATTTAAAATTTTCTATGTTAATGGGAATAAGCCCTCTGGCATGGAACACAAATGGAAGACAACCTACTCCTTATTTTCTTTCTAAAATCAGAAGTCCACATTCACACAATTTTTTTCAAAGAAAAATAATTATAATAATCTAAATTTTATTATTTAAAAAAAAAAACAAACTTTGAAAAATTATTACAATTTAAATGAGTTAGAGGCATACACCGATGTTAATTTTTATCGTAGTACATGATTTCACTATCCTATTCACCCTTTTTTTTTTCTTTTTTTTTTTTGCTATTTTGTTAAATTTAAATTAAATTATTTAAAAAATCCAATTTTGATAAATAATTATAAAACCTTTTCATTTTCCTTAAAATTAAATGTGTAATATACATTATAAATAATATGATATTGTAAACAGAATGGAATTTATAATCAACCATATAAAAAGTATTCATGATTTAATTAATATTAGTTTATTATAGGGGTTTTTTAAAATATAAAAAAAACTAATTATTTACTTTTCATGGAAAAAAAACAACTAAAATACAAAAATCAATTACACTTATTTTTCTATAAAATGTAAATATTTTGTAAGTTTTTATATTTTTGATAATTTCTCTTTATTTTATTATATGCAATTATTTTTTTTCTTTCTCAATATATTACCAAATTAAACAATATTTGTAATAATACAACTCTAACGTCAAATTTCAAAATTTGTTACTAAACAACACATATTTGGAAAGACCGGAAACAAGAAAAATATTTGAAATGACATGCACGACTCTCATCATTCGATCAAATTTCTAAATCCGTTACTAAACATTTCAAAATTTTGAAAAGATTGAGAACAAAAACAATATTTGTAATAACACAACTATAAGATCAAAATTTTGAAATCTGTTACTAAACACCACACAACTCTACGATCAAATTTCTAAATTTGTTACTAAACACCACATATTCGAAAAGGTTGAAAACAAGAACACAAACTCCCGTTTTTAGAAAATATCTTATCTGGATCGCTAACCAAACACATTCTTTAGTGATTATTATTGAATATTGTTATCTCAATACTTTTCTTCTTTTTCTCTCCGCTCTTAATTTTGCAAACGATGAAAACTCATCTTTCTTGTAGTGATCAACGGTCTCTTTCCTTTCTTGTTAGGGTACAACCATACAATAATAACAACACACTAAAACTTGCATTTGCTTTGTTGTCTAAGGAAAAAATTATCCAACAATACATATATAACTGTCAGCCACGTTGTAACAGTTCCTTCTAATAATTTTGGAGGATTTTTTTTCTTTCTATTTACTAAAAATCCAAAAAAATAAAAAATGATGAATTAATTATCATATTTTTTCTTAGTTTAATGGTGATAGGCAGATACTTTAACCATAGAAAATAGATTTATCCACTAAATTGAAATTTTAATACAACTTTTCATGTTCTTTTTACTTAAAAAATGATAATATACTTTATTTTAAAAATTATTAATTACTATAACTTTGAAACCATATCTCACTTGTATCTTTATTCTTGAATTTTAAATATATATATATATATATAAAACAGTAACTAAATCCATTGGTTAGAAATTAACATTGTCTTTCATCAGGTTTGAGATGGATTAAGAAACAAAAAGGTAGCCAAGGAGAGTAAGTTTGCACTTTGTTTTAACTTCAAAAACCATTTTCCATCGTTAAATTCTGAGGAATGTTGGGTTGTCTAACATTTCTGGTATTTTAACTGTAGAACTGAATTGCTTTTGTTAAGGAATAATCAAATTAAAAAGAAACTCATTAATTAACCATCTTCTCCATCTCATTCCTTTTCAAATTATTACACAATGGATGAAACACAAAATTGGAGGTTTGTGAAACAAGTTGTGGAAGGACGATGGTTTACTGTATTCGCATCGTTTCTCGTCATGATCGGCTGTGGTTCACCTTACTTGTTTGGAACATACTCTAAACTTTTAAAGACCAAGTTTAATTACAATCAAACCCAACTTAATACCTTAGGCTTTGCTAAAGATCTCGGTTCGAACCTCGGAGTTTTTGCTGGACTTTTCGCCGAGGTTGCTCCGCCGTGGTTGCTCTTCCTTGTAGGCTTAACCCTAAACTTCTTCAGCTACTTCATGATATGGCTCTCTGTTACTGAGTATGTCCCAAACCCTCCATTGTGGCTAATGTTTATTTACATCTACATTTCAGCTAATGCACAAAACTTTCCCAACACTGTTGTTATGGTCACTAATGTTAGAAACTTTCCGGATCAAAGAGGCATTATTTTAGGGCTTCTCAAGGGCTTTGTGGGCCTTGGTGGGGCCATCTTAACTCAAATCTATTATAGCATTTATGGAAACTTAGATCCTGTCCATCTTGTTCTTCTTCTTTCATGGTTACCCTCCATTATATGTTTCTTAGTTTTTCTTTCTATTAGAGTCATCAAAGCTCCCAAGTATCCACATGAACTCAAAGTGTTTTACTACTTTCTTTACATAGCCATAACAATAGCAATCTTCATCTTGTTTCTCACCATAACACAACGAAACACCGTCTTCTCTCATGGTAACTACGTTGGTGGAGTCGTCGTCATTGTCGTCTTAATCTCTCTCCCTCTTGTAATCGCAATTAAAGAAGAGTTTTTCCTCTTTAAACTCGACCAACAAACCACGGATCCCTCGGTTGCAATTCCTGTTAAAAAACTAGAGGAAATTCCTGAAACTTCTTTGCCATCATCTTTGTCGAACAGTTTATCTAGCAACCCCAAAAGAGGAGAAGATTTCAGTATCTTGCGAGCTTTGTTTAGCATAGATATGGCTCTTATTTTCATAGCAACAGTTTCAGCTTGTGGTTCATCTGTTGCTGCCATTGACAATCTTGGCCAAATTGCCGAGTCACTCAACTACCCACCACAATCCGTAAGCGTCTTCGTTTCATGGATTTCCATTTTCAATTTCTTCGGTCGGGTTTGCTCTGGTTTTGTCTCCGAATCTTTTATGACCAAACATAAATTACCTCGTCCTATTTTCTTTGGGTTTAGCCAGCTTCTTACCTGCATTGGCTTGCTCTCCATTGCTTTTCCTTACACAAAATCAGTGTATGCAGCTTCATTGATTATTGGGTTTGGATTTGGAGCTCAAACTCCATTGTTATTTACCATAATCTCTGATCTCTTTGGCCTAAAACATTACTCCACACTTCTTAATTGTGGGCAATTGGCAGTCCCATTTGGATCTTATCTAATGAATGTTCATGTAGTAGGAAGGTTTTATGATAATGAAGCTATTAGAATTGGAAATGTGAAGAATGGGAAGGGTTTAACTTGCAATGGAGCTCATTGTTTTACTGAATCTTTCGTAATTTTGGCTGGAGTGACATTGTTTGGAGCTATGGCTTCGTTTGTGTTGGCTTATAGGACTCGAGAGTTTTACAAAGGAGATATATACAAGAGATATAGAGATGAAATGTGGGTCACACAAAAGAACAATGAACTCGCAAAGAAAATTGATGACGGAAGCAAATATGAGACAAAAACATTGGTTAGAACCTTGTAGTTTCATTTAAACTATTTGTTGTATTTGTTGTATATGTTTCATTGTTTTTTGGAAAGATTGTTAGAAAATGTGACACCATCATTATTGATATTATTAAGAAAAATACTTAGTGCACCTACTTTCATGCACTTATTTTTTTGTGATGTGGTCATCCGCAGTGTCACAAAAAATATATGAAAAGGAATACCAAACAATAAAAGAACGAAAACACGTAGATGTTGTATCAACCAATTAAGATGAACAATAGGGTATAGTCTACTCAACAAAAAGAACCTTAATAAAGAGTTAAACATTTACGATAAAAATGTATTTGATACCTCTAAACTATTTCGACCCTAAATTAACTTCTCTCGATACAACTTAGGTTCGCTTAAAAGTGTGATTAGAATAATTTTAAATTAAAAAAATAAAGCAATTAATTAAAAAAATCAAATATTTTTAGGTGGAAAATTCAAAACCCACTGCTTTCCTTTTCCTATACCGAGTCTTAAAATGCCCAAAATTTCTTATAAATATCCAAACAAATTCGTTAAATTTTTATAATAATTCTGAAAGAAATTAAGATGGGTACCACCACAAATCCTCTCTCTCCATCTTCTACATCTGCATGCATTCATCGAGTTTGGGCTTTCAATTTCAACAATGAAATGTTCAGACTCGACCAATGCCTTCAATCTCACACTATTTTATCAATCGACACTGAGTTCCCTGGCTTCGTTCGAAACACTCCTCATGGCTCCATTGACCAAACGCTTTACCAGGATTTCCAATGCAACGTTAACCATACCAAATTGATTCAACTCGGTTTAACAGCTTCTGATGATTTTGGCAACATTGGTGGTTGCTGGGAGTTTAATTTCTCAGATTTTGACCCACAAACTGATACTCAAAACCCTTCATCCGTTTCTTTTCTTCAGCAGAATGGACTTGATTTCGACGAGCTGAAGAAATATGGTATACCCATCCAATTATTCACTATAAATTTCGCAGACATCATCCACCGACACAATGTTTTCAGATGGGTCACCTTCCACGGGCTGTACGATATTGGGTATTTGATAAAAGCCATGGGAATAATGGAGGTGTTGCCCGAAACAATGGAGGAATTTGCTTCGGTGGTGGTGGGGAGATTGGGGATCGTGAGAGACTTAAAACATATGGCTAGGTTCTGTGAAGGGTTAGACGAGGGGAAGCTAGGACTTGAAAAATTGGGGAAATTGCTGGACCAAAATCGAAGCGGATTGAAGCACAATGCTGGATCAGATAGTTTATTGACAGCTTCATCACATCTTGAAATGATACAAAGGTTTAATTTTGATTCAAGATTGTGTGATGGATATTTGTATGGATTCTCAAATCAGCTTCAATCCATGCATATGAACAGTTATCATCATCACAAGTTGAGCACATGTGATCCAATCCCTTGTGGCATCCCATCTGCTCCAATTTGTTATCCCATTTGATCCTTACTTTACATATTAGATTTCTTAGTGGAATTTGTAAGAATTAATTTGATAAACATTTTTCTTTTTGTGTATAAAATTCATTCTCTTTAACGTAACAAAAATTCTGTTGGCTTATCATATTACTAACTTACTTGACTACGATTATTTTACTTTATTATTTTACATTATTAAAGTATTGAATCAGTAAATGTCAGGGATCATTGTTTGATTAAGTTGTTAATCACAGTTTTGATGGAAGGATGTGAGCTTATTGTTATTTAATTAAGTCAAGTCAAAGAAGAGAATATATGTCAAAAGCCACAATCCCTAAGCTGTAATCAATGCTAATTACTTAATGCTCTATTGATTTCCTTCCAATTACAAATATGATTCAGAAACTAATACATAACTTCAACAATCATATACCAAATTCCCACATCCAATATGATACATAAACATCACAAAACAATAAACCATATGTGTAACAATATAAAGATATGCAAGTAGAATTCAACTGCAAAGCTGAAACAAAGTATATCATATACTAACTAATCTGGTTTAAAGGGGACTGGAAGACTAATTTACCCCTTGGTCCGGCCTACTTCAAAGCTTCGTGTGCTTCTCGTTCCTGTCTTCTTAATTTAATATCGAGACGAGATTCTTTATAAGATCTAATTTTTTCAGCTGCTGGGCGTAAGGGCCTTCCAATTGAAGTTCTTTGCAGATGTGAAGCTTCTTCAAATCTGGGGGAGGATAGTGAGTTCTTTTCTTTTTCAGCATCAACAATTTTTGTGTCTTCTATTTCAAACAACTTCTCTTCAAGGTCACTCACTTGATGTCGTCTAAATCTACTAGAGTGCCTTCTTACACAATGCCTGAAAATAGATAATAAATATGTAAACCAAATAATTGAAATTTAACTTGTTTTCTCATCATTTTCTTTACAAATGGTCTTCATTTTTCTTTAAAAAGCATTTTAATTCTTAGTCGAATTCTTGAAACCAAAACAAGTTCTTAAAAGCTATCTTTTTCGAAAAATAATGGTATTTATTTTGAAAATTTAACTGACTAGTACCTCTTGTTCTCAACTTTCTGTTTATCAACCACAGTTGAGTATGAAGTTGAAGGGCTCATAGCTGCATTGGTCAAAGTGCCATTAGTTTTCAACCAAAACAATAAGAAAGTAAGATAAGAAGAAGAATAAACAGAGAAAGGGAATGATAGTAAATATAGTGTCAATATCTCATCAGTCTCAATAAATGTGTAAAATCAGAGTAATATGATGGTTCTGAGGGCAAGCCAAAAAGGAGTTAAGAAGTGTTTTAATGTGTTGTATGAGAAAGCACTTTTATCAAAAGCAATTTCAGAAAAGTAAACTCAAGATCAAATAATTTCTTGTGGAACAATTTTTACTAAGACCCCATTGGGTAACTAAAGTATTGTAATCAAAGTACTATAATTCCAAATTCAAACCCTAAAGTATTGTAATCAAAGTTACTAATTCTTGGTCCCAAAATAACACACCTTTTACACATTTTCTAGATATCATTTCATGAAAACTTACATTGACTTCTAGTTCTTCCAGGAGGCTTTATATTTCCATTGCTGGATTTGGTGTCAGTATTAACAATTGCAAGTGAAAGTTTCCCTGTTGCCTTCTCTCCTTCCTGAAGGCAGGAAAATAGGTGAAGTTATCTAAAATATTTTTGGGCAAGGTGTGAAGACTAAAAGCACAATAATAAATCACATAAACTTTGATCTCCCCTCAAACCCTAGTTGGTTCTTGTTTCTAAAAAACTGTTGTTATTGTACATATAGCTGCTAGAATGTCTCATTTGTGCTGATGCATCCTTTAATAATTAGAATTTTTTCTACCAATCTTTAAGAATGCATTGTAAGAACTTACTTATTTCTTGGTTTTTAAGCTCTTCCCAGTTCATTATTTTCCCCATGATTAAATTACAAATTTAGTCAGCAAATTTGGATAATGATTTTATTTTGGGTAGATTTGAACTAAAAAAGAATTAAGTTCAACTGAGACAGAAGGTAAAATCTAAAATCAAAATACCCAACCCAAGGCTCAAATGGACCTTGGGCTAGGAGAGTCATGAGCTGAGGCCTATGAGGAGTTACCCTTGGCCCGCTCCGAGGCTAAGGGCAACCTTTTGGCTCAAGAGTGGACCTGCATCCATAGCTCATATCCAAAGAGGAGGGAGAAAACCCCAGGTTAATTGGTTTATGTATACATCATTATAACTATGGAAGACATAAGTTCATTCCCATCCCTAAAACTTTAACTATAGCCTCTTACACATTGAACGTGTTGTGGCAAGATATGCATCCGTGCCTAGACTCTCCTTATTTTACGTCTTCGTTAAATTAAAAATTCAATATTTCTATCACATAAAGGTTAGGTACAACCTATTCGGATTTTGGCATTATATAGTTCTTAACATTGAATTGTGATTCTACCTAATCTTTATCATTAGATGACAGAAAGATTGGGAACTAAGTAAAATAAATGTCCCCGCTAGTAAGAGTCTTAAGATAATACCTCTACAGTCAAACGCTTTGCCCTTAGCAAAGCCTCCTTGCATTCAATCTCATGCTCTAGTGATTTTATCTACAACACACCAGTAACAAATTATTGAGCATCACATAAAAATTAATGCATTATGGACCAGGAAATCAATTCAAGACATTTTGAAACTTACCCTCTTTCTCCCTAGATTGATTTCCTGCAAAAGGAAAGCAGTGTGGTGATGATTAAATAATGATAATAACACTCATCAGGGAACAACTAGTATTGTATATAATCTTACTGCTAAAAAGCGACTGTTTGATTGAGCAAGATGCCAATTCTGAAGCTGCAGTTTCTGAATGCTTGTCCTAAGTTTCTCCAACTCAGCTTCACTCAGCTCAATTATTTTACTGTTGAACCGTTTAGGAAATTCTTTTTCAAGTTTCTGTTTTGATGGAAACTTCAAGTAGAAAAAGAAAAAGGTTGGGAGCAATATTTAGGCTAAACTAAGTTTAGTTCCTTAGAGGTTGTTTAATAAACATTTTGTTGTCGGATTTTGGCCATTTTTTAAAATCATTGTGCAATCTCCAACATAGTTTTCAATTTTCATAAAGAATTATTTGAATTCTTAGTCAAAATAGTTATCGAACGGGATCTAAATTTACACAAAAAGGAAGATACCAAACCCTTCGGAAAGACAAACTTTTATTAATCATTTGAATTCTTACTCAAAATAGTTATCAAACCCTTTGAATTGACACAAAAAGAATAATCTGAATTCATAGTCAAAATAGTTACCAATCCCTTCTAAAGGACAAACTTTTATTAAGAAAGTACAAAGATGAACGATTTTGAAAGATGAGTCTGACTCTCTCTGTACTCCCTCACACACATTGCTCACTTTTTCTTACTTGACTGACTTACACATTTTCTATTTCATTGGCATGAAGTCCTTGAGGCCAGAGCAAAAGGATTTTCCCTAGACCTTTCTAAGATCTAAATATCCTATTCAAAACCATTAAAAGTATGACACATTCTATTTTCTAGATTTATCTTGAATATAGTAAATAGATATCTAAATAGGCTCTAATCAAGGATAAGGATATAAACTTTACAAGTATTCTTTAGATAAGGATACATATCTTGAGGTGTATCATTTTCAATTATAACAGTCAAGTGAATCATTATATCAGGTAAATCAAATATATCATTCAATTGTATAAAGTGTTGAAAAATATTGTACTTACTTCCTCATCCGTTTCTGTCTTCTTTTTTTGTTTCTTTCTTCATTTCGAAGTGTCTCCTTTTTCAAAGTTATTTTTTCCTTTTGTCCTTTTCAATTCTTCAAGTTTAACCTTTTTTTTTTTAATTCAACATGTAAACAAGAGATTGGGCACAACAACTAAACTACAAAAAAAAAGTGATAAGAAATAGAAAATTTACGAAACCAAAACAAAGTGAAAAAGTGGTAACAACACAAGTAAAAGATAAGAAATGACAAAGATATGCTATCGGAGGTAAATGCATGTAAATGTATGGAAGTATAATGAATAAAAGACCTTGCCATTTTGTTGATTGCAACAATCCAAACCTACAAAGTCAGTTTGGAAGATGAAGAAGTGTATCGATGAAGACGAAATGGTGGAAAAGAAGAGAAGAAGTCGAAAAGGAATGGTCAAAAGTTTGGAATGTGTATCGATGGAGATGAAGAAATGTATTGACGAAGACTAAAGGGTGGAAAGTGTGGGAAGAAGATGAAATGAAACAGTGAGAAACAGAAGATGAATCAAAAGATTGGAGATAAATTTCATGGTACTATGTGAGTGACACTCTAAAAAGTAGGAAACTGAATAGTGAGAGCATTTGCGACATTTTACTCGTTGTATGTGGGCTAAGCTTCATTTTCTTTCCATTTTTGTGAACAGAAAATGTTGGGCTACATGCCTAATTAGGGTCATTTGTATTGTCCTTTGTTGACTAAATTGGCACAAAAGAAAGAGAGACAATCTCTTTGAAAAAAGAAAACTTTTATTAAGAACAAAGATGGACACTTAGAACAGAATACACTATTACTCCCTATTGCTTGACATGTCGAGAATAGTCATATTAATAAGCCCTCAATGTATCAAGTTAGCCTACCCGCTCGTTGTGCTATTCATTTCTAATATATAAGTGGCATAGTAACTGGACTAGTGAGTCATAATTTGGCACTAACAGTACACAAAGTAGGCTAAAATAAGGAAAAACAGTCCAAACATCTAAATGTAATAACATATGAGTACATTTCGTACTAAATTGTTAAAGGCCCCATTAGTCTACAAACATCCCTACCACCTCTAGATTTCTTCCTTTGCTCTTTACTTTCTACCTATGTTTTAAAAAACAAAGCTAAAGTTTAAAATCTAAAAAATTATAGTTTTTGTTTTGTAATTAAAGAAACATGTAATTATAATTATTGCTAGTAAGAAAATAGGCTTAATTTTCAAAAAAACCGAAAAAAGAAAAATGATTTTTAACCGGGTCTAAGCAACAGTGCTAAAAGCAAGAACTTTCTAAGACTTTCAATCAAACACTCTAGGCGGGAGGAAAACAGACAAATGATGAAATTTCAAAGATTTCAAAGATCAAATTTAAAACTTAACCCAATATTTAATATCCTCTTTGAACTTATGAAATTAAGAGTCAGTGATATAAGTAATGAAAAGAAAATTTATTCAGGACTACAAGAATGGCAAAATCTAGAAGGATACTTCCTGTCCAAGATAAGTTTCATAAGACCCATATTTTCCTGTTCCACAAATTAAAATCAAACCCAACAAAAATCTCAGAAACAACAACTTGAAATTAATTAAAGAAACAAGAATACAACATTTAATTTTAAAATCTGAAAGAAGATGCAAGAAGAAACCAGATACTTACCTTCACTAGCTGATCGATAACGCTCGTCTTCTGCTGCGAAGCTTCGAAAGATTTTTCATCTTCAAGGTGAGCTCTCATTGTTTTTGAATTCGTAATGTCTGCAAGTTTGTTTCTCATTTTGCTTCCAATGGACGATGTTTTCGCCATTGCAAATCAAGAAAATTTGCCAACAAATTGGGGTTTTTTAGAGTTTATGATGAGAGAAATGTATGGTTTTAAAGAGATATGAAAAGCCATAAATAAAAACAGAGAATTAAAGTTTGAAGGGAATAAAGGAAAAAGAAGATGTGATTAAGAGTTTAAACCAAAGACGAAGCTGAAGAAGAAGGGAGGTTCGGGAGAACAACGGCTTTCCGAAGCAAAAAGTTTTTTTTTTTAAAAAAAAAACGCCTAATTTTGAACTTCTCTCAACCAATATTTAAATATTTGAACCTTTCCTTAATTCGAGGGGTTTTTATTTTTTATTTATTTCAGATGATTTAATTTCGCGGTTGATTTCAGGAACTTTTTTATTTTTTTTTAAATTTATTTTAGATGATTTAATTTCACGGTTTTTTTCGAGAACTTTTATATTAATAACGCACTTGAGAAAAAAAAAATTAAAATAAGACTATTCAAATATTATTTAAAGATTTAGTGTGATTTATAAAGGCCAGGTTTTGAAGATTTAATTTTCTTTTTTTTTTTTGTTAAGGAAAAATTATACTATAAGAATAGAAGAATTGAGAATATACATTGATAAAATAAAATAAGATTAAAAAATAAAAAAAATAAGTCAGAATCTACATTTAGCTTAGGATTTTGTAGGAAGATTTAGACCTAGAATAACAAAAAGATTATTGAATAACAATATATATATATATAACTGAAAAGAAATATTTTTTTTTTTAAAAAAAATCACATTTACGGTGATTGCCTATAAAAATGGAAAAAAATAATTCTCCCATTTTTATAGCCAATCAAGGTAAATGTGATATTTTAATATATATATATATATATTTCAAGTTTTATAGAAAAAATATTATATTAAAAAAAGTGGATTTTTTTGTCTATAAATAAAACATCCACGAAATTAATCACATTTAATAAAAATTGTGATGCGAATATAATTAGTAAATTTTGTACTTATGTTTTTGTTATGTAAATTTTTTTTTTTATGTGTACCAATTATTTCAATAAATGTAATAAATTTATATGTTGTACCTATTATTTTATTTGTAATTTGAGAATATTTTTCGACATTTTATTACTTAATTTTTTTCATGGCATATATCAAGGATTTCTTCAGCATAACATATTGCCTCTACTTCAAGAGCTCCAGGATTTTATGGGTGACCAGATTAGGTTTCATCTAGTTGGATTGACATCTTAGTTGAGAGATGAAGGGCAAAGACACATATGTTTCATATGCCCACGGAAGAGTGCAGTATCACCTTAGAGGACATAGAAGTATTGTTAGGACTATCTGTCGATGGGAGCTTCAATTCAATAATTTGATAGGAATGTAACTCAAAAATACATCCACTGGTATAATAATATTAGAGGCTCTACATCACTTGACCGAAAACAGTTGTGGGTTATCTGGTACATATTTAAATATTTTTTAATAACTTCAAATTATATACTATATTAAGTATTTTCTATTTTTTTTCAACAATTCACAAAAATCGAACAACAGTGGACTTCGTGATGTTGCACATGATCCAACAGATCCTATTAAATTATATGTACGATGTACCTA
This sequence comes from Cucumis cinereus, assembly GCA_037974625.1. Lineage (NCBI taxonomy): Eukaryota > Viridiplantae > Streptophyta > Magnoliopsida > Cucurbitales > Cucurbitaceae > Cucumis > Cucumis cinereus. The sequence goes on from JBBPDJ010000004.1 coordinate 2,481,115, forward strand.
TTATACTTCTACTAGTTCATAGGGGACGTGTCAAGTGAAAGAAGTTGAACTCGATGAGGTTGAACAAAATGTAGAAGAATTATCTCTTATGACACACAGAGTCAAACTGGTTATGGTAGTTTGATGATGATTATGCCAGCATTTAGTTCAGAATCTTATGATTCAGGGATCGGTTCATCGTCTTCATACTTGGATTTCAATCCATCAATTTCATACATTCATGGACACAGACGCGACCATGAATAACATAATGAATAATTGTACTATGAATCACCTGCAGAGGTATCAGAGTCATAAGAGTACCAACAAAAACTAGAGAATATCAAGAGGAGCCAGAGCAACATAAAGTTCAGAGTCGACGACAACAACCAACTCGAAATCGACGACGTTTGGGTTATAGAATACATTGATTTTCTTTTAATTTTTAAATAATTGTAAAACATTGATACAAACATTTTAATTTACATTTTATTTTTTTACGCTTGCGAATTATTATTAAAAAAACACAATCAAACACAATGATGTTTTTTTTTCTAAATTATCAAAAAATTATAATAATGAAAAATTAGGTTAACTAATTATTGGCTTAATTTAATTACAAATTAAAAAAAAGTAAAAAAAAATCAAAATTAGGTTGAACAATGAATGAATGTATATATATATATATAAAAGTCGGATTTTGAATGAGAGATTGGAAAAAAGGAAAGGATGTGGTTCATGTAAGTTGGATTTTGAATGAGAGATTGAAAAAAAAAAAAAAGAGAGAATGGTGTCCTGTAGGTCGGGTTTTGAACCTATGACCTACATATTTTCTCTCACATATAGCTCATGGGCTCAAAACCCTACCTATGTGAGAGAAAACATTTAGGTCAAATTTTGAATTCCTAACCTAGGTGAGCTTTCCTAAATTTCTACAACTCAATTATTTGTTTAATAACTTTTGATCGAAATTTATTACAAATAAATTATAATATTTACTATATTAATAAATATTTTCAACAATTTAGTTTCGTTCAAAATTATTTTGTTTCGTTTCATCTTTTATTAGTTTCTTATTTTTATAGAGATAAAGGTAAGTTTGCAATTGATTTTGAACCGTCAAAGTGAATTTTAAGAAAACAAATTTAACCATTTTTTGTTTATTGAAGTTAAATATATAAAAATATTTCTAAACCTCATGTTCACCTAGTTTATAAAGTTAAATACATAACCAAAGTCTATATCTTCCAATTTTTCATATATTTGAATGTGACCCCTTTTTTTTAAATTAAACTTATTATTTTCCTTGATATCTAACAATTAATCTAGATTAAAAATTATAACATTTTAAATCTACTATTGTTCCAAACTCTTTTTTACTTATGATGCATCATTCCATTGTTCTAAACTCGAATGTTTTCCTCTAACCTTTCCTCTTCTCTAAATGTATCGATATTGGAACGACATGATAAAAGTGTATAAGTGTGTCAACCTAGTCGAGATATCCTTGAATATCTATTCGTCTCACTTTCTAACCTGCTTTGTTAAATAAATCCAAATATATCCAAAATAGGAGACTTTTTTTTTCATATATTTAAGGCAAAAGAAAATAAAATTAAATTGCCGCCAAACCCTTATAAAAATTAATGAATGTGTACTTCAACTTCTTGTTGGCATTGGCCGTTGAATCTACAATGGACTTTCACAAAGCCTTAAACGACAGCTTTGATCTTATCCGTACAATTTTTAAATTTTTAATTTTTTTATTTTATGGTTTCCGTACTTATCCAATAATTGTTGCATGATTTTAAGTCTTTCTCTTCCTTCAATTTAACCAATTAATATTATTATTATGAGTTAATAAAGGCACCCTCTGTAATTATTAATAATTTAATACAATACTATATGTCGGTAATATCTATATTTTTTAGTATTTTAATTACTTCGTAATGTGTTTTTATATAAAAAAAAATATATACTCTATTTCAATTCTAATAAAACTTTAACATATAAATTATTTGTGTTATAAATTGGCGTGTCTATGTAAAATAAATAACCATGACTATAATAGTTTTTTATGCAAATTGTAATGAAATAAAATTTAAAGACTACATTAATAAAATAAATTAAAAAAAAAACTAGAAACGAAATTTAGCCTGTAAATACTATTTCCATCTTTAAATTTTATGTTTTTTTTTTTAAAAAATATACTTTCTAGTTTTGAAAAAAGAATCTAATTTAGTTTCTAAATTTAAAGAAAAAAACGTTGTAAAAATTGAAAAAAAATATATATTTAATTTTTAAAAATAAAATAATCAATATAGGAGACTACATTATTGGTGTGGTTTTGTAGGTGATTACAAAGCCATGTGATAATCTCCATTGGTAATTTGGTGCACAAATTAATATTGAATTTGGTGATGGAGAAAAAAGTCAACCAATGCCAAAAATGTCAACTCTAGAATATTTTAACCTTAAAAATAGAAATTAGTCAATAACATTGCAATAATTGATACTTAAAAAAACAATTGTTTAATTATGGAGGTTTAATGTAATTTTAATCTCATAGTCATCGCCTTAGTTTATTTTAATTTTAATAAATTTCAGTTACGTTATATGAATTTAAAATTAATGTTTATATTAAATAGCTAAAAGACATAAGCTAATTGACCTTTAATCTACATATATAGACAAAAAGTGTTCCACATATTTGATCAAATTCTTCACTTCGTTACAAAATTCATAGAGTAAACTTTTTTTAAAATTTTGAAACGGTTTTGAGATGGAACTCATGTTGTTATATCTAATATAGTATTAGAATCCATAATGTCCGAATATGTATTAGGTCTAAAAAACAAAGATTGAGATCCGATAAAAAATGGTAAACTTAAAGAGGAACCACCTTGAGAAGTATATTATATTGAGAATTTCGCATTGAAAAAACAAAGGGACCTTACATTCCTTATTAGATACATGAACTACTTCTCCCATTGTCAATTGGTCTTAAGATGAACCTCATACTATCTAATATATTGGGATTTCACATTGGAAAGAATCTCATAAATTTAATTAATAGATGAGTTATTCTTCTTATTGTCAATTGCTTTGGAAATGAAAATACATATAATTATATAATGTTGAGATGTTGAGAATTATATTTCACATTGGAAAAAGACCAATGAAACTCACACTTCTTATAGGATAGATGAGTTATTTCTCTCATTGCCAATTGATTTTTAGATGGAATCTCATACTATTAATTAATATGGTATCCTAGCTCATAAACACCAAACGGGTATTCGGTCCAATAAAAAGAAATTGAGACTCCCACATTGAAAAAAAAAAGACCATGGGGACTTACAACTCCTTATATGATAAACGAGTTACTCTCCTCCATGCTGTCAAATATTTAATAAGGAATGGCTTTTTTTCCTCAAACTTATTTTTATGTACTACATCTTGAGTAATATTTAGAATATGCTATATCTTGATAATATTTTGATACACCAAAGTATTTTTTTTATATCTTCAGTACAATCGTACCGTAAACGTAACTTTTTCTTATAAAAGCTTTTTACACTATATATTTTTATACCATATTCATATTTGGAGAATACATAATTTGCTCGATATAATATGAATTCCAAACGTTATCAAAATAATAATATAGATTAAAATTCATGTTTTGAGATGCTAAAATTTTTATATTGAAAATTTTGTTGGCCTTATCATGTTGGTAGTGAGCTAAGCCCTTTTGTTTCCTAATTCTTTATATCAAAGCTTTTGATATTCTCCGTACAAATTAAATACCAATTTCCTATAGATGCCATTGTAATTAATTATATATATATATATATATATATATACTCTTTAGCCTTTGTGAACCGTACTTATCCTAAACTTGGGAACTTTTAATATCACACATCTCTAACAATTATGTCACCATGATAAAATAGAACAAAAAATAAATGGTCTATAATATCCAAGCATATGATTTCTTTTTCAACTTTTAATTAGATAAAATCAGATCAAAACTTAGGTTATGTTATCCCTAACGGGTATTTAAGGCATTGAATTAAGTTATGATGTTTAAAGTTAATATGTTTGAGTTATAAAGTCTAAGTAAAATAAAAAGAGGGAAAGATGGAGTTTTTAGATTGAGTAATTTAACACCAACTTATGAAGTTTGTGGACCAAACAAACCCTAAATTCCACTGAGCAATATCAAGAAGGTACATTTTCTGTGTGCAAATTAAGAGGTTAGCAGTTAAACTTTTCACTTGCGATCCTAATTTAATCGTTGAAATTGTTTTGACAAACACAACATCATCGATGCGAGTTAAGAAGGTAGTCGAGAAGTTTTCCTCTTTTAAGTAGGTTTCTTAAATGTTTATATTATTTCAAATTTCAAACCTCTATCAATTAGCTTAATAGATCTTATAATAAACATTTTGATTTGGTGATCGACATGTACTTATCAAACTCTTCAAACTCCTACCAATTCATAAATTCAACTTATATACAATCAAAATTTAAAAGTCATCTATTATTTTAATATTTTATATGAGAAAAAAATAGTGGAAAGAACTCTAAGAGTTTATGAAAGGGTAAGATAGAGTATATAAAATATAGTTTATGTCTCCAACAGCCTTGCAACTTTGTGTAGAAAGAAAAAAGAAAGATCATACAAAGTTGACCTCATAAAAACTATACCCTTAATTGAGATTGTGGGTCATCTTAATTATCTAAGGCTGTGTTGGATTATTAAGAACTTGGGTATTTTATTTGTAGCCAAATGAGGTAAGACAAAGCATAATAATAATAATATGATATTGGTTTTAGGAGTTGATTGAAGAAATAGAATTGAAGAAAGTAGGGGACAATAACTTACATAGCATTTGCCACACTTCATTGACTTGGAATATTCAATAGATCAATGTTCATATGCGGGAATAATCAGTTGGCTTGGAAGTTGGATTATTTACGTTAAAAACTATGTGTTTGGTTTAACTTTTTAAAATGAATCGTTTTGAAAAACAAAATAAAGTGTTTCACAACCGTTCGAACTAGTTTTTGAAACGTTCACATTACCAAAGATAAATTTGAATTCTTTGTGAGCTTTTTCTTTTTAAAAAAAAAAAGAATAACTTTCGTATATATTAACACGGTAGTATATATGATTTCTCTCTAGCTAATTTCTTAGAAAGAAAGGTGCACATCCTTTTTAAGCACTTTCAAAATTCATTCGAAAGAGACTTTAAATACATCAGCAATGCACCAATGTTTAAATATATATTGATATGAGAAACATGTTGATTTGAACAAGGTGTGACAACCAAAGTGAACTTAATTCAACTGTCATAGCTATCAATCTCAAAGGTTCGATCACATAGCTTCCTTCCATATGGAAAGAAAGAAATAGTCAGACTTTCAAAGACAATCATAGAAGCTTCATCAATCTTTTGGAAGATATTTGCGCTCTCACTGGTGTTTGGTCCCACAGAAGCAAGCTCTTCAAGGATTACGGTTTTGCACATATAACTGTATCAACATTAGAGCTTTTTGTGACAACTAAGTTCATGATTGTACTTTTTGGTTTTATGATCTCTAGCCCTAACTTTCAGTTGTACTCCTTTTGCGCTTAATGATAATATATTCTATTAGGAGATGATGAGAGTGCTAAGAAGGTGTCCACCTAGTGGAGATATTAGAGTACACCATCTTATTCATGGTATCCTTTTTCAAAAAAAAAAAAAAAAAAAACGATCAGATCAACGAAGAAGGAAAATAAACCGAATCAAAATGATTGAATAATAACTTATCTCCTTATGTTCTAATCCTTTGGTTTCTTTGCCTCTTTTTATATATATTAATCCACTATTTAGTGCTATGTCGTGGGTCAAATCATCACTTATTAGTTGAATTAATATGATAAAATAAAAGGCTTCATTAATGACGTGATTAAAATTGTTTTAAAAGTTTAGATCAATTAAATACAACATACTAATATATATATAATCATCTAATTTAGAGACTTTATAATTTAAAGACTAATTATATAGTCACCATCCAATTGGTAAGAGCCATTTATTTTATGTGTATAATTGTGAGATGGTTTGGATGTACAACTATACCAATTTGTCAAAAGATTGGTTGCCCAAGTGGTGAGAATCTATTATATTTACTTAAATAATAAAAGGTGGAAAAGATTAGTTTTCAAGAAATATTAAGATCTTAACAAAAATTAATAATTAAATACAAAATTGCTAACATGTGGTGATGTGGATGGATATTCTTAGCTTTGATCTCAATTTTTGGAATCTAAGATAAAACTAAAAAATCAATTATAAAAAAGGGAGAAACATATATATATATATATATATATATATATATATATAAACCATTTTTAAATGTTTAAGAATAGATTTTTGTATTAATTTTTATTGCAAAATTCATAAATATTAAAGTATTATGATTTTTGTTGTAGCTTATGAAAAACATAATTTTTTATCTTTTAAAAATCATTTTTCTAGAGGAATTTTATCTCTTTCAATTATTTAAAAATAAGTGTGAAGAAAGAGATGTAAAATTAGTATCAAATATTAATCCTATTTCTTTTCTACTTTACAAAATAATGAATAAAGAAAAAAAATAACATCCTTTATTTACCTATAATATTACTAGCAAATAGAAAAAGAAGAAAGAAAAAAGAAAATAAATATAGTAGCATGCACAAATGAATTTTTGACCAATATAAAATTTGATGTTGTTATTTTTACTAAAGTATTTGAATTCTTAATCAAATTTAATAATACAAACAAGTTTTTAAAACCTATTTATTTTTCGTTTTCAAATTTTACTTGATTTTAAAAATATTGATCGAAAGTGAACAACACATAATAGAAATGTCGAAATGAAAGTAGATTTCGTAACCTTGATTTTCTAAATTAAAAATAAAAAAACAAAATAATTATCAAGTCCAAATAATTATCAAACACAATCCAAATAATTAAAGTTTATAAACTAAATCATTACTCCACAAAACTTTAACACAAACCAAAATAGTTTTGTTAACTTAAATTTTATAATCCAAATGAGCATAACTCAGTAGTAATTAACTAGATTCTTTCTTCGGAAGAAAACAAAACCCCAGTATTTGTCCACTTCAAGGGTAAATTAAATTAGGGTTTTATAATTACAAGCGTGTGGACATAGCAACAAGTTGAGATTTGAGTTTCACAATACCAAAATGGTCAAACACAAAACCAACCAGCTCCCAACTCTCACAGATACTTTCTTCTAATGCCTATGAACTGTATGATCCTTTGGGATATGCAATGAGACTTTTCTCAACCAATATATTAATTAAACTTTATTCTCTCTTTTGCCCCTTCAAAACATCTATTTACAAACTCAACCCATCAACTCCCCTATAAATACCTCAACTCGCCCATTTCTCCATCTCAACAATACCCTTTCTTTTTTTTTATCTTCATTCTCATAATACAGCTAAAGCCAAAAAAACAAAAAAATGGGTGATGTTGAAGGTTCTCCAGGAAGCTCTATGCATGGAGTGACTGGAAGAGAACAAACCTTTGCATTCTCCGT
>JBBPDJ010000004.1:2498107-2543587 GCA_037974625.1 Cucumis cinereus
ACGGAGAATGCAAAGGTTTGTTCTCTTCCAGTCACTCCATGCATAGAGCTTCCTGGAGAACCTTCAACATCACCCATGTTTTCTTTCTTTGGCTTAAGAACTAACAAAGTAAAATAGAGAAGGTTAATGATGTCTGTAAATTGTTTGATGAGTTTGAGGTTATTTATAAATGGTGAAAGGCTAATAAAGTATGGATTATGGAATTGAGAAAGGGAATATACAGTACGCCGCATATTGAAGTTTGAAAATTTGAAAGGTCCCATCGTATATCCCAAAGGATCAAATAGAGGCTAAGGGTACAAAAAATATTAGTATTATAAAGTCTGTCAACTGACAACTCAACTCTACAAATTTAATTATATGTTCATATGTTAGACCTTTGGAATTAAAACTTTTCACCTTCTATGGATTAATTAAGTATTTAAATACGCTAAAACTTTAATTTAATTTAGACCACATATTAACCTCTTTAATCTCGACCATTTATTTCCTACTTAATTGGGTTTTATTAAAGGTTAATTTTTTTTAATGCAACAACGTCCGTGAAGATGAAAGATTAAACCTTAAACTTTTAGGGAAGAAAGTTATGTCAATGATCGTTAAGCTAATTTCATTTTGGCTTATTAAGATTTAATTGCGTTGAAGTTAAGGCATTAAATTTTTGCCAATATAGGTAAACATATTTTCATGACTTTGACATGCACATGATATCGGTAAATTGGCATTTCTATCATATATCATAAAAAATGATGAAAATTTGAAGCCTTTTAGAAGTATTATAAAAACGATAAATAAAGAAAGAGAGAACACACAGATTTACTACACATCAAAAATCAACACAAAGATTTACGTGATTCACTAACAATGTGTTAGTTACGTTTATATATAGGAAAAGATATTGTTTATTATTAGAGAGAAATATCATATATATATATATATATATATATACATACAAAGCACCTCTAAGATTAGAGGTTTACATATACCACACCTCTCCAAACCCTAATGAAATCCAGTGCTTGGTCATTTGAAGAGTAAGATAACATATTCAAGAAATTTCTGTGACAAGAAGATTATATATATACAAAGTTCAAAAGTATAAAAATTTTGGTCCTCACCATCATAATTTTTTTGCTCTACCATTTTGTGAACTATGTCATATGTATATATATATATATATATGTCTATGTATATAGATGCATGTAATTTTTTGTAACTTAAGTTAGAATATGTACTACCAAAAGAGTGAGGATCCAGCAATTTTGTTTGAAGTGTGAAGTAATCAAAGCAAGTATTATTTGGACCCATATGTGTCCAAAAACCAAATAAAAACTATATATATATATATATATATAAATTTTTAAATTTTAGGACAGGTTAATTACAAGTTTAGTCCATAACTTTTTAAGTTGTATCCATATAACAAGTCTTTCACACGTATCTAATATCGTAATTTAGTTTATTAATAGATTTTAAACTTTTAATTTTTTGTCTAATAAATGACTTCAAAATAAAAATTTTAAAATTCGTTGTCCCTGTATATTAAACTTAATTGAGTGTTCAAATTTCTTCATGTCAATGAAAAGGTAAGTATTTATTAGACTCAAAATTGAAACTTTGAAATTTGTTTCGTGCATTTAGAGGCCATTATTTGAGTTTAAAGTTTGAAACCCTACTACACTATTTAGGTCTCACCAACATTTAAATTAGTAATAAACAACTCGATTTCAACAGTAAACAATGTTGAAGTTTGCAAATCTATCGAGTAACTCTGTCTTTTCCTCATTCTTTATAATTTCTTTACATTTATTGAAAAAATTTAGCTTTCTCTACTTTTCACATTCATCGAGTAACTTCAACCTACCCTCTTTCTTTACCTTTTATATTTATCGAGAAATACTATCTTACAACTATACATCTCGAACACAAATTTCTTAATTCCAACTCTAAATTTATTAACTTCACTCAACAGATCAAACCCCTTAAACTTATACTAATTTTTAAGAGAAATAGAGAAAAGAAAACCAAACTAAAAGCATTCTCCACGAGACTCAAATAAAGAATGCATTAAATAAAAGGTATGACCATAGATATGATTACTATTTTGATTTTATTAATTTTCCCAACAACCAAAGCCAATTGGTTGTATTTAACACATTTTCAACTGTTTTGCACATTCCTAAGTCAATGAAGCTCCAATCATATGGAGTTATTGTGTCCTCTACTTTCTCCAAATCCATTTCAATTCTCATGTCTACTCTAACCTCATTCATGAGTGTAGATTTAAATTATTAACATATATAATATTTTTTTAAAATAATTATAAATATAGTAAAATATGTCGTAATCTATTCGTTATAAGATTATATCATCAATAAAAGTCTATCGCTTATAGATTTTGCTATATTTACAATTTTTATTAAATATTGTTTTACATTTAATTATTATTCCTAAAATTACTGTTCATTATAATTGTCTTTACTTTGTTCAATTGTGCTTACAAAAACAATATAAGATATGAACTTACAAAAGTATTTTCAATTTATATTTCTTATTCGTCGTTTGAAAACTATTTAATTTTGCCTTTCAGTTTTTTTTTTTTTAAATTAACCCTACAAATTCTACTTTCATTATGTTTCATTGTCCTACGTTTCAAAAACTAATTATCAATTTGATAATGTGTGGGATGGAAGAATCAAACCTCTGATTTTGAGGTTGAAAGTACAAACACTTTGTCAGTTTTTTTTTTACTAACACTTTGTTAATTGAGCTATACTTATTTTGGCAAATCAATGGTCATATTGTTATGGAGACTTGATTCAATATTTTTTTTTTTTTATGAATGACATAAATTAAAGTGCTCAATCCTACATAGTTGTGATCATATAGAATGACCCACAATCTCATTTATGCCTTTTTTTAATTTGAGGTCAACTTATATGATCTTTTTATTCAATACAAACTACTACAATTATGGTTCTAGCTCTTCCTACTTGTTGCTAAACTTGGTCTATTGGACACAAATGATAACCTTATATTCCCTACCTTACCCTTTCATCAACTCTTAGAGTTATTTGCTCTATTGTCCTCCAAAATTTAATATTATAACGTACGACTTTGAAATTTTTGATTAGACATGAGTTGAATTTGTAAAATGTTTGATAGGTTTAATATCTTAGGATCAACAGTATGATACTTACATGAATATGTGACCACACATATATAAGGTGTATAATTTAAAATAAACATAGAGGTTGATAGGGATGTTGTTGTGTCAATTTGACCCATGAACATAATTCAGTTGGCATAACATTAGAGTGTGGTAGGAAGAACATATTTCAAACTTTTGGGACTCAATTGGAAACATTTTGCTATTTGTTCTCATTATTTGTTTTTTCTAGTTTTCTATCTTATTAGAATGTGTGTTAGTGATGGTGTTACGATTAAGAAATTCATTTTCAGTCCAATGTCGTCTTATTGCCCTCAGGCCACGTTCAGGCATTTAGAACCCATGCACCTCGTATTTATTCATTGTGTTTACTGCACTCTGTAATGGGAATCAACCCACCAGCCTCACTTTGAAAAATGCAATCCTAATCACTACACCTAAGAAGTAATAATCAATCTCACTGGATTCTATTTGTTATGGGTGATTTTGGACAAGCATAATTGGCATTTAGAAAACAACCGAGATAACAAAGTTAAGAACACAACATAATTCGAGCCAAAGAGACTAATGAGGACTAAAATAGGCCTAGAGAAAGGGAGTTAGCCTTGGCTTGGTCCAAACTAGCACATGATCGACCTCGACCAAGGTCGAAGTTGAGTCTCACAAAACGCTTCATAGGCATGTCTCACACTCTGGCCCATAGGATCATCTTAGGCTCGTAATATGGCAAAGAGGGGGGGTGCTCAGCATCGATTGAGGCCGACACTGTGCCAAACGAGGCACATCCCTTGCATGCCCAACCTAGTAAGTCAAAGGATAGGCCCAAAACAACTCTAAAACCCTAACAAGCATGTCCTAGCCCCAGATGAAGGAGTAAGTTCATTCTAATACTCAAACTCTCAACTTGCTACATAGTTACACTTTCTTACTTAAGCATCAAAAAGTTTGTATTGCAAGTACACACTAGTGTGTAGATCTTTTCATCTTCGGTCACACTCTTTTCCAAACTGAAAATCTACCGTTATTTTCACATGAATGTATGATGTGTTTTTTTCTGTTCAGATTTTGGCATGTTGAATTCCCCTAGGATGAACTTGAATGACAATAACCCACCAAGGTGAAGATGACGTTGATCAAGATCATCGTCACCCACAAAGGATATATAAGATTAAGTGTCTCCTCGACTTCGGTCACATGAAAGTCGTCCTTAGGTGACGATTGAAGCTTGGAAAAAGAGAGTGGGCAAATTAGATCCCCATGACCCAAAACCAAAAGCGAAGGAGTGGAAAGTGGAAAGGGTCCTAGCTAGTGCAACAAAAGAGGGAATCTCGAATTTAGGAGAGGCCCGAACTCATCCGTAGAAGTAAGCTATTTGAGAGTCAATATAGAGAATGTCTAACAAATAGATACTTCATTGTAGTTGTTTAACATACTACCTCCAAACGTAGGTGGCATTGCACCGAAAACTAGACTACCAACATCTATATCTTTATATTTGAGTTGTTCTTTTAATTAGGCTTATTGCCTTTCATGTTGTTTTTAACCTTGTATGACTTGTGCTATCACGTATTAGATTCACCTATTTTTCAATGTTAATATTTACAATATGTTTTACCATAAACTGATTCAGCAAGGTCATAAAAGGATAAAGACGCATTTCCTTTAAACAATAAAACCAGCAGTTTGTGATCTAAACTAACGAGTAAATTTGTAAAGAATTCATCTCTTTATTAGAATTTCTAACTAAGAGTTCAACGTCCCACTGCCACCACAAGTACTACAAGAACGAGCAGAAGAGCACTTGGAACAGTAACTCCATTTTTTAGGAAGCCTGAGAAAGATTAAAGTCAGATTATGAGTTGAAAGTAGAAGCTTTCTAAAATGAGGAGAGTGTGTAAAGAAAAACATACGCTGCGGTGAATCGAGTGGCCATATTCTTTGCAGCCAACCTCGCCCGCTCTGCATTTTCATCTGACAGTTTCTTAAGCACAAATCCTTCACCTTTGCACTCAGAACATAAGCCTGAACCACCACAATCTTCACATGTTATCAAAGGAACCTGAAATTTAAAGGGAAACCATTGCATTACATACAATCCACAAAAAAAATTAGTAGAAAATAAAAGAAAAGAAAAGATCAAATGTAATAAGCATGACTTTTGTCCCATTGGAGATGTTTATTGTAACTCCTTCTGACTCATAAAGGCCATTTAGTATGTTTTCATTAACTGTTCAATGTTTGAAGACTTTTGTAACAATATTTCTTCCTAAAACAAGTGTTGATAGTGTCATGTTTTGTGCTAATTTTCAAGTCCACAAGTAACTGACTCTATTAATAATATGAATATAAGATCCAATACAGCTTACAACTTAAGCATTAGAGCATATGGGTAGTTTAATAACCAAAATCTGATAGATAGGAAGCATGGATATGGATATGATCATGAGTAAGGCACAAGTCACAACACACTAATGGTGACCGTGACACATTATCAAATAGGATCTGAACATAGCAAAAAAACACTAATTAAGGTATACATTTTTTAAAATATATATCATCTTTTTATATAAGAAAGAAATTCAAACCCAGTAAGTGCATTTATATGCTTAAAAAATGAGCTTGATGTATTTTGTCCTCAAATTTTATTATTTGTGTCTTATGTGTCGATTTAGTATGCTTAACAAGTGGTTGGTACACATCTAACAAATGTCTGACCCATATTAACTTTTGTACAACCTACTGTCGAACACATGTTTATTGTGTTGACAAGTACTCGATATGTGTCAAACAAGTGTTGGAGTGTTCAAGTACCAAACACATGTGAGATTTGGACACGTAAGCCAACTGCAAGTGTCTATGCTTCTTAGCAGATGACACAAAACAGTGTAACTGACAAGATGCAGATTTTAGAGACTTGGACAATACGTTAATGGCACAAAACAGTGTTTCAGATCATGTAAGACCACACCTCCAGTGCCTCAGAATCTTTGTTTCTTCTGGAAAGGAAGGTGGCTGCTGCACCTACAACTGTAGCAGCAATTGCCACAGAAGCAGCGGTTTCAGGTAGAGAAGAAGCTATAATCAATGTTCTTCTTCCTCCTTGCAGTTTCACATCAGCTGGAAGAGGAGTGGAATCCAACAAGCAAAGGCCATGGTTGTTGGGTTTAGAATTCCTAACGACTTCACATGAAGAGCATTCCGATCAGCAGAAACTTTTGACGTAATAGCATAAGTTCATAATGTAGATTCCAGTACAGCAAAGGAAAAATTTAACTCCAATCCCTTAATCTAATATGGAAATTTCACTATCTGAATTTACAAGTCCAGAGGAAAGAAATCATAAATTTACACATGGTTTGCTCACATATTTCAATTTTAGAGCTTTAGCAATAAATTTTTATCCCCTAATTTGAGAGATACGGTTTCCAAGGTTGAGTTTTTGATAACATTTGTCAAATATAATTTTTAATTCTAAATGCAACAAGAAAAGAAGATGGTCTTGTGAGCATAACCTGTTAAAATAATAACAGAAATATATATATATAATAAATAAATAAATAAATAAAAGGAAGGAGAGAAAATAAAATAAATGAAAAAAGAAAAGAAAGGTCTACGTGAAGTAAATCATCAAATAGGACACTTATTGAAGAAAATATACAAACGGGTATTATAGATCATTGATCTTAAAAGGCATCATAATTAACTAGTGGTGGACCAAGTAGAAGCTTCAAAATGACTATCTCCCAGATTTTGCTACAATGTCAACTTGTGATATTGAAGTTTGTAAACATTTATGTAAACACTTATGTAAGCATTCCCAAATAAACATTGGATGCTTCTGAAGGAATGGACAAAAAGCTGTTGAGTGGCATGAGCATTGGATCAATGATGAAACCGACTAAAGTTGAATTTTGGGAAGAGGAGAGACAAAAATGTGGCTAAGCAAAATGAGATACAAAATTTATTTCCAAGGAAGTTAGCAGTAGCACTCAGGTGAGAAAGGTCATATTATAGATAAAATTTAGTTGGTAATCTTAGAACTCAAAGACAATTGTACAACCTAAAAGTTAAATCATGTTTCAGTAAGGTCGTAAAAGAACTACAACATAACACACACATTCTCCAAAAGACAGATCATGTTCAATTTGACACTAGCACACGCACATTGAATGTAGCCTTCCTAATGGAATTTAACGAAAAGAACTACAACGTAACAGCTACGAAAACTGCGTAAGCAATCACATTCAAATAGCTGGCTCCGCCAGCATGTCGTAAATAACATGCCACAACCTCCTAAAGGCAACTTTAGATGGTGTCTTCCACAGAATTTGAGACATTGCTCCAGGTCACAACATCATTTTCACAATGTCATCGTCAAGAGAAACTAAAGGGCTTCTTCTTATGACAATAGGCACCAGTGCCCTTAAATCACCCCCAATACGAAACCAATGTCTTCAACAATGGCACATTGCACTACTTATCATCAAAACCTCCCAAATTTGGTTATATTCCCTTCACCATAATTTACTAGAAATAGAACATCTTACTCATGAACTAGGACGTAAACCTTAATTCCAGGAATGCGATACAACACCCTTCACTGTCAACCATCATGACACTCAAAGAGTCTTATTCCAAACCTTTCAAACAACTAAAAAATGCTAGGCAGCGGCCAACAAAAATTCATCTTAATCAACCTACATTATAGATGATTAAGCAACTAAACAATCACATTAATCATAGCAGACCAACAAAATCTAGTCTCTCAAAGCTGTCCAGCACAACCAAATTATGCCAAACAACTCTTGTCAAACAAAAGTCACATAATCATTGAAAATTCCCATATAGACAAAGAAATGACCAAAACCCTCTTGCAGAAAGACCAAAGAGAAAGAACGGATAAAACTCTAAGAACCCACATGTACATCAATCTCTAAAACTTAATATGAGTCTTGAGCATAAATTTCATTGGGAAAAAACCCAAATTGGCAACATGGGTAAGTTAAGTTTGTGATGATTTGAATTGGGAAACAGAGAAATGGAAATGAAATCAAGAATTAAAGCGTACTCTTGGGTATGGAGACAAACAAGGGGGTAGGCAGAGTTAGCTCCATTGAGAAACAAACTCCAGTGCGCAGCTGCTTGGCGTTCCCAAATTCTTGGGTCCCTTCTTATCTGTCAAAGATATTTGCAAGCAGCAGCGGACACCGACGCATTTTGTTTAATGATTTTTTTTTTTTTTTTTTGGCAAAATGCAATTTTTAGATTTATGTCGACTTGGTCGTTAAATCTTTAAAATCATTAATAGGTTCTCAAACTCTATGTTCATTGCTGTGTAATAGGATCCTCCCAAATTCTATTCTTTTAAGTTAAATTATTAAAAAAAAAATATATGTCTCTCAAATTTGTATTTTCCGTTAAAAATATCTCTAAACTTTCAAATGTTTTAAAAATGTTGTTCGACTTTAAAAAATAATTCAAAAATATCATTATCCTAGTTTTGAATGAAAACTTGTTTAAAAAATACTTAACTATTGAAAAGTTTCATAAATAGTTATAAAATTGAGCTTAAGAACTAAACTTATACGTTTAAAAATTTATGGATAAAATAGACCCAAAAAGTTCAAGTATCAAATTTGAAAAATAAATGTAAGAATAAAAAATATATTAAAAAATAAGTTCATGTCCATTTGTTTCATATCTAATATATTCCTAACATACTATTGATATTTTTTAAGGGTTAATATAACAAAGTCTATCAGTAACAGGGTCTATAGTAATAAACCAATATTTGTAACATGATATATCAGTGAATATAGACCTAACAGAATATACTATATTTGTAATTTTTTAAAAATATTGTTATATATGCTAATATTTTGAATCTAATTGTTATATTTGTAACTATTTTTTTTTTAATACAGTGATAGATATTTGATATCTATATTAAATATATCAAGCAATACAATATCTCTAGAGACAATTAATGACTTTTTCCATAACCAAACCAGTTAGAATTAGTAAACTTTTAACCTAAGATGATGGTCAAAAGATATTTTAGAGGAAAAAAAAAGATACAATCTTGGATTTCTAATGACATTAGAACTTTTTTTTCTTTGACATTTATGTATTTGTCTAGTCAGTCTAAATAGATTAGAAAGTGGTATTTGTCGAAGCAAGCCAAGCAAAGACCCAACGTGGATTGTACCCTATTTTCGGTCTTGTCATCCAAGACTAAGTCAGTGTGGTTTGGGCTAGCTTGAGATTCACTCCTGATCTCTTGAAGAAAATAAACTTTAATCCTAATTCTAAGTAAATCTATCACATGCAATCTCTCAATTGACATAGGCTTGGAGTGTGTGTGGCAAAACACTACATCAACTTGCAAACATTTCTAGTCATTCTCTAAAATCTTTATTGACATCGTGCAGATTATGTCAGAGTCATACATCAATAAATTCAAATGACATACATTATGAATGTGTTTGAATTTTTAAATGTCATGATGCGAGTTTCAAAAAAGAATATGATGGTATAGATAAATGTTCATCATTGCCCACAACTTAATGGTAATAATAACAATGAACATGTCATTTTAGGTTTGTTGCAATAGTTTTGTATTGCTTGGAAAACAAGATTGTTTAGGGTTTAGTAAGGTATTCAAAATGTCTCCCAAATTGACCCTACAATACAATAAGGAACGAGAAGTTAGCTTCATTTTCAAATATAGTAAAATGAATCAAAATACTTACAATATATAGCAAAATTTCATATTTTATAAATGATAGACATTGATAGACTTAAATTAGTGTGTATCAGTGATAAATTTCAAATTTTTGCTATATTTTGTAAATACTCTTAGAAGATTGTTATTTACAATAATTTTATAAGTTAGTTTTAACTGGTCATAAAATATAAAATATTATTATATATATAGTTTGATACACCAATAAAATTAAAATTAGTATAATTTAAAAAAGAAAGATATTAAATTTAAAAGTTTTATGTAAGTGCAAATCAATGAAACCATTCATAAATTTTTAAATATTCTATTTCTTCCCCAACTCATCACAATTTCCCTTGGAATTATTAATCACCATAACTCTAATAAAGATAATTATGGAGTTTAAAATAAAGAAGAAAAGAAGGGGAAATTAATAGCAATATGATGGAAAAGCAAATTAGCTGGATTTCCAAAAATCATTAATTAATTATATACTTAGGGACTTTGTAATTAAAAAAATAAAAATAAAAGAAAAAAAAGAACTCTTTAAATTAAAGAGATTAACTTGCACAAAATGAATTTTTAATATAAATTAATTTGTACGAACGGAATTTTAATATGGAAATTAAAACAAAAACAAAAACAAAAACAAAAGCAAACAAAAGCATGTTTTCTATTAAAAAAAAAATAATAGTCTTTTAAAGTTAATAGGTTTGACGGAGCTAGTAGAGTTGATATTAAGAATCGTTGCATGCAACAATTAGATTCAAAATATTAGTATATACGGATAGAAGTGTTTTATGTCTATCATTGATAGAATCTTAAATTTTGTTATATTTTGTCAATATTTTGATTTAGAATGTCCTTTTTTTAAAAAAAAAAAATGTTTCTATATAGTTGGCTATTATCCTTAAAATTACTATATATTACAATTACTTTTAATATTAATTACGTTTGAAGTTAATATGTTTGAAGTTAGTAGGTTTGTATTCGAGAGGTAGAGTTGTAAAATTGAGTTTCTTAATAATTGTAAATATAGATTAAAAAAATAAAATTATTTGATAAATATAAAAAATAAAATAAATAAAAAAAATAAAGTTACTCGATAAAAAGTACAAACAATCAATAATGCAGGTTTAGAATAAAGAAAATTAAAAACATGTTTGTTAGAATGGAATATTCCTTGCCAACACTTAAATTCTGTCATCATAACTAAAATATTGTGTCCAAATAAAAATGTATTTGAATATCCAAACAAATATTCTTATTAGTTTAGTGTTGTGAATATATTATAATATTTTTTGTAACTTTTCTTTTTCTTTCTTTCTTTATAATTTATTTTTATTATTTTTGGCTAAAAACTCTTAAATTTTAAAAAATATCTTTTATCTTTAGTTTATTCAAAACCAGCTGTACTTTGTGTCAAGAATGTCTCGACCTATAAAATAAATAAAAATAAAAAAGTTAAAATTACTGTTAATGTTGGTATATGAATAGAACTCGTTCGTACATTTCAAAAATACTATTCAATTTTAACAAGTCGCCCTAATATATGTAACCTTTTTTAAAATATATATATATAATAAAACGTCCATATAGTAGATGGATTGAAGCCATATTTTCCGACACTTCGTTATATTTTACTGTTGTCTCTCATTTTTTCTTTCTCTCGATTTGGTTCAGTCTATGACCTAACACTTCTGTATTTTCTCTCTCTTTTTCAATACTTTATTATTTTTCCTTATTTCATATTCTCTAATCTCTAAAATACGCTCTTTAGTTCAAGGATTATGAGTTATAGCAAGAAGAAAGAAGAATCATGGAACTACTAATGTGCCTCGAGACTTAAATGTTTTAACACAATTATATGTCGGTAGTTGAATGTGAATTAAATATGTTTGGATCTAATATATAAAAGAGGGACATATTGAGAGGTTGGGTGATAATTTTGAGGACAACAAGTGTGAAGGAAAAGAAAGAGAAACATGCACATTATCTAATTTGTAGTTGAAGGGATTAAAGTCCTTAAGCAGCAAAAAATTTTCAGAACCTTAAACTCAATTTTAATTTGAAAAATTCGAAATACCAATATATTGACAAAAAAAAAAAAAAATACAGAGAACAAATCACCACTTGGAATCACAAACACCACCACTTGGAACATTTCCTATTCTCTACTAATTGAAATTCTTAGCTTGTGGGAACCAATTGGAACAATTAAGAATATTGAGAGAATTATACAAAAATCATAGTATTCTATATTTTTACCAAAAAAAAAACAAAGAACTCATCATTTTTCTTTGCATGATCTTGGCTATATATAGAAGGTATTTTCTTAGATTAATTCTTCTTGGAACTTAGTGAATTTTGGTGAAAATCACCACTCGTTCAAAAATCTCTCTCAACTTAAAACTCTCTAAAAATGTTCACAAATTAGATCTCATAATCTCGTTCTAAGGCCAGAGGATAATAGAAAAGACTCTCGTCATGATCTACAACAGTTCATGATCAATTACAACAACAATCTTATGGAAACTTTGAGCTTCAAAATCAAGAGCAATTAGAGTTTTTTAGTTCGATTCGCTTCCTCTAGCATGTTTGTCATTCCTTCATTAAGGACTTGCAGTAAAGTCCCACATGAACGAGATCGATTGCCAACAATATCTAAATGAGTTTGTTTTCAAATTTATTATTTCTAACCGAGTAAGATTAACGTTAGAAAAATATTTTTTAGGGTTGAAATTTCTTATATATTTAAAATTTTTTGAACATACTATTGAATGATATAACTCTCATGCTTATTAAAGTTATGATATTTAAAAAAAGGTTTAGAAAAAAGAGAAATGAGGGAAGTTTTAGAGATTGAGGAAGCAAAAAAATGGATAAATATATTTTTTAAATAAATTAAATTCAAAGTTGGAGGAGTTTTTGAATAAAATTGTCTTAGAATGATTGAATGGGGCCCAATGAAATTGCTTCTTTCTTTGGTTAGATTTAAGAGATGGCTTCTTTGAAAGGAGTTTGCCAATAAGTATGATGGAAATCTTATGATCACAACTATCATTATACCTTTGGCAGTTCAAAATAAAAGGAGTGAGAAAAAAAAAACTTATTTTTAGTGCATATTACTATTTGTAATTGTTAAATGTATGATAAAAATAATGACTCATTCTTTTAGAAATTATTGTTAAATATGAAATTAGATTTTTCTAAATTCATTAATTTAAGTTTTTGAGTCAATCGATAATTTAAGATGATATCAGATTAGTTAAAGAGGTCTTGCGTTAAAACTTAGGAAATATAGGCCTTATGCAAGGATTAGATTAATTCTCCAAAATTTTGTTTTCATATAAGACATTAGGGTTTACTACTTCCACTCTTTGATTTGGAGGTAACTTACAACTTAATTAGTGAATACTAATTATTATTTTTAATGCATTCAAGCAAAATTTGTTTTATGGTTTTACTTATCTCAACAAATATACATTTGACATTTAATTTTTAAAAATTGTTTCCAAATCACAAAAATTTGTAAAGTCTTGAAAACAACTTTTTATTTATTTATATTTTCAATGTATTCAAAATTTGAATTTTAAAATTAAAAATGCATAATTATATTAAAATAATGGTTAAAAAGTTTGGAAATAAGTATGTTAGGGTATAAACTCATTTCATTTTTTCTAATTAAAATATGTATTATCTAATGTATTATAATAGTCATACAAATTTTTTAACATATAACATGCTTATAAATTAATTAATAATAGTTTATAGTCAACCTAATTTCTTCTGTGTATACTTGCAACTAGTTTTATGGATTGCAAATATAGAATCAAACACTTTAAAAGCAATTGTTTAAATTATAATTCAATTTCCTAATATGTAGTGTTGAAGCCAAAAAAACATACAAACGATAAATTTTTATTATGGGAAAAGATCGTCCAAGTGCCTGCAAGACAAAATAGATTAAGCACTGGTGTGGTGTCTAGCCACACACACTCCTCCATTCAAGTCAATATCGAATTTGTGAGTGATTAGAGAAAAAAATAGTATGATATTTTTCGACGTACCTTCGACCAATGATCTTGATCGTTTTTTTTTTTTTTAAAAGAAACATTTCATTGATAGAATGAAATAAAGTTCGTAGCCCAAAACACCCAAAGATGATTACAAAAAATAATTCCATGATCTTGGTCATTTATATCAAAATGTAACAGTCATTTGGGTTTATAACTGCCCATTTGAATGTTTGGAACGATCAAGTTAATACTTTTTGGGCGGTTACACCATCTATCTAGGTGCTTATGTACACCACCCATTCAAATCTTAAATGTCGCATTTATGACTTGTTCGTTGTCTATAGCTCGACCTAATATTTGTCTCTCAGCTCGACCTTTGAGCTCTCCTCTTCATGTCGACCTTTGAGTTCTTCAACTATAGCTTGACTTATGAGCTCTTCAGCTCCCCTCTATTGCTTGTGCTCTGAGCTTCTCAATTATAGCTCGACTTATGAGCTCCTCAGCTCTCTTCTTTAGGTCGACCTCTGAGCTCCTTACTCTCCATTATAGGTTGTCTTATGAGCTCTTCAACTATAACTCGACCTGAGCTCCTCAGTTCTCCTTTGTAGAGCGACCTTTAAGCTCATCAACTATAGCTCAACCTATGAGCTTTCCAACTATAGCTTACCTATGAGCTCTATCAGCTCTTCTTTATAGGTCGGACTCTGAGGTCTTCCACTACAACTTGACCTATGAGCTCTTTAACTTTCCTCTATCGATCGGCCTCTAAGCTCCTCAGCTCTCTTTTATAAAGTGACCTTTGAGCTCCTCAAGTCTCATTTATAGAGCGACCTTTGAGCTCCCCAGTTCTCTTTTATAATGCGATTTCTAAGCTCCTTAACTATAACTTAACCTATGAGCTCGATCCTAGATTCCTCTGAGCTCAACTTTATAGCTCGACCTTTGATCTCTCTTCTAGGTTTCTCCAAACTCACCTCTATAGCTTAACCTTTGAACTCTCTCTTAGGCTCCTATGAGCTCACCTCATAAGTTCACCGAACTCTCTATAGGCTAGCTAAGGATCTCCCATGGGTTCTCTGTTTTCATTAAATCTCTTATCTTCAAATTTATGTTTTTAGATTCTCTATCCAAACAAACTCTTAAAGTTTTAAAAAATGACTAGCAACAACAACAACCAAAAAGTACAATAGTTTGAAGTTAGATCTTAGATTTCTAAGTATCTTTAAATTCTTTCCTAAAAAGAAAAAAAAAGGAAAAAATCTATTAAATGGTCCCAAACATAGAAGCATTCAAAGTTAGTTCCAAAAAAAGTTTAAAGTAATAAAACTTAAGATTCATTTAAAGTTTAACAACTGAAAAGAATTTCAATATCTAACTTCTTAACCGAGAGTCATATATTTAAATGGGGGCAACATTAGGAGATCCTTTAACAAGGACAAATTTAAAAATTTTTTTTTTTAGGACAACAATTGTAAGGAGACATGTACCTTTCAAATAGTAAAATATACATAAACATTACAGAATCTTCATATTTTTATTTATTTTAGATATATTTAAAAACTAATTCAAAAATTAAAATGGAAAAAAGAAAAAGAAAAAGAATGAATAATGAAATTGAACACTTTTCCACCTTACTTTTATTAAATTCAAAGCGTAAGTGTTGGGGGAGCTCAAAATCAAATCATTATGTTTGGGATTGAAAAATGGAAGTATTTGTAATAAATAAAGAAAAAGAAAAACGACAAAAAGCCAAAATTAAGGAAAGAAAAAAAGAAAAAAAAGACAGCCAAAACTGGGAGTAAAGCGGGTCAAACCAAAGGATCCACTTCCCCTTAACCTTACCTTCATCACACTCTCACTTCAATTCACATTCTTCACTTCTTCTTCTTTCTCTTTCTCTTTCTCTTTTCTCTGTTTCTTTCTTTTATCAAACAACAAAACACACCCACTTCTTCTTTCTCTCTCTTTTCCCCTCTTTCTTCTTTGCCTCAGATCCAGGTCTCTCTCTTTCTTTACTCTCTTCAAGTTATTCATTAATTTCCCATTTCTTTTTTGGCTTTTTTGTTTAATGGGTTTGTTTCTGTTTATGGGTTTCTGCACCCTGTTTGAAAGCTGAGAAATGGAAGAAAGTTATGTAAAGAACACTGAGGAATTACTGTTTTTGAGTTCTGTTTTTATGTTTAATGGGGTTTTTTTGCTTTAATCAATAATCCATTCCCTGGTTGTTTTTTTCCCTTTTCTTTTTGTCTGTTCTGCTTTTTTCTGCTTTTCTCATTGTTTGGAAATTGAATGTGAAGTATTTGCATTTCTAGTGAAGGGTTGTAGCTGAGAATGTTTTTTTTTTGTTTGTTGAAGTTAATGTGTTTTTGGGCTGTATGTTATTTAAGTTCAAGCGGTGGATTAAAGTTTTATTAGCTGGGTTGGTGGATTTTCAACTTAACTTCACTCCTCTTTTTTCGCAAATGAATTTTTGATTGTCTTGAGGAATATCCAAATCTTGGTCTCTCAATGTCTGCAATTTGCATATTCTTCTTTTCGTTGGGACTAATACATGTGGACTTATTCTACTGCATAAGGAAGTTTGAGCTGGATTGAAGTTTCGGATTTTGTTGGCTTTTGAATATCATGAAATTTTGTGTAGCCTATTGAGATAAAGATGTGATATTATCCATAATGCAAGTGCATTCTGTTATTCACAAAATGTTTTTTTTTTCAACTCAAACAGTTTAGGGCTCTGTATTCAGGTGAAGAAATTTATTAGCTCACGTTGTTCACTAATTGTTCAGTCAGAAATGCCATTGTCAGTATTAACTTGTATTCTATCTCTGATCATGAAAACTGATGTAGCTTGTACCATTTTACAGTTCCTTGAAAAGAACGGCATTTGTCATGTTTCGTGATGCTAGGTTTTCAGCATAACGAAGCAAAGCTATTATATTTTATAAGAACGTAGAGTGCTTCTATTTTAGTAGAGTAGAGTAGTTGGGATTTGTGGAGGATCCAATCGTTGTAGCATGTTTTCTCAAACTTGAAGTTTCAGAAATTGGAAGCAATATTTTATGAGAAAAATATTATGGAGGAAATTCAGTCTCAATCAGATAATTATAGGTCTTCATCATCTTCAGCGAGTAGTCCAGTGAGTAGAGTACCTTCGAGTAACTTCTTTTACTTGCGAAAACCTGGTTCACTTCGACAGCCTATCTCCTTTGAGGATTCGCCAGACTGGGAGGAAACAGACATTGATGTGAGGATTGAGGAAGGGGGTGACTCCATCAATGTTGCAACCACCCCAGCTTCTCCCTCTCTCTCAAAACTTAACAGTTGTTCTTTGCCATCCCCTCCATTACCCGAAGGTGCGGGCGTTGCAAGAAAAATTTCTGGGGCATACATTGCGTGGAAAGATTTGACTGTAACGATAAAGGGGAAAAGGAAATATTCTGACAAGGTTGTGAAAAGTTCCAATGGTTATGCATTGCCTGGAACTATGACGGTAATCATGGGTCCAGCGAAATCAGGGAAGTCTACACTACTAAGGGCACTTGCAGGTCTCCAGCTAACTATGCATAATACCTAATCTTAAAATTTTCAAATTCTTTTTTCTTTCTCATTTTAAATTTGGGAATTTTTTGGGGTTTATTGTAGGAAGATTACATCGTTCTGCAAAAATGTATGGTGAAGTATTTGTTAATGGAACAAAATCACGCATGCCATACGGGTCATATGTAAGTGAGATCAACTGACACTACATTTTCCATTCATATCTTTCGTTTTATATGTGATTTTATATTCTGCAATCAATGATTTTTGTTTCTACCCAACTCAACGAGTTAATTATTTTTTATCATTTTAGTTGAGTATTAGTTATTTGGGGTCATGAGAGGATGTAACATGTCTTTTAGTATTGGAAATGTATTCTAATGATTTCATGTTTCTTTATTTGGTGACATTACCATTTTTCCTATAATTTCTAATTATCTCAATTTTCTAGGGTTTTGTTGAGAAAGAGACAACTTTGATTGGTTCCCTCACGGTTCGGGAGTTTCTTTTCTACTCGGCATTGCTTCAACTGCCTGGTTTCTTTTTTCAGAAAAAGAATGTGGTAGAGGATGCCATCCATGCAATGTCATTAAGTGATTATGCGAATAAGCTAATCGGAGGCCACTGCTATATGAAGGGCCTTCCTAATGGTGAGAGGAGACGTGTTAGCATTGCTAGAGAACTTGTTATGAGACCACAAATACTATTCATCGATGAGCCACTTTATCACCTTGACAGGTACTTCCGAGTTCCAATATTTTTCTTAATTTTTGCGGACTTTGCTCTGTACTTCATCTATCTGTTCTGCAACACTACGTGAAAATCTGCAACAGTCATAGATTGCACGATTTGTCTTACATATTCATTAAGCACAGTAAAAGTCAATACACAAAATGAAATCTTTTTAACGTTGGTGTGATAGTGTTTGTTTAGTGACCATCATTGTTTAAAGTTTAGAGAGCAAAGTTTTATTTATATTTCAGGATTTTAAAGCCTATTTTTGAAATATATGATGGCCAAGAACAGTAGGAGTGAGGGACAAAATAAAGGTTCTCATGGAATAGTAAGGAAGAGAGTACGGGGAATTCATATGTGCTATGTCAATAGAAATTGTTACGATTTATCTTGTGATGTTAGTTCTTGTTTAGGAGCTTTGGTTTAGGGATTTTAATGATTGTTTGGGAGCTTTTGTTTTAGGAGTTGGTTTAAGATTGAAAATTTAATGATTGTGCATATATCGGAATTGGTTCGAGATTGGGATTTTAGGAATGAGAGTACGAGGATGTTAGGAACCAAGGTAGTATGGGATGCCTTGTTCCACATTGGTTAGAATTGGATGACCAATGTGGTACTTAAGTGGCTTGGGTCTCTCACCTCAATAGCTTACTTTTGAGGTGTGGTTCTCCAAGGTGCTTAAGTACCTAACAATGGTATCAGAGCTGGTTGTCTATGTTTCGAAGTGGAACTAGTGGAGGGTCCTGATCGGGTGTGTCGAGTGAAGTGCCGCTGAAGTAGTCGCTGAGACATTGGCTTTCCGGGATGGGGTATTGTTAGGAACCAAGGTAGTATGGGATGTCTTTGTCCCACATTGGTTAGAATGGAATGACCAATGTGGTACTTAAGTGACTTGGCTCTCCCACTCCAATAGCTGACTTTTGGGGTGTGGTTCTCCAATGTGCTTAATTACCTAACAGAGGACTTCATAATGTGTTGTATCCTTGAAGTAGAGAGGGAGAGAGATAGGTAAATGCATGCACATATGGAAAGCCAATCGGAGTTTGAAGTGAGTAGAGAGCTAATTGCCCATATCTCTCTTTCTATTACACTTAGTAAAGAAAAGGGTGAGAAAGGGGCGAAAGGGCTGGTTTAATAGGCTTTATCTTTTGTCTTCATTATGGCACTTACCTTGGTCCCCATGAATGGTTATGTTGACAAAATGGCGGCCATCGCAAGGGCTTAATTGACTTGGTCTTGGCATTATCAGTGCACCAGCCTCGTTGGTCACCACCATAGGTGAGTGTCCTGCCGATGCTTTCCTTGAGGTTGCTGAGCTTGTTGATTTGCTTCTTTCAGCGTCTCTGCACTCTTAATGATGGTCACGTTGAAGAAACTTGCAAGCACTGGATGTACTCTTGTTTTTACCATCAACCAGAGCAGCACAGAAGTATTCGGCCTTTTTGATCGGATATGTTTGCTCTCAAATGGAAATACTCTGTTTTTTGGAGAAACACTGGCTTGCTTGCAGGTAATATTAATGTGCATTGTGTGAGCATTTGGATGTACAGTTTACCTTTCTTGTATGGCTCCTCTGAAGCATTTGTAGGGGATCATAGCTTCCAAATAAGCAACTTAGTTTAAGTGGCTAATATTTCTTTTTTTCTTATGAAGCATTTTGCTAATGCTGGATTTCCTTGTCCAATCATGCAAAGTCCTTCTGATCACTTCTTACGAGCAATAAATACAGATTTTGATAGAATCATTGCAATGTGCAAGAATTGGCAGGTAACTCATTCCAGTCTTGTTTTTATTTATTCAACTGTTTCTTTTAATAGGTTTGGAAATATTGTTTGAACAGCTTTCAAAGTAAAGGTTCAATGATTATTTAAGTCTATCTATAATCTATCATAAATTAAACGATGAACTCCTATGATGGAATCCCCCTTTTCAATCGATGAAATTAGAAAAGTGGTCTTTGAAGGGACATGACAAATCACCTGTTCTAGATGGCTTCTCCTCGACCTTCTTGCCAGACAGTTGGAATTTCCTAAAGGAGGATCTTGAGTGGGCCTTTTGGAATTCTTTGAAATTAGAATCTTGGTCAATTCCCTGAATGAAACCTTTGTATGTCTCATCCCATAAAGGATAGGGCAAATAGGGTTAAGGAGTTTAGGCCCGTCGTTTTGGTGACATGTTTTTACAAGTTCATGGCTAAGATGTTGGCTAATAGGTTGGAAAAGGCCTCCCTTCGATAATCTTTGACTTCTGTAGTGCTTTCATTGTCAGGATACATATCTTAGATCAGGCCTGAAACACTCTCAGTAGGCTTGTGTCCAACAGTATTGAAGGGAGCATTACCAAGGGCTTTGAAGTTAGGAATGATAGGGTGCCCTTGTCTCACCTTCATTTTGCTGTTGACATTATTCTTTTCTGGTAAGAAGGAGTCTTTTCTTTTTCAAACCGCAATTTAGCTTTTGTTGAGTCCATGTTAGGGTTTAACGTCAACAGGGGAAATACCAAATTTTGGCGTTGACTTGTGACTTGGGGAAGGTGAGTAATTGCGCTGATTATATGGGCTTTGAGGTGGGTTCTTTTTCCTCCTCCCATCTAGGTCTCTTCATTGGACAGAAACCGAGGTCCTCTTTCTGGAATTTGGTGGTGGACAACGTGAGAAAGAGACTTGCCTCCTAAAAGAGGGGCCTTTTCACTAAAATGAGTAGAATGACTTTCAAAGCCTGTATACTGTGTGAAATCTGGAAAATCTCACGAGTCAGAGAGAGTTCTTATGTAAAGGGGTGGATGAGAGTAGAGCTGTTTTTCTTGTGAATTGGGAGTTAGTTGGTAAGTTGGTTAGCCTTGGGGGGTTAGAGTTAGGTAACCTTTGAGTCTGTGACAAAACTCTCTTGGCCAAATGGCTTTGGTGGTTTCCTCGTGAGTCTAATACTCTCTGTATGAGATTGTTGTGAGCAAGTACGACTCTCGTCCTTATGATTGGTCGATGGGCGGGGTCAAAGTCACTTTTAGAAACCTATGGAAAGAAATCCCCTCTTTTTCCCTATCTTGTGTATTGCTTTGTGGGTGATGGGACGGAAACATATTTCTAGGAGGGTAAGTGGATAGGGGATAGGTCCTCTCTGTGTTATGTTTCCTCATTTATATCATTTGTCTTCAATGAAACATAACTTTGTCGATGAAGTCTTGGGTCCAATGGGGAGCTATCCCTCTCTCTTGTGATTGGGAGTTTGAGTTTAGGATAGGGAGGAAGGTCATTCATTTTTTGGAGTCTCCACTGGGGGGGGGGGTCTCTTTTAGCTTGCTCTTTTACCACTTGTTGGATCCCACTTTCCCTAACGAGTCCGTTTTTCTCTCTCTGTGGAAGGTGAGTTTCAAAGAAGGTCAAGTTTTTTGCGTGACTGGTTATACCCGCAGAAACATTAAAAACTCGTGAGTTCATAAAAAGACTCATAGATCTAAACTCATGAGTTCATCTTTAAACCATGAATATGTATTGTTCTTTTAGTTTTTTGTAATGTGTATGAGGAATCAAAAAAAATATTGTTGGAGGTAATTTGATCGATTTCATTTAAGCTCCTAATTAGTAGTCTCCAGGTAGAGACGTGTTTTATTTTTTTTCTTTAGATAAAATCAAACAACTTTCGTTTTTAATAAAAAATGAAAGAATACAAAGACTTAAAAAAGGAAGGAGTTCGAACTAAGTAAAATATTACCGAGTGAATAGTTACAAAAAGCTTCAAAAGCGAAGCCCAAAAATGAAATATAAAAAATGATTGGCTGTTTAACTGTTGTGTATAAATAGAAATGTGAAAATTGGTTAATATTTCTTTTATTAAAATTTTTTGGTGGGCATCTGATGCATAATGACGTTTGCTAAACATGTGCTACATTTATGAGAAATGACCAGTTTATTAAACAACTAGTTATTTGAGGTTCGTAATCTACTTGGCTGATGTACTGTCATACGTTTCTTATTAATTGTTATGGCATTTGGTTCCCTGTTTGATTGTAATAGGATGACCAAGGGGAATTTTCATCAGTGAATATGGATACTGCTGTCGCAATCCGTACACTTGAAGCAACATATAAATCATCAGCTGATGCTGCTGCAGTTGAAACTATGATATTGAGACTAATGGATAAGGTATAACGTCTTTTATACACATATATATGTAAATAACTGAGAAGTCTGGCACAAGTACTGTCTTCTATTACTCAGCTTCTTGGCATGCAGGTCATCTGAGATGAATTATGTGTGTAAAAGATAAATTTGGAATTTAGTCCGTTTGTGATAATTTAAAGGTTTAAATAGACCAACATAGGCACATCTTTTGTTTACTATGTTTCTATGGAAACATTTTTTTGTACATTTACTTTATCAATAGATATATCATATATGAACTAGCTGTTTAGGTCTTAGATTAAGAAACAAATTTGGATCTTGTAAATGATTAATGGAAAAGTAAGGTAAGGACTAAAATAGTTATTTTATGCAAAATTAAGAGACTAAACTGGAATATTAGAAATTGAGAGACAAGCCACTAGAAATAAATGGACAAAAATGAAATAGAATGGAAATGAGGGGCCAAGCAGTCTTAGATAATTTGAAATAAACACGAAATTTATTGGGTGATTATCTGTAAAGACACCTGTTTATACCCTTGTTATAATTTCTTTGACCCCATGATGAAAACATGCAGAAGTTCACAAAGTTAGAACATCTTCTTTAGTTAATAAGAATAAATCATTTTCATTTTGTACCTGTTTTCTGTTCAAGAGCACACTTCACTCCAATTACTTTCTTTAAGTGTATGGTGGATTATCTTCCCGAAACTTTTACATTCTTCATAGTAAATTGATGATCTTGTTTAATTAAGCTCCGGATGCAAATGATTAATATGCCAAATGTTGCTTCTTCGACAGGAAGGTCCATCTCTTAAAAGCAAAGGAAAAGCGAGTAATTTAACAAGGATTGCAGTTTTGACTTGGAGGTCTTTATTGGTTATGTCAAGAGAATGGAAATATTATTGGCTTAGGCTTATTCTTTATATGCTACTTGCAGTTTGTATTGGTACAGTATTCTCTGGGTTAGGACATTCTTTGTCTTCAGTTGTGGTGAGTATTTGTCCTTGAAATATCACAAATAATTTATATCTGTTTGTGATAGTGATTATGTTTTCAAGATTAATAAAAAAAAAAAAATTACTAGTAAGGTTACTAGATTATGCTAAGAAGACTACTCCAAGTTATTGTTGAATATGAGATAGATTTTCATTGCCTGTTATTGGCACTTTTAGTAAAGAAAATGAATTGTCTATCCAATTTATATGATTTATTTGTATACATTTCATTCCTTTTTCGTTTTTGTTCTTAAATGCAGACAAGAGTTGCAGCAGTTTTTGTATTTGTTTCATTCACTTCTCTTCTAAGTGTTGCTGGAGTACCTGCACTCATGAGGGAAGTTAAGGTAATACTCTCAGGTGTTATTTAAGAATGCAGTTCATTTTCACGGTCTTGAAATATAGTTAAGGCATCGTTTATTATCTTATTTGTCTCGGAATTCATAGAAGCAACTATACCTGTCGTTCAGGAATGTTCAGTCTTAATATTGGTGTCATCCTCTGAGAACAGTGGATCTAATTTCACTCAACTCCTGATGAATAATATGGTATTTGTTCATATTAGTCCTTAGCTAGAAACACTGCGAAGTTTAGTAGAGGTGTGGTTAGAATTGAAGTGGAATAGACTTAGAAATAAGCATATTTTTAGAATGGTTTTATTAGTGATTTGAACTCCTCAAAATTTCTTCTTCTTTTTTTTTTTTGGTAATAGCGTCTAGCACAATCCTTGGTGGTGTTCCAATCAAGAAATTCAATTCTTTGGTATAATTATCTTCCAATGGTTGGAAGAAACTTCTTTTGTACGTTCCTTTGCTACGCTTCCTAGCTTTTGGGTGGTCTCTCCTCTACTCAGTTTCAAGGTCTTTCATTAGTTTGGTCCTTTTCTTAATACATACATGTCTCTTATTGAAAGAATCGACCCTTTGTGTGCTTAATAGAGAGGAGTTCGTCATTGAGAACATGGTGAAACCAAGGGGAATATGTTGGCTTGAGTATTAGCAAGTACATACCAGAAAACAGTTTATAACTAGGGTATGATCAAAAGCATATTTAAAAGTTATTTTGGGAATGATAAAAGTGATTTTAAAATTTTAACTATTTTAGAATCACTTCCAAACATGTCATTTTCTTAACTAGGGTATCAAGGGCCTTACTCTTGGTATTATCCACGTAACGATAATGCACCCACTAATTGTGGAGAGGCTTTACCCACCCAAATGCTTACACCAAGAGAAACAACGGCTTTAAGTTATTGATTTTCCAACTTGGGCCTCGGGATAAGGGTGGCAAACTTTGGTTTCTTTTGCTTGTCTTGGTCCTGTATTCCTCTTGAATTCTTTCAATTTTTTCCCCTTAATGAATGCTTGGTCTTATATATATATAACTTGGGCCTTGGGGTACAACATTAACTTGCACAACAGAATCTTATTTCAGAACATTTAAAATTATCACTTATGACCATGCAACAGATGTATAATATTAGTTTTAATATTATGAACATCTGGAATAAATATGTGAAATATATGTAAAACTAAAAAGTACTCATATTTATTGAACTGCTATGATATGTTTTTCATGGATGTGGTCCATGAAATCCTTGGCTTGTGAATACGATTTCATCTTAGTCTAAGACATCCAACGTAAATGTTTATACTTTTGCAGATATATACTAGTGAAGAATCAAATTATCATTCTGGCGCATTTGTCTTCCTGCTCGGGCAACTTCTCTCCAGCATACCCTTCCTCTTCCTCATTTCCATCTCTTCAAGTCTCGTCTTCTATTTTCTAATAGGACTCCGTGACGAATTCAGATTGTTGATGTACTTCGTGCTAAACTTCTTTATGTGCCTCTTAGTAAACGAAGGACTGATACTGGTTATGGCCTCATTATGGAGAAATATCTTCTGGATCGTTTTGACACTCGTATCTGCACATGTACGCTCATGCTCACTTATTCAAGACTCAGTTTTGAATGAAAACATATACGAACTCATTTCTAAACAAAAAAATAAAAAATAAAAATAAGAGGAGAGTTCAGCCATATTTGTGCTTGTTAACTTCGTCTTTCCTTAAAGTCTCTCTTCCAATACGTCCCCGTCTCTAACGGATGGTATCTATGTCATTTCAGGTCCTAATGATGCTCTCAGCAGGTTATTTTCGAATTCGAAATGCTTTGCCGGGTCCTGTCTGGACATATCCATTATCTTATATTGCTTTCCACACCTACTCCATCCAGGCAAGTTTACTTGTGACGTTCACTCTCTACTTCCACTATTCAAACTGGTTTACATCATTTTTTCGGGTACTCTCTAGTTAAACCTGAATAGGTTCCCTAATGGTTAACTTCTATATAATCC
Source organism: Cucumis cinereus (assembly GCA_037974625.1). Classification (NCBI taxonomy): domain Eukaryota; kingdom Viridiplantae; phylum Streptophyta; class Magnoliopsida; order Cucurbitales; family Cucurbitaceae; genus Cucumis; species Cucumis cinereus. Next base: position 2,523,766 of record JBBPDJ010000004.1, read on the forward strand.
AGGAGTTGACATTGTTTTAGAAGAAAATGAAACGATTAAATTAATCCCAATTTTATCTAACTTGAACATAATTTTTTTTATTGAAACAAATGCTTTCATTGAAAAAAAATGAAAAATATACAAGTGCATACAAAAAAAAAAACCTAAGCCCACAGGAAAAATTACACTAGAGAAAGTATTTCCAACTTAATAAGATATTGCTTGGAGAATGATTGCAGAAGGTCTTCGAAACCGAAGCCTAAAGAGAAACATGAAATCGCACTAAGGACCAAATCTCACAAGGGTCCCTATCCAGCCTCGAAACACTCTATTGTTTCTTGCTCCCGAAAGATCCCACAACAAAACACGTATACTCGCGAATCACAAAAAGTGGTCTTTCTCTTTAAAATGCGAATGAAGGTGGAACTCCCTGATTATCAAACGAATGTAACTTTGGCAAGCAATTACAAGCTCAAATTCTTGAAAAGAAAAACAGTTCCATACTTATCTTGCAAGTTGACTCTCCAAAAAGGTGGTCCAGGTTTTCTTCCACTTTCTAAGAAAGGATATAACAGAAAGGACCCCTTAACACGAATCTAAACTGGAACAAACTTCTACATAGGTCTGATACAAAAGAAATACTCATTGATGTTTGAAACTAAACTACAAAAGATGGGGAAGATAGACCCCAATTCAAAGAAGTTACAAAAGACTTCTCCAATTGGACAACAAAGCAACAAAACTATAAGAATGAAAAAGAGAACTCAATTTGCACCAAGAAACAGCGAAGTAATGTTTTCATTGAGTTGATCGAATGTAGGAAGCCCTTAGATACCCTCATTCAAAGTGACCCAAAAGAAAGGCCTAATAATATTCAACCAAAGGAGTCCCTAATATTGTATCTCTCTTGTAGTCCACATGTCAGGCTCAAGGAAATCATAGTGAATGTATGTATCAACTTACATAGGAGTTTGTCTTTTGAACCTTACCACCTATGCTTAATGGTTGGGAGATGATTTTACATATATCATCATTACATGATTTTTGTGTACCATTTTTACAGGGGCTATTGGAGAATGAGTACCTTGGGAGTTCCTTTGCAGTTGGTGAAGTAAGAAACATAACTGGTTACCAGGCTCTCCATAGTGCATATGAAATCTCTTCTAATACTCACTCCAAATGGAAGAATTTGTTAGTGTTGTTTCTCATGGTAGTAGCCTACCGCATCATAGTTTTTGTTCTTTTACGTTTTCGTGTGGGTAAATTTATGAGTTTACGTAAAGGTTTTCGTTGTAATCGGGATATGAAAGATTGAAAAATGTGATTTGGTACTAGTATAGCTTTTTTGTTTAGATGTTTACAACATTAGTTTTCAATTTTTGTTGTGCACATTCAAGGAATGATGCAAGTTAGTCTCTTCTATTCATTTTGTTTGCAAATTGCAAGCCACTTCTCTCTTAATCTCTTCTCCCCTCAGGGCGAAGCTTTTGTTTGATACTATTACTATTGTCATTTTTTTTAATGGTACATTCAAATCCGATTCAAATATATATTTCTCGAGCGAGAGATTCAAAGCCACAAACAATCAACGGACATTCATGTCTAACTACTTAGTTGTCGTTGTCGTTAGTTTGTATGGTGTGAATTGCAAGTTTGCAACATGATTACCATTAAAGTCTCATGAAGATATTTGTTTGGGGTTGATTTTGCAAGAAGTAAACGTGATTATAAAAGAATTTTAACCGTTTTGTTAAAGAAAATAAATAATAACTGGCTGTTTGTTTGGTAAAACATGTTATGATTAAGTTCCACTAAACTAACTTTGAAATAAAGTGTAAGGACATTTTTTACTGGAGTAAAACAAACCAAAATATTTACAAAATCTAACAAAATATCACAGATAATTTTGATCTATTGTTGATCTATCATTATAGACATAGATAATAGTATATTTTGGTCTATAGATAATAGTATATTTTGGTCTATTGTGATTCATTATAGATAGATTTGTTATATTTAAATATGTTCGAAGTTTTGTCATTTAAACTAATTTTCTAAAGTTTAATTAATTCTTACTAATATTTTTCATGATAGAAATAAAGTTGAAATTGGGGAGTACATTAACTAAATAGTTGTTTATTGAAGTTTGTAACCTAAGTTGTTACAAATTTAAAATTATAATGAATGAAAATTGTTACTCTAATGGGGTTTCCTTTTTTTTTTTTTTTGTGGACAATATATGAATCGGAGGAATTAAATATGAGACCTCAAAGTTTATATTATAAGTTCACGAGAGTTGAGCTACGATCCAAACAAATCAATCTAACAAACCAATCAAATATGAGACCTTAAATATTTTCGTAACAAACCAATCTAATATTTCCTAATAAACCAATTTATTAATATAATAAAGATGTTAAATTAAATCAAATTCGGTCAAACTAAATAAAAACTAATAAAACATGATCCATTAATAATAAAAAATTAGAACAAATCTTTGCATATATTTTGTCAAATTAGATTGAAAACAAATAACAAACATGGTCTATAATAATATATATTTCTAATGAAAATTTATTAAAATTTATTTCATGATCCAGATATAAATAATTGTATATTAAAGATAAAATTGATATTTAAAAATATTAAACATTTGGGTTCATCATGGATATGGTGTTTTGTGATGTAAGTTAAGATGTGAGTTTATATTATTTTGATTTAGGCGAATTTTAATTTGAAATCGTGAAAAATCCGCCTTGTGACAATGGCGAGAGAAAATTCCCGGAATATCAATACCATGTCCCTTCGTTTACTTCGCGCCAACAGGGAAGACCAAAACCTAGGTGCCTGATGCTTTGGTGTATCAATCCACCCAATTTCATACCACAATTCATTGATTCCGGCTTCCACTTGTTTGAATTGCGGCCGCCTTGGTCTCAACAACTCCATGGATCTCAGATTCTGAGCAACCAGGACATCCAAGTAGCGGCTTTTGAGCACCACCAGCCATTTTGTTGCGACCCCATCTTTGAATTGGTTGTTGGGAACTTTTCTTGATTAGTTTTCTGGATTGAGGATTTTTTAAGCTACTGCCACCGGCCACTATGGCTTTCTCGATGACCCCGTTGCTGAACGGAGAGAGAGCCGTGGTACTGTTCTTCATCACCAGCGTGTTGGCTTCTCTCCCATTCCCCCTCCTCTATCATGGTGTTGCTCTCTCTCTTCTTACCCTCCTTGCGCTTTGCATTGAAATCCAAGCAGAGACTTCCAATTCTCTTCATCAATTTAAGACCAGGTACCTCGTCTTTCATTTCTTTATAATTCATCGAATTTCTCGCTTTAAATAATACAAGAAGGAATGTTAAAATCAATAAACTTATGCATTTGTATGCTTAAGAGTCTTGGACTGAAAATTTATTATTTTTCTTTAGTCGTATATTGTTATTATTTCTTTTCTGAGTTCAACAAAAAGCGAGGAGGTAGATTCGAACTTCTAATTCTTGGTCGATGACATATGCTTTAGCCAATTGAACATAGTTCAACTTGGTTATTTTTGTCCTATGTTACTACAGACTTCTATTTATTTAGCTTGATAAGTGTTCAATACATGCCTAACAAATCTTAGCCTCATCCGCGGGGAGAAGGGTTGCTTTTTATGGCTTGCTCTGCTCGGGTGTGTGCAATCTTATGAACTTTGTAGGGTGGGTGGAATAATAGGACCTTTAGAGGCAGGGGAAGAGGCCCAAGTCAGCTTTGAGCTCTTGTTTGCTATAATGTTTTATCGTGGGCTTCGATTTCAAAGACTTTCTGTAGCTATTACACATAGCTGCAGGTCCTTGTAGAGGGACGTCTCTTTTTGTGGGCTTGGTGTTTTGTATGCCCGTGTTTGTGCTTCTTAGCATGCAATCTATATCTATACTAACTTTAGAGGTTACATTTCTCCTTTTATCTTATCTTGTAAACTTTCACTACTGGAGACCCAACAAGAAAATGGATATTTTGTCACCTAGATTTGCACAAGTTTCTATACTATTATTCTTTTTTTATTCTAGTAGATTTGAATTCGCAACATGATTGAGCTCGTTTTGATTTTCAAATTGGAAGAGTGGTCTTTATGGTAAACTGCAATGACTTCGTTCAAAGACATATTTTCTGATGTTGTCATTTTTGCTTCATCAATGATTTTGAATACCATTTTTGTAGGCCAGGTGCTTCATCGGGAATACTGTTAGGAGCAATTACACTACCTGCTGTAATGCTTGCTAAGATGATTCAGCTTACTAGAGCTTTCTCATCCAATCACATTGCGCTTGAGGGTATGGGGTTTCTAGAGAAACAATGACTAATGTTGGCATTATTATTAAAGTTCTCTTAATTTTGCTGTTTTTACTAGAACTAAGCCTTTTTGTTATCATTATTGGTTAATGACAACCAGAACTTTTTAACTTTTATATATTTAGAGATCGAGACTTGGACTATGCAATTCTGGTCCACTTCAACCTGCTGCTTGAGTGTGCTTATGCTCCTCAGGAGTGCTATGCATGAGTCTGACACTGTTTCACGAGCTTGCCCCCGACGTCTTTGGAGCTTGAGGCTTGATTTAGGGTGCGAGATTTTATATGGGGCTGTGTGCTATATTTCCCTAGCAACAATATATCCTAATGGTAATGGTAACTAAATATGTTTCTTCTGAATTTATTCTTCTTATTCTCATAAAATAAAATCATTTTTGTCCTTGTTAAGATCAACGTATAAAATGGAGAGAAATCTGCAGAAGTTTTTGTTGAGCTTTTGAATTCATGTTTCAATACTTATTTTTGTTCTTTCTTCTGATGTCTTTTCAATCAGTTGTCCAGGTGGCTCTTATGTTATCATGGATAGTCTGTCATGGGTTGGTTGCTTCTAAATTGATTCGGCATCTTCTTTGTACTTTTCCAGCTTGTGCTTCCATTGGTATGTGTTTTATTTATCTTTTCTATTTGTAGTGGATGGTTTTAATTTCTTTAGTATTTGTGGAGATCTAAAATCACTATTTTGCAACATGTTTAATGGTATGTAATTTAATTAGTTAAAATGATCAACCATAGCAAGGCAAAATTGTTGTCGTGTTTATCCCCAATGGGAACAAAAGTAAATGTTTTTAACTTCTGGATGCTCTGTAGGAATCTATTGCCATTTTTTCCACCAAAAAAGGTTCCTTCTGAATCGCAAGAATTATTTATTTTCTTTTTCCTTTTATACTTCCCATCATTTTGTCCGGTTAATATCATTTTCTTCCCAAATATGCTGTTTTCTATCTATTTGACACTTATGATTTTGAACTCTAGCAGTGCAATTATTTACTTCAATTTTCTTGGTCCAGATTCCAGTTGTAGTTATGGACCTGGTCACACTCACAAGCCAAACTTATGATTTTTTCATGTTTAAATCAATTTCTTTCACATGCTTACTTCTTCATTGTTAGTGGCCTCTTGTTATAGGGGAGGCACTCTTGGTTACATCTGGACTTGTTCTCTACTTTGGTGACATGCTGGGATGTACTATAGCTAAGGTTGGCCTGGTATATATTTTCCATGGAATATAACTGTTGCCTATATGTTTAATAAGAGATTGGTTGGAGCAGGTGCTTGGGGCTTTTAGTTCGTCAGATTTTGTTTCTTTTCAGTATATGATGAACAGAAGTGAGATTAGTCCCATAATTCAGGTTTACATCTTATTTGATGGAAGTTGATTCACATTATTTAAGTTTCAGTAGTTCACAATTTTTTGTCTCTTTGGGAATAACATGGTTGTTCCTCCATGTAGGGTCTGCTGCTTGGCCTTCTTCTGTGCTCAGTGATCTTTAAACGTCTCCACATATGGGAATGCATTTTGAACACAGAAAACTCTGAAGCTAAGAAATACTTTGAGATTAGAAGATCCATGATATTTTTTGCCCTCCTTGGATTCATTTTGACTGTGGTCGTCCCATCATGGATGATGTTAGTTCATGAATTTGACACACATCCTTTCTTATGGTATGGAATCCATTGGAATCTGGACTTCAGTTCATTGAAAATTTGAGATTTGTTATTCACTCTCCTAACGCTCTACACAAATTGATAAAGTTGATTCATTGACCTTATTGAAGCAGTTTTTGTCATGTTAACTCTTAATGCTTATCCATCCTATTTGACTCTGTCAGGGTCATATCCTTTACATTTTCAGAACCACTTAAAAGGATATCGTTATGCGTCTACTGGTTGTCTCTTATATGTGCATCTATTCTGCGGTTCTACAATATCTCAAGAAATAGCAAGATTGAGAGAATTCTTCTTCGTAAATACTATCATCTCATGGCTGTTTTGATGTTTCTTCCGGCACTCATCTTTCAGGTAAACTGGGGGTAATGATTGACCTTTAGTGGTACGATAGTTTTGGTTCTAGTCAAAACAACACGGCATTCTGGATTAGGCATGCCTTAATTCTGAAAAGTTTTTGTTTTATTTTTTTTGCAGCCAAGGTTTCTCAATCTAGCCTTTGGTGCAGCTTTGGCAGTTTTCTTGGCATTAGAAATTATTCGAGTAAGTTAATTTACTTAGACATATGAATTTACTATCTATTGATTTTGCGGTGCTCTTATTGTCTACATTCATTTATTTGATATGCTTGGTGGCTGATATTTTCACTTTGGGAGATGTTAATTGATTTAATTGCTGTTAGACAAAGAATATTTGCTCTTGTAATATGTCAAGTAAACTATTGTACTCCATGAATTGTGTATAATGATAATAAATGGAGGTGAACTCAGATGAAAAGTACGTTGGAGGTTAACAACTTGGAGAGTTTGCTTACTTTTTGATATGCTTGTAGTTCCTCTTTGATATTTTTGGAGCCTTAGCTTACTCAGAGGAAAAGTACTATACTTTCTGATTTTGCTTGGAGCTTAAACACTTGGCTTGCCAAATAGGCACCATGGGGGGAGGGTTTATAATGATAGCAAATGGTGTATATTTTGTTGGCTATTACCTGATATCACCATGGTGCCTAATTTGTTCACGTTACTGAAAGAGACATTACTGAAAGAGACAGAGAGGAGGGAAACTTAATGAGTGGGCTATAGGCATTATAATATTATAAGCACGCTATAAAATGTCATTGATATAATCCATTTATGATTCAACTACCAGCTTTCGATAATTGAATGAAGGGATACGCATTAATTATATTATGGCAGGTGCAGGTACATCTAGAAACGAATTTTATTTATCAAGTTGCTTAACTTTTACGTGCAGTGGAAGCATGACCTACTTCAGTGAATTAAAATAAGTCAATGATTATCAAGAAATCAAAGTCTAGCCAACGATTATATGTGCAAATGTGCGTGGAATTAAAAGTATAAAACATGAGACAGCTAAATATTCTCATTATTTTTCTCACCAAAATCATTAATCTAGGTATGGAGGATTTGGCCGTTGGGCCAACTTGTGCATCAATTTATGAATGCTTTCACAGACCACCGAGACTCTGAACTTCTTATTGTGAGGTATTTATCTTGGTTTTCATTTATACGTTAGATTATTGTTAACTTTAGGAGAATAAATTTCAACTAACCCTTTTATTTGTTTTTAACCTGACCCCTTTATCTGTTATATCTTTTTTTAAGCCACTTTTCACTTTTATTGGGATGTGCGCTTCCCATTTGGATGTCCTTTGGTTACAATGACCGCCCACTTGCACCTTTTGCTGGAATATTGAGTCTTGGAATTGGAGATACAATGGTGAGTGGATTATACCCCAGCTCTGGTGGTGATACTGAGATACTTGCTTGAATTTAAATGCATGCTGAGCTGACGTTCTTCTCATTCGAGTTTGTCCTGACATATGAGCTATTTTTCTGATCTATGGTTTGTTCTCTTGGTTATACTAGTTTTTTAAACATTAACTGAATCAATGTGGCACTGAAGAGTTGGAAACTCTTGACCATTTATGCTTGTTTATTTTCTTAGCCGATAAATAATTGTTTCCTAAAGTAAATGAAACATGCTCGTCTGCTCTACCTAGAAATTTATGATTCCTAACTCCAATATCAACCTTTGAGTCTGACAACTGTTAGGAGTCTCTGAGTTCAAATTGTTATATTTTTACCCTTGAGTTTTGAGTGTCATTCTCACTTGGTCTCTTGGTTTCAAGATTTTTCACTTTTACCTCAGGTTTTTGTCAAATGCTCACTTTTGATCTTTGGGTTTAACTTGAATTAATTTAAAATGAATATAATGTGGAATTTTCTAATTAATTTTAATATTGATGGAAATTTAATGAACACTAATTTAATTTTTCCAACTTAATTAATAAAAAAAGTAATACATTAAACTTTAAAGTTAGCATTATTGAAAACTAAAGGGTTAAAATGCAAAATTTTGAAACCTAGGACCAAATAGAAACCCAAGTAGGGTAAAATATAAGATTTAAAAATTTAGGAAGTGAATGAAAACTGAGCTCAGAACTCAAAGCCTCAAGGGTAAAAGTGCACCATTTTGAAACAGAATTCTACTCAAAACTCAAGGACAAAAAAAAAAAGTATTTTTTCATTGATTTTATTTATGGTTGTTAGTGCTGTTACTGAACCTGACGTGCACAAAGAGTTATGAATTTAAGGAACTGTCTACTTTAAAGTGAAGTAAAAATGAATCTCACTTCAGCCCGCATTTGGTTGAAAAATGGCAACACTTTACTATTACTTGACTTTTCAATTCCAATATGAACATAATTTTTAGATGAAGCCTACAAGTGGTTCACTCTAATCTACCAACGAAAAGTGAAAATCATATTTTTCTTTCTTTCTCAGGCATCTGTTGTTGGTCACAAGTATGGTGTCCTTCGGTGGAGCAAAACTGGCAGTGAGTATTGTTTTGTTCGTGTGCCTCATAATATAGACTTTTATGATTTAAGTTTCTAATACTCTAATCTTGCACTTTGTAGAGAAAACCATTGAAGGCACAGCAGCTGGTATTACATCTGTGCTGGCTGCTTGTTCCATTCTGCTTCCACTTATAGCATCCACTGGATACATTTTGACAGAGGTTGGTCGATCTCTCTGTTCCTCTGAAACACTAACGAGAACAAGAAAATTCAGGATAATGGTGTGAATAAGAAAAGAATGCAGCAAAATAGAATCTCGATTCATTTGAATTTTGAGGAACTTGGGTGTTTCTCTCTTGAGCAATCTTAGAACCGGACAACTAGAAAATTGCTTGCTTAGAGGCGGAGGCTCATTGTACTTATGAACACCCCCATCAACAAACTAAGAAACAGTAACCATCTCATTTATCTACTCTATACTAGACGACCTATTCACTAATTAAACCCTAAATTTATGGTAACGTTCCTCAAAATGTAGGTCAATTTAGGGTACTTGAAGAGTACTTAATATATACATTAGAGTAGTTGAATCTCTTCCCTTCGAGTCTTTAGGCCTTTCAAGTACTTAAAATTTTTAAAGCATTAAACAGGCCCCTACTTAGCTTCACATACTTGGCGTATGGTGAGAGGTTATCTTCTGCCATACAAGTTAAAGACATGCAATTCCGACGGTAAATGACCAGAGGTATCCCTCTACGACAGGGACACTTATTTCCACTAGATTGTCTTGTTTACTTTTTCCCTCACCACACCCACCTTACCTTGTGCTGCTAGCCCCAAAATGATCTTATCGACCACGGCCATTACAGAGAAATTACTGTGTGCATGCTTGTAAGACTAGGACTTGCATTAACTAGAACAGACTTTCCCTCAAGAGCTAATATGGTTGGTGCTGGTGGACTATACCATGGCTGCCATTCAACAATGAACTATGAATTATTAGTAATTAAAAATGAATTCATAGTAATTAAAAATGGCACTAGGGCCAGATCGGTTCTCTTGTGAGATTAGTCGAAATACGCGTAAATTGATCCAAACACAAATGAATCAACGAATAAGAAAGAAAAAAAAAAAAACTACGTTCACGGTGGTAAAGCATTTCAGAACCAACTAAAAGTAATTAATAACTAAGTTATGGATATTGATATTCTATAATTTGTGTGTCAATATATTCCTGATATTGTTGATTACTTTTTCAGCGGTGGCTGTCTCTTCTCCTAGCCGTCACAATTAGTGGTTTGTTGGAGGCTTATACAGCACAACTCGACAACGCTTTCATACCACTTGTGTTCTTCAGCCTTCTATGCTTGTAGAAGCGATCACAGCTTGCTGCTTGCACCTCTAATCTCCAAATAAAACTTCAACTTAGCCTCTCATTAAATGCCTCATGTCTTACATTCTTCACCGGATTTCACATTTTTTTCTGTACATAATTGCCCATATTTACTGCTGAAAATCTCCTACTCAGTGTCTTGTCCTGTGTCTTATTTTGTTATCTAATTTGATTTCTAATCCTTTCAATTCAAAAGGTATACTGTTAGCTGTAGACAGGGAATGGAGGGGATAGATTTTGTGTAATTTGTAATGCTGGGGTTAAGATTCCTAGATAGAAGTGGTTTATTTTTTGTAGGAATATACCGTTGGAAGATATTATGTTACTTATAGAAATGTATACGTTCAATACAATACAATACATATACTTCAAATTTCTCTAACTCTGAATACTGGGACGGGTCGCTTTGTAGTGGTTCCTTTCTTTGGACCTTTCTTTTACCTGATCTTTTGGATGGGTATGTAATGTCTTGACTAGTTGAATTTTCATTAAACGCAAGAGATCGCAAAGTTATTTAATTTGGTCTCTAACGTTCCAGTCTTTTAGAGTTTAGTAGTTTTGGAGCAAAGTTTAAAATCTATAATGCTTTGATAATAATCCGATACAAGTTTGAAATACATTATGTAATTTCTATTTCATATGTTAATTATTACATTGTGTAATTTCTATTTCATATGTTAATTGATGTAAAACTGCTAACTATAATGTCAAAAAAAAAAAAAAAAAAAAAAAAACTACTAGGTGAGACGAGACCACACAAGTGAAGGATGGGTTTCATACCCTTGTTTGGTCTCAGGTATGGGATTGATTTGGGATTACATTATATGAAATGATGCATTACTTCATTATGTAATCATTTTGACTAGAATAGTTATAATAAAAACAAAAGGTATGATTGATTGTTTAAGCATATCTCTATAGTTAGATCGTTAATTTTCATATGCATAGTTTAGATCACACCCACATATGAAAGGATATACAACTTTATCATGTAACTACTCAATCTAAATAGTTGTAACGGAGCAAAGGACGTGACTATTTGTTCTTGGGTGTAAAAATAATCCGACAACCTAAATAACTCGAACTACCCAACCCATATCAAGTTTTGGGTTGGGTTAGTTTAAAATTTGGGTTGGATTGAGTTGATTTCTTATTTTGCTTTTTTCACGTTGGGTTGGGGGTTTGAAAAATTCAGTTCAACCCAACCCAACTCGAATTAATGATATTGATAATATATATACATGATATGTACATATGTACATGCATACATATATATATATATAGATATGTACATATATATATATATTAAGATATATATAAAATATATATATGTATATATAAATACATACATATATATAAAATATATATATATATATATATATATATATATATATTATAGGTTTTAGTTTTGATAGGAATGGACAAGATTTTAGGGTTAAAAAAGTTTTAGTTGCCCGCTGCACTCAATAGTCTCCCTCTATGGATGTGTGAATTTATGGATATGGTGTTATAATATTTTAAAATTTAACAAAAGTTAGGAATGGAAAAAAACCTATACGATAAACCAACCCAACCCAATCCATATTTTTAAGGTTGGGTTGTGAGTCCTTCTTGAGTCATTTGGGTAGTCAACTCAATCAACTCGAAAATTCAGGTTGGTTTCAAAATATTCCTCAACCCAACTCAATCCAATCCAATCCATTTACGTCTCTAATTTGTTCAAACATTTCTTTACCATTAGACCGTGATATTTCTCATCAATAGTCTAAAATCTAGATCACATCCATACATGAAACTTCGCGTGTAACAACCTCCATCCAACCCGATGTAACAATGGGATAAAATAGAAATTATCAAAAGATGTAAAGAGTAAAATGATGATGTCATGATTCTTCGTAGTAACCCATTTTATATAGTATAAATTCATAATAAATGAAAAATCTAGGCAAAATCTTTGTAAATATAACACACATTCTAAAAATACGGCAGACATAACAAGTTAATCCTATTCTATGTTTGAATTTTTCATAATTTCAACTTTATTCTTATCATGGTTTGTCGCTGATATACATTGTTAATAAACCACACAAATTTCTGTATTAATCCTCTGTTACTTTATATTTTTCATTTTCTTTATTTGTTGATTCCTTACTCTCTTGTATCATGTCTAAGAAATGTGCAATGTTAAATATTTGAAAATTTGTTTGCACATGAAAATAAAGTATATATATATATATATATATAACTTATAAAATCAATTTGAAACAAAACACAAGCCAAGTTAGAAATATAATTAACTAATTAAACCAACAACGATGTTTGAGCTACAAATTCACTCCAACTTAATTTAACTAAAAATGTTGAAATCAAACATTAATATATGAGAGGTTGAGAATTTCCCAATGAAAAAAATCAAGGGAACTCACACTCTAGATATGTTACTCCTCTTATTATCAATTGGTTTCGAAATGAAATTCTATACTATCAGAATTCATAAAATTCAAATGGGTATTCGATCCAATAAAATAAAAATTAAGATCCGATCAAGATTGGTGAACTCAAAGATGTACTATTTTAAGGAGCATGTTGAAATGTTGAGAATCTGATCACATTGAAAAAAAAATCAAAGAGATTTATATTATAATAGTAGATGAGTTATTCCTCTAATTGATTTTGAGATAAAAACATATTAACTGACTTTAAATAACGTGCTCTATACTTCTAACTTTAAATTCGACAACGTAAAAAAGAAATCAAGAAAAAGAAGTGCCCTCAAATCGAAGACACTTAGCTATCAAATGGGCATTCAACTAACAATATTAAGAGAAAAGAAAAATAATATCAAGCACTAACCAAAAAAATCATTATGTTCTATTTCTTACGGTTTAAATTTATTTTTGATGAAAGAAGTAATTTGAAGTGACAAAACTGCTATATTTATAAATATTTTGGTTCATTTTATAATATTTAATACAACAAACCAATTGTAATCATCTAAAAACACTCGTGCATGAGCTATACACTTAAAATTATTAAGAAATCTATGTTATTTAAAGAACATTTTATTTTTAAAGTTATTCAAAACAAAAATATATATGACATAATTAATGTTAATGAAGATTGTGAGCTGTCTGTTTAAATATCCAAAATCAAATAAATGCATGTGTTGTAGTTGCTCCCAATAAATGTGAGACAGGATAGCATGTCAATTATACATGAAGCAAAGCAATTGTATAAATCTATTTGGTCTCTTGTATTTAGGTGGGCTACATTCCATGTTCATGTTCATGTTCACCCAATCTATTTAATTCTCCAACTATAATTTATATATTTTTTTTCTAAACGGTTTGCGTTGAAATCTGTCAAATTTGTTTTCTGACTCTCAGAATGACTTAAATTATATACGAGTTACATGTTATTAACGATTTTGGTCTTCAAATTTAGAGAGATCCTAAATATACACATTCTTAGTCTCATTGGCACATTTGCGTCTGTATATTATTTGATATTTCTCTCCAACAATAAACCTGCTATCGCCCTTAGTTCGTGTACGTAACATGAATCACTTGATTTCTTCTTGTATTTATTCTTTGCTTGTGGATTTCGCTTGTCATACCATTTAGCATAGGTTCCACAAATATGAATGTAGTCTACGATGTACTCTAAATATAATATCTATCTAAAAGTGCCAGTTGGAGAGTACATGAACCGTATATCAAGGGGTAGGCATTATGAACTTTTTGGTTCTTTTCATTTCCTAGGGTCTTACGTGGACTTTTTTGTTGTTGTTTTTTCCACTTTTTGGTGAGTTGGACTTGATGATGTGGCTTAGTTCTTCTATTTGGAACAGGAGGCATCTTACGTGGGACCTCAGTCTTTCTGATATTTATGTAGGTGGTGATGCAACCCTTCAAAAATCCATTGCCCCATTTCATTTTATGGTTGCTTAATTACTCGATGATATTACTTTTTTTTTCTTTTTCTTCTTTTGATATGTTTCCATTTTTGAGTTTTAATTCATGCAAGATTTTGAGAAGTAGAATCGAACAAGAAATAAGGGCCAAGCTCATTCTTAGACGTGATAGAATAAGGAACATAATATGAGTCTGACTTGTTTAAGATTTGGCTATGGTGAAGTGAGTGATGAAAAAGCTCAAGTTTAATGTGGTCGACATGAACTTGAGTGTGTAACTTGACTTGTTTATAATTTATGAAGCTAAATGATCTAGAAGGGAACTTAGTGGATGATAGGTGAAAGATCCAATATTCCAATGTGTGTGAGTTGTAAAAATATAAGTGAGCTAGGTCTAAATTGAAACATACATTGTCGATGAAGTAATAATCTTAGAGTATTTCAAGTATTGAGCCCACATGACTAATAGTAGTTTAAATTGTTCGAGCACGTGACTAAATGAAATCAAAGGTAACATGGAGGAATTGTGTTATGAGTGTACAAAATTTTAAACAGTAAAAAAATAGTAAACAATGGTGATCAAACAAGGTTTTTAATGATGCTTCGACCTTTTTGGACTCTACATCAAAAGTGTGGCGCAATACACCAAGACAATGAAATATGCATGGGTAGAAATCTACACCTATTTGGTCTGGTGTCCAATAAGAGTTTTGAGTAACTACTGCTGAATGTTCTCATGGGTAGTTGAATCCTTGACTAAATAAAGCTTATATTATTTACACTACGGTGTTCCTTATTTCTAAGGTGACATGACTTATCCTATTTCTTGGTTACAGTCACATATCCCTTTGCAAAGTCCATTTACACTCTAGCCTTCTGAGCATTAGAGTTCCACTAGTTTGCTAAATTAAGTGATCAAGTTAATATACCAAAACTTTCGTTAAAATTAATAAAGAGAATGCAAAGACAACAAAATGGTGCTGGCTCAATAGTACTTAAGCCATAGAGACCATAAGGCATTCACATTGTCGAACCCTTAAAGAAGAATTTAATTCATGATCAATGACGAAAGAAATTTCTTTATTAGATAAAAAAACAATTGCTACAATATAGTTTGATTGAAAAGAAATGAAAAATAATTACAAAGAAGTAAAGATGAGAAAATTAAAGCTAGAAAATGACAACTCTAAAGAAATTGAATTTTCTCCTCAATTCCCAAGTTTTTTCCTGTGATGATTTCTCCTTTTTCAAGGTGGAAATCGTCTCTCGACAATCACTTCCATCAAAAAGAGAGATCCTAGAGCACAAAACACCTTAGAGGAACTTTCGTGCATAAAGTGGCCAACTTAAAAAATGTGATGAACACAATGTGTCTGCTGGAAGATTGACATAAAATGAAGAAGATGAAGTTGGAAGCTTATGAAGGGTAGATGATCGTGAAATCAAGGGTTTATCTCCATTTTAAAGGTAAAAATGGTTGGGCAAGGCCTAAAAATCACGTTCTGAACGTTTTCTAGGTAAAAACAGACCTTCCTAACTCTTTAGAACATGAAAAATGGAACAAATCATGACGGACTCAAAATCTAGAAAATTAGGGCTCAATTGTGCTATAGCACACCTTGCAAACCATATTGTGCTATCTAATTTTACATGTGATATAGTAAATTTGTTATTTGTGTAAAATAAAACTTGGGAACTACTAGGTATAGTTGATGTGCAAAGAGTTCTTGTGACACTTTTTGTTTTTGTCGCAACAAAACTCCATTTTGTTAACACTTTTGTTTTGTTGGCACACTCTAGTGATATTTCTTAATCGTAAACAAAGGTTTTTATTGAAGTTTTTTGGCTGTCAAAAAACGATCGGTGTTTAGTAGTGCCAGTTACAGACGATTTGAGAAAGTGGTCTTGCAATTGTCATTGAAAAGAAAATTACGTGTGATTGTAATAATTTTTTTCTATTGTGGATTTCTATTTGATATTATCGAGTCGGAATATACTTTATATATACTCTAAAAAACCAAAAAATTGAAAGTCCACCATTTAAAAAGGAATGGAATGGAGTAGGTTTTGATTTTGGGTTGAATATCTTGTCTTTGAAAACCTTAATGTCATGACTCATTAGGTACTAATTACTAATTAAGCAAAGAAATTGTGATACTTTTCATATGATTTAGACTAAACAAACCTAAATTCTCCTAAATAGAAAAGTTGTAGTCTAAATAATAATTTGTAAAATTTACGCACATTTAATTTCATATATATATATATATATATATAACACTTCAAGAATAGAAACTTGCACGTATGTTTTTTTTTATAGGATAGAACTTCTTCAAACATTTAAAGACATTAATTGCTATCTCAATAATTCCATAAAACAAATTCTTTCGATAGAGTTCTATCTTTAAATATCGTCGATAAATTTTGAAATTTTGTTGTATTTATAAATATTTTAAATAGTTTTATCATTTAAAATAACTTTCTTTATAATGAGTGGTTGGTCTATTCACATGTTTAAAAATTAATAAGTCAATCTTATCTAAAATTAAAATATTGTGTTTAATTAATAGATGGTTCGACTTCCAATTTTAGATTTGAATAATATATTTGACACAAAATCTAAAAGTTTAAGCACTATATGGTACTCATTCGGTTTTAGAAAATTAAATCTATTTTTTAAAGTTTAGTACAACAAATTGCATCTTTTTGTAAATTCTTATCAAAATTTCAAATACGCAGAACAAAAGAGTAGATAATAAAACAAAAAAGGTAGGGACGGAACGATGGTTTATAAATTCAATTTAAAAAAAATAAAAATCAAATAATTACCGAACAAAGGAATTTGTAATTTTAGGTTAGAAAGAAAAGTGGAAAGGAGTATAATAAGATTAAAGTGTGACAGACTGTAATGTTGAAGGGTGGGGTCATTTAATAAAGTATATAAAGTAGGCAATATATATTCCAGTTTTCTCCCTCTTTAGACCCATTTGATAAGTTATTACATTACATATTTACATGTCCTGTCCTTTTTATTTATTTATTTATTTTATTTTTTTGTACTATAAATTGTACATAATATATCTTGTAATTAATTTTTTTTTTTAAAAAAATGAGGCTAAGAAACAATGGACGGTGGATGAGTTTTCCACGTGTCATTCTACCAGAAACTGCCACCACACGATAGTTTTGAAGGTACATTCTAGAACGTATTCGCGTGTGTTCTAATTGTGGGTCCCTTTTCCCAGATTCTGCATGCTTTTCCAACAACATATATATTGTGGAACATATTATTTAAACATGACCCCATAAATAATTATTTATTTATTCTTTTTAAAAAAAAAAAAATTGTTAAATATTTTGATTGTTAGTTGTTTAGGGTAATTTAGAATTAGCTGTCCTTTTGGTTCACTTATATGATTTTCTAACATTATCCATGATAATTTTGTTATACGTGAAAATTAGAGTAAGAGGGAAACATGATGCAGTCACACGAGCGCACGTAGTTAATAATGTAGTAAAATGACTTTAGAGGCCAACTATAGTGTTCTCATGTATTAAATTTACTTCTTTGCTTATCTATCTTAGAATTGTGTCAATTTTAGCTTTGTAATCTAATTGAACGAACAATAATGTTAAAAGCAATAAAATTGTTGAAAATCCAAGAGTTAATTAAAGTGTGTTTTAGGGTGTTGATTTCGTTATATACTTCATTAAGCTATTATTAGTTTATTAATGGAATCTTGTATAAAACAATATGTTAATCCAGAAATATAAATCAAGAATACTTTTATATATATATATATATATAAAATAACATATTCTCATGCAACTTAGATGATACTAATTTCTTGATACCAATTTAAGAAGCAAGACATTGAGCACAACTGTCATCAACAACTTTCACTTTTTACCTAACTATTTTTATGACATGCAATCCATCAAATTAAACATTCAACTCAGTATTCATCGGAGGCATCAATCAATAAGAATTAAGCACAATATCATTGAAAAGCACAAAGTTCAACAATATCCATGAAAATCATTGTGAATACTAACATAAATTCATAAATAAATTTATCAACACGCTAAATCTTAAAATGTTTAGCCACTCATAGCTCTCAACAACATATTTTTTGAAGAGCACTCGAACGACTTGTTTTAGAGTTTTTGTTTAACTTTTTCTTCAAAATTTCTTGGAGATTTGGCCCATCTTTGGTTCTTCTGACTTTAAGCACTCGTTTTCTTGATAATCCGTTGAAAAACGCACATTTCAAGTGTTTTATAACCTAACCTTCGTCTGTATAACTTGGAAATTTTAAGATGAAATTTAGAGAGAGAGAAGTTTTGATCAATCAATAAACACTCACAAAGAAGAAAAGGTTGTGGTTACATAGAATGAGAGGAGAGTGAATGCATGCCCAATATTTCATTTTGGTGATTTTTCCAAAATATGACATAAGCAAAAGAGTAAAAATCTTAAAATTTAAAACGTAGATCAAACTCATATCCACTCAAAATTTTGAGTTATCCATACGATTTTTCCTTTTGTTTAATCATTTGGTGTTAAAATCCGTTGGATAATTATTCTGTTTTTTGTTTTTATCAAGTTACCGTAAGGTTTTACTTTTAATTATTTAATGTCAAACTCAGTTGGACAATCATTTTGTTTTTCGTATCAAGTTTTGATAAGGTTTTGTTTCTATTTATTTTCACTACTACAAAAGCGCACTGTCTTGACGTTTTTAAACAATAAAAAATTCATATTCTTCATGGTTTTAAACCATCCTCGAAGTAAGAGTCAAGAATTTCATAAAATTCACAACGATTGACAAATGTCAAGAAAAATGAACTTTGACAGTTAATAAACGCCAAGTATTTTGATATTCATGACATGTAAAATGCGTCAAGTATGTTCATATTCACAACATATAAAAAACGTGGAGACTGTGAATGTTTACAACATCTAAAAAACGTCAAGAACGATTGTTTACTTGATACGTAAAAACTATCAAAACTTTTGTTTACTTGATACATAAAAACTATTAAGAATTTGGGTTTTTATGACATTTTAAAAACATCAAGAATGTGGACGTTTATGACATTTAAAAAACGTCAAGAATGTGGGTGTTTTTTACATTTTAAAAAAATGTATTTGTTTATGATAATTAAAACCGTCAAGCCTGTTTTGTTTTTTTCTTAAAAAATTACAATTTCTAAATTTTGGGTTGTATCAATGCAAACCCTAAATTAAAATTGTTTACACCTCAAATACATATTATTATAATCCAAACTAAAATAATCTACGGTCTAAATACAAACAGAATCTTATCTAACATACTTTAATACTTTAATGATAAAACTTACTTAATTAGTTGAAAAGTATTAAAAATTTTAGATAAAAAATTTGAATTATGAATTTCAAAAAATAAAAAACAAATCAATACTCATAGTTGACCTCGTTAGATAGCTATTTCCAATTTATTCTTTCAAAGTTCAAGCCTCGTGGTGTGACGCGCAAACATAACTTTAATATTTTGATTTAATATTTCAAAATTCAAATTAATTGTTTTTGCCATTTTCTCTCTCATGTAATTTGTTCTTAAAAAATGAAATAATATATTTTTTTTTTGTAATTTTTCTTCATTTTACTTTTTAGAGAAGACATTTTATTTGTGATTATTCATTTAATATATATA